>NW_024121588.1:3953268-4198464 GCF_016745375.1 Pimephales promelas
AAAAATTAAGTATCCCCAATCTTCTCAAAACTCTGGATTTTGATAGAGGGCATGAGACATAGACCTGAGTGCAAAAATGGAGGCTCTAGACCCCTCCCAGAGCTGAGATGTCGAAACTCAAAATTTCGACCCGAAAAAAAAACGACAGTGGTACCCCTTACGTTTTTTTTTTTGGGCGAAAATTAAGTATCCCCAATCTTCTCAAAACTCTGGATTCTGATAGAGGGCCCTGAGACATAGACCTGAGTGCAACAATGGAGGTTCTAGACCCTTCCAGAGCTGAGATGTCGAAACTCAAAATTTTGACCCGAAAAAAAAAACGACACTGTTACCCCTTACGTTTTTTGTTTTTTTTTGGCGAAAAATTAAGTATCCCCAATCTTCTCAAAACTCTGGATTCCGATAGAGGGCCATGAGACTTAGACCTGAGTGCAACAATGGAGGCTCTAGACCCTTCCAGAGCTGAGATATCGAAAATCAAAATTTCGACCCGTAAAAAAAACGACAGTGTTACCCCTTACGTTTTTTTTTTTGGCGAAAAATTAAGTATCCCCAATCTTCTCAAAACTCTGGATTCTGATAGAGGGCCCTGAGACATAGACCTGAGTGCAACAATGGAGGTTCTAGACCCTTCCAGAGCTGAGATGTCGAAACTCAAAATTTCGACCCCAAAAAAAACCCGACAGTGTTACCCCTTACGTTTTTTTTTTTTTTGGGCGAAAAATTAAGTATCCCCAATCTTCTCAAAACTCTGGATTCTGTTAGAGGACCATGAGACTTAGACCTGAGTGCAACAATGGAGGCTCTAGACCTTTCCAGAGCTGAGATATCGAAACTCAAAATTTCGACCCGTAAAAAAAATTGGACTGGACTGTTTTTGGACTGTTTTTAACAGGATAGACACTTTTATTTGACAGTTATGAGAAAGGAAATCATGGGAGAGAGAGAGGATGTGACATGCAGCAAAGGACCGGGATTTGATCCATGGTCGGCTGCGTATCGCATTTAACTTCGCTATGCCATGGCCACCCCACTCTAGCTTTGTGTCCCATCTTGGCCACCCCCCAAAAAATGTCCTGGATACGCCACTGCTCTCCACTGGAGCGTGTTAACGCAAACGTGTAAGTTTCACGTTTGAGGGGGTTAAACCGTGACATCTACACATCTACCAAAGTGGACTATTTAGGAAGCTTCATTAAAAATGTGACATTTAGATGTTTTTTTCGCCGTGGATCGAGGCAAATGAATCCTTTTCACCTTGAAAATAATAAATGTTTTTTGCATTTTAAATAATAGACCATTTCTCAGTGATCGTCAATAAAACAAAATTCCATTTTTCTCGGTTTAATGAAAACCAATAGGTCGTGATGGTAAGTTTCAGTTTAAGTGTAAGTTTCACGTTTGAGGGGGTTTAAACCGTGACATCTACACGTTTTCAAAAGTGGGGTATTCCAGAAAGCAGGTTATGAGTACAGTACTTAAGTACAATTTTGAAGGATCTGTACTTTACTCGAGTATCATTTTTGGGGAGTACTCATGACTTTACTCAAGTATATTTGAGAGTGAAATATTGTACTCTTTACTCCAATACATTTCTATCCATAACCATGAGTAAAAAGTAACTACTTCTAAAAAAAAAAAAAAAAAAAAAAAATGGAAATAAGAAAAATCTCGGAAACCCTCAAATTGTTGTTTCCCTCTCAAACGTGATTGGATTGTGCAGGATCCACTGATTGGGACAACCTATCAGCAATCACCTTCAGCTTTCCGGCAAAGTCAACTCCATGGTCAGATTTATATAAGAGACCAAACCATGGACGGACGAAACCAATGGATGAAGATGCAGCAGGTCCATCCCGGGAATGTCCCAACCCGTGGCCCCACCTCGCCAGACTATTTCAATTTTCTGAATTTTCTGAAATTTTCTTAAATGTTAAATAAAGCAACATGGTAAAAAGATGAATACGACTTGATTTTACTTTCAATTCCTTTTACATTCTCCAAGGTATTGACTTTAACATTTTTCATAACTCCATGTAGGACGTTTCGGTCCATAAATGTAAGCACTGTGGCAGTTGTAATGCAATATTTAGAAAATGTACTTTTGTACTCTTGATACTCTAGTACTTTTAAAAACAAGTACTTCAGTACTTTTACTCAAGTAGACATCTGACTGTAGTACTTTTACTTGTACTTGAGTCAAATTTAGCAAGGGGTATCTGTACTTTTACTAAAGTAATAAAGCTGTGTACTCTGTCCGCCTCTGCGGAAAAATAGACATTACTCATTAGGCTGCTTCATTAAAAACGTGACATTTAGACGTTTTCTTCGGCGCGGATCAAGGCAAATGAATCCTTTTCACCTTGAAAATAATAAATGTTTTTTGCATTTTAAATAATAGAACATTCTCAGTGATCGTAGGCTACATAAAACAAAATTTCCATTTTTCTCGGTTTAATGAAACCTATAGGTCGTTATGGCAGAGGCGATTGCGTGTAGAATAGGTCAACACGGGTATCTCTCCACTGGAGCGTGTTAACGCAAACGTGTAAGTTTCACGTTTGAGGGGGTTAAACTGTAACATCTACACGTTTTCCAAAGTGGACCATTTAGGCTGCTTCATTAAAAACGTGACATTAAGACGTTTTGTTTCGGCGTGGATCGAGGCAAATGAATCCTTTTCACCTTGAAAAATAATAAATGTTTTTTGCATTTTAAATAATAGACCATTTCTCAGTGATCGTCAATAAAACAAAATCCCATTTTACTCGGTTTAATGAAAACCAATATGGTAAGTTTAAGTTTCAGTTTAAGTGCAAGTTTCACGTTTGAGGGAGTGAAACCGTGACATCTACACATTTTCCAAAGTGAACCAAGTGATTATTTCACGTCTTGTCGGGTTTATTGGATGGGTTTTTATTAAAGGTTTGGGTTTGGTTTTATTTGTTGGAAAAATAAATATAAAAATATAATTTGACACAAGAGGGCAGTATAGCCCTATGGTTTTGTTAAACCGTGACATCTACACGCTTTCCAAAGTGGACCAACGTGATTATTTCACGTCTTGTCGTGATACCGGGTTGGGCACTTGAAGTTACAGGAATCCCGTTGCTAAACAACGGAACTAGGTCGAGTATTTAAAAGGTTATGGTTAACAAGGTTAACGCGGCTTAACGTCAATGTAATACGTTGTTTTAGGGTACCTTTTGCTCAAACGAGGAGCTGGGGGACCCTGGAAAAATAGACATTTACTCATTAAGCTGCTTCATTAAAAACGTGATATTTCGTTTTCTTCGGCGTGGATCAAGGCAAATGAATCCTTTTCACCTTGAAAATAATAAATGTTTTTTGCATTTTTAACAATAGACCATTTTTCAGTGATCGTCAATAAAACAAAATCCCATTTTTCTCGGTTTGATGAAAACCAATATGGTAAAAGTTTAAGTTTAAATTTCACGTTTGAGGGAGTGAAACCGTCCCAGACAGCAAACTGACATTGAATCAACATGGAAACGACGTCTCTCATGACATTGAAACAACGTTGATTTGCTCATCGAATTAACGTTGAACCAACGTCAGACGCGGCATTCTTCAAAGCTAAATGAAATCGAAAATTGGTTTGCTTTCATAACGTTGAAACAACGCGTTGATTTCAAGTTGATTTTCCGTTAGTTTTGAAAGAATGACGCGTCTGACGTTGGTTCAACGTTAATTCGATGAGCAAAACAATGTCAGATCAACGTTGTTTCTATGTCATATTTCCACGTTGATTCAATGTCAGTCTGCTATCTGGGGTGACATCTACACATTTTCCAAAGTGAACCAAGTGATTATTTCACATCTTGTCGGCTGGAGAAATGTTGTTTTGGCCACTTTGTTTGATAAAATCACAACAATTTAATGCAACAATGGGATTTGAACTCAGGTTTTCTTGATTGAATCCCAATGCTTTATCAACTGAACCACTGAGTCTGTTAAGTTCAAGGGTTTATTGGATGGGTTTTTATTATAGGTTTGGTTTTATTTGTTGGAAAAATAAATATAAAAATATAATTTGACACAAGAGGGCAGTATAGCCCTATTATGGTTTTGTTAAACCGTGACATCTACACGTTTTCCAAAGTGGACCAACGTGATTATTTCACGTCTTGTCGTGATACCGGGTGCGGCTGGCTTGACCGTGTATTTTCCACGTGCGGCCCACACTTGACCGCAGTCTCAGAACAGCGCATCAGCAGTGAACGCAAACATGTTTAACCGGCAAGGCTTTAAGCACATGCAAATTAACTTTTGTGAACTCGCTGAACTGATGTAACGTTAGCCGTTCCTCTGCGTTAATATTGCGAGTATTTGTCGCGTTGTAAGTACACAAATGCTGTTAAGAACGGAGGTGTCAGAACGGCAACTGACAGAATGCACGATATTTCTACAAAAGCAGTCAGCAGCTTGATTGGAGCAAGGATCATAGCGCAAATTTGAACTATATCGATATATCGCCCAGCCCTGGGGCCCGTTTCAATAAGGAGGTTCAACCAACTCTGAGTTAAAGCTTGAACTCTGAGTTGACTTACCCTGAGATGGGAAACTCCGAGTTTTCGGTTACAGAACAGCTGAAATGAGTTAGTTCAATCAACTCTGAGTTGACTGACTCTGAGTTAAGCGCGTGCACCACAGCTATAAAAAGCCATTATCAATGGAGCGCAGATATTATGAGTCACCATGGCAACAGCGCCAGACAAAAAGAGGTGTTGGGTATAATTAATTACCAAGTAATCTAAATATTGTAATTTAATTAAAGGGATTACTCTTAATTCTTCTTTAATTTAAAATAAAATATGATGCAATTACATTAAATAGGCTACTGCATAAACTATAGACCAATTCAGTATAAAACAATAGTGGATTTAGCATACATTTTTAAAAGGTATATTTTTATATAACCTTCTCCCTCTACACACTTGATCAATTCAAGAATAATTCATGCAATTGTATATTGTTAATTTGAAAGCATTAAAAGTGCAGTTTCTTGTCTCTCCTCCTTGTATTAATCAAGTGGTTGAGGTTAATATAGGATTTAGAAATATGTAGACCAATACTTTCTAGAGATAGTAATTATTACATTAATCTAACTACACCGTTGAAGATGTCATTTGTTGTTAATAATTCATAACTATTTTAGAGTAACTGTTATAATATCAGAGGTGAAACTGGAAGAATGTTATTCAACCTAAAGTAGTCTACTATTACTTTGATACATTTTTACTTAAGTAAAAGTAAAAATACCAGTCTAAAAAATCTACTCAAGTAAAAAGTAGTTAATTTAAAACATGACTAAAAGTTGCTGAGTAACTTGTTTAACAGAGTCTCCCCCATGTGGGGTTGTAACGTATGAGAGTTTCAGAGTATGAGAACCGTCTCAGAAAATATCACGGTTTATGGTATTAAACAATTGTTAAATATATAAACTGCATTATTAAATTACGGTTATTATTTTCATCAGTTAAAATGACAGTTAAATAAATTAAACATTTGTTCAATAAAACATAATATCAACTAACTTCAATAATTGATTATGATTATGATTGACATCTTATTTTTTATCATGAATAACTTATTAAATTTTATTACAATTTTTTCAATGATTTAATAGAAATATATTATCCAAAACAGTGGTAATCAAATAAAAGTTTAGCAAATGTTTTAATCCTTTTATTTTTTGGCAAAGTGCTGCAAAACAGATTTAGTCAATTAAACCATGGACAAACAATATATATATATTCCTCAAAGAATGTGTAAATACATTTTAGTATTATTGTTGGTGTTTAAACAGCACTTCCTCTTTAAAAAAGGGGAGGAGACCGCAAGAAACTCTGGGTTTACCGAAGAAAACCTGCTCCCGACCAGGTCAGGTTCACAGAGTAAGTTACCATGGTAACTGACTCTGAGTATAAGTTACCTCTCTTTCAGAAACGGGCTTGACTTACTCTGCTTTCTCGGGTTTGATATACCCCCCTTTCTGAAACGGAAAACCCAGAGTTTCCCTCATTTCAGGGTTAACATACTCAGAGTTTTCACTTAACCTCCTTTCTGAAACAGGCCCCTGGTGACCTGTGATGTTCTTTTCAACTGACGACGATACTCAGCGCGAGAGCGACGGATACGAAATTGAGCAGGTGAACAAGCTGAACCAATTAGACATTCTCTCTATAGACATTTCACAAGATGTAAACAACACTGGTCCAGAAGCACTTCCTGTTTCAGTTTGTAAAGTTACAAACTGAAACAGGAAGTGCTTCTGGACCAGTGTCTGGACTGCTTCTGGACCAGTGAAAGCAGTTCTGCTTTCTTTATTTCACATGTAAAGAAAACATCTTAAAAATGTTTGTTTAACTTTTTGATTCAGTTTTACATGTTCTGCTGGTTGTATTTTATCCCAGCTTTTATGTAGTGTTAAAAAACTGAAACAGGAGTGCTTCTGGACCAGTGTTGTTTTCATCTTGTGAAATGGTCTATACGTCCTTGTTGATACTTTGAAAGGAACTTTCTGTACGTCAGCCAGTTATGGGTTATGTGCTCTTATTCTCTCCTTTTCAGTCCGGCTGCCGACACCAGTCGCCCTCTTCTTTTTTTTTTTTTTTTTTTAACAGATCTGCATGATTCACGTAGGTCACATTTTCAGGTCGGAAAATCCGGAATTCCGGATTAATCCGGAAAAATCACATCCCTGATTTACGTTGAAGAGGGAGACCGAACAGTTACTGTTGTGTTCTCGACCCAGATAGTGTTGACTAGACGAGCACGAAAACACCTCAGAAACACTGCCACTAGCACGTGTGACGTGTGTAGAATTTTGTTGAAAGCCCAGATAAAAGTAAAAAGCTACTATTTTGGGTTTATCCATGGCAGTTCGACTTCACACGCACACGCGCGCGCTTTGAGCCAGTGGACGCGCACTGTTATGAATGCACAATGTTTCGACTTTAATCTCGAAACATTTCGACTTTAATCTTGAAACATTTCGTCTTTAATCTCGAAACATTCCGACTTTAATCTCGAAACATTTCGACTTTAATCTCGAAACATTTCGACTTTAATCTCGAAACATTTCGACTTTAATCTCGAAACATTTCGACTTTAATCTTGAAACATTTCGTCTTTAATCTCGAAACATTCCGACTTTAATCTCGAAACATTTCGACTTTAATCTCGAAACATTTCGACTTTAATCTCGAAACATTTCGACTTTAATCTCGAAACATTTCGACTTTAATCTCGAAACATTTCGACTTTAATCTCGAAACATTTCGACTTTAATCTCGAAACATTTCGACTTTAATCTCGAAACATTTCGACTTTAATCTCGAAACATTTCGACTTTAATCTCGAAACATTTCGACTTTAATCTCGAAATGCTAGATTTTTTTTTTTTTTTTTTTACTGACTTTTTTTTTTTTTTAGGTTGCGGTTCAGGGCTTCCGTAAAATACAATTGGTACCAAGTGTAGATTTGTGTCAACATTCAGATAAAAATGGGGAAAAATACTGTAGCACAATAATAATCTCACAGTATAAAAACACACAGACCTCCTTTTGAACAAATTTTATCCAACATTTAATCAAATATGTGTAATGATCGACATTGACTACAGGAGAGGTGTAATACAGAAATCATACAAAACTATTTTTCAAACAAATAGACATTGTATATCCTTTACATTGGATTACTTTTACGTATAACTGAAATGCAAATGCAAAAAAAAAGAAAAAAAAGACTTTAATGAAAGCCATATACCAGTGAAATATGATTTGCCCTTAATCTTTAAAGATAGTATTTGCATGAAATTTTGTACAAAATATACTATGTCAAGCCAGTATTAGGGTAGTGCAAATTCTCAGGCTCTGATACATTACTTTTACACACAGCTTTATTTATATTTCATTATTATTATTATATATTTTTTTTTACTAGTTAAATTTACAGCATTATGCATGAGACCAAAGCCTAAATCTTTATAAAAGAAATAGAAAAGGATAAAATAAAGTACTAGATTTGGGTAGTAAGTGCTACTGTAAAATGTAACTGCTTTAAATATTTCTTTTTCTCTCTCGTTTTATTTTATTTTTTAAAATATGCGTTGCTTTGGTCACTCTGTTGCACTATACAAACTATACTCGCAACCCCCGACTTCTACCTTTAAGCTCTCATTCTTTAAAACAGTGATTACTCATGTATTCCCTATAGATTTATAGAATTTACATTTACATATAACATCTGCAATACAGTTCTTGACACAAAAAAGCAATACAACTTCATGTATTAAAATTTTGTTGTAAAATGACGTGTATATCAAAGTGTATCTGTGTAATTATACTTTCGTTTTAGTTACTTTTAAAAATGATCAATGATTACCAAACAAACAAAACATTTTTTTTTAGACACTTCAGCTTTTTTCAAACCTCTGGTTTATGGCTCACAAACTCCCTTTGCAAGGCATATTGTGAAACAATTAGAAAATGCGTCATCTCACAAACCTAGCGAGGAATTTGTAAAAAAATAGTCTCGTAAAATACGCTAAAATATGTGATTGGGATTTTTACCGCGTACATTTCGATTTCGTGTCACATTAATGAAGCTGTTGGAAATGAGCTTGGTAACACACCGAACACTACAACACACACTGGGTTCTGTGACGTGCGCCGGGTGACGACACTCGGCTAAGTTACTGCAAATGAACCTTTAACACTCTGCTCACCATGAGAGTTTTAATACTGTACATGACCATAGTGGCGGAATCTGGTTCAATGACCAAATCTAGTTGTATTATTTTTTCAATCTTTGAATGTTCAGTTGAAATATTTCACCCAAAAATGTCTTTTCTGTCACTGTTTACTCACCTTCGTGCCGTTCCGAACCCGTAAGTCATTTCGAAGAAGCTTCACACGCCACTTTTCAATAGCGACAGAAAAATAACAGCATGAGTTCGGAACAACATAATGATGAGTAAATAATGACAGATTTTTCATTTTTGAGTGAATTATTCCTTTCGGCTAGTAATGAAAGCGCAGTAACACACTTAACAGCGAGGAAACACACACTCGAGCACGAGAACAACTAATGTTCCTTTTGTTCTGATGTTACCAAAATCAAGCGGTCACAAATAATCCGAGGTGTCCGAGACGCACTTAAACAAACGCACAAACATTCACACAAAGACATGAACAGACCACAGTCGAGAGGAGGGGAATGCTGGGATATGCTAATCTGAATTTGGACAGGAATTTGACTAAATAACCCTGAATTATCCGCCGACTCCCGGACTTACCAAGTGCTGAGGATTATTTATTTTACATGATCCTGAGCTAATAATTAACATAAAAACTTGATTAATTATATAATATGTTTAACTTTCAGTTAAATAAAAAGTTCACCCAAAGAAAAATCTTTTTTTTTTGTCAGTGTTATTTTAGTATAATTGAGATACTATTACGTATTTCCATTTTAAATGTAGTGAAATAAGTTAGTTTTTTAAAATATCTATATTCTCAGCCTCATGTTACTCCCATATGAATTGCTTAATTTCCTGGAACACAATCATTCGTGAATGATTCAAATTCACGAATGAATGATTTGTTTATGAATCGGACTGGTCTGGTTCTAATCGAAGTGGTACATTTTCAGTGAATAAAGACTTAAATTTATGCCTGGATCAGATTACACGACTTTTTTTTGTCCGTTACGATAGTCACTGTGTCAGATTACGCAGTTTTGACTCCTAAAATCTTGTGTCGTGGACAAGACACATGTCAAGACTACACGTTGCTTCTTGACCAGTCATCGCATCCCGTCTTTATTGCGCACGTGATGTCATCGAGAAGGCGAAACTAGTAGCGAGTGACTTCCGGAAACGAACGTAAACAAACGGATGAAGCGGTGAGAGTTGTATTGGCTGTACTGCGTTCAGAAAAAAGTTTAAAAAAAAGAAAGAAACCCGACAATGGACACGTTCCTGGATTGCTCGAAGAGGACAGTATGGGCTGTCAATCCTCCAACGAGAACTTGGTAAAATATTAAAAAAAAGGTCAAATATAAAAAAAAGGTAAAATATTGTTTTCTTATATATATTTTTACTTTAAGTTTTAACGTTAGCACCATCGTCTCTCTTTCGTTTCGCCATTTTTGAAAGTACGGAAAGTACTTCTGTGCTCCTATTGGTCAACCTCATACATGTGACGGAACCCGTCATGGACGACCGTTAAAAAAATTAAACATGCTAGTCTTTTTGTCGTGATGTCGTAAACGCGACGTAGGTTGTCGCCCACTATGACACACTATACGATATGATACGATCGAATCTTTGTCGTTTACGAATCCCCACGACACCCTACGTCAAACGGATCGCGCCAAAATCGGGCTAAATCTGGTTTGCTCATCCCACCATGCTATCTTATGAATTCAGGAAACATGAAACACACATCATGAGTGGTATATGAGACACTTTAACAATACATGTATGGCGTTTTAGTGTTTTTTGATCAGGAATTTTTTTTCCGAATTTCTCCTTTTGTGCTCCATGGAGTAAACCAAGGCATACAAGTTTGGAACAACGCGAGGGCGAGGAAACAATGGAAGAATTTTCATTTTTGGGTGAACTATTTTAAAAAACAAAGAAACAACTTAGTATTTGCTGCCAGTCATGGAACAGATGTCGATTTGAGTTGAATTATCATAAAAGTTAAAAACAAAAAAGGGTCTCATGTTTCATGGGCAGCTTCAAACTTTTGAGCACCTCAGAGGACCGTTCTGCTGCCGCCCTACAGAGAACCATCTTTGACGAGAAAACAGACGTGACGAATGGGAGTCGTCGACACAAAGTGTGTATGCCAAGTCATTGCGTTAGCCTGAGAAATGTCTGAAATTGATTTCGCGAAGCGCAAAAAAGGCACATTTCCCTTTTTTTGATATACCTTTGTAAACATTTCAGCAGTGTACATGCAAAAAAAGAGAAAATATCACTAAGTCTTTCTGAAAGTCATATTCCGTCTGCTCCGAGTACATGACTCTGCTTTGTCCTTTGTCCTGCTCCACAAACATGTGTGAAGAGCGAACTTCACCTATCTCGCCTCTCTGAGAACCGAGCAGAAGCGATTGCTCGATTCATTCAGGATGTTTGGGGGCAAGCGGGCAGGTTGGACTGGCGCTGGTAAGGGAAGGGTGGCGTTAAGGCATTGTTATGATCTAAGGCAGTCATTTCTGATGGAACAGAAGAGGCTTGACACTCCCGTCTTTAAATTTTGGTAGCTGATGGCTGATGATCTCTGCCAACATCTCAGGAAACTCCACGCTCAGAGATTTATTCACAAACGTGTAGAAACAGAAGTCCAGAAGGCCTTCCACCATCTGTGGACAGAAATAGCATTTCAATAGAGCTTTTACATACATGGCACTAACAATGCAGCACGTGTCCTCAAAAATGTCCCGATATCATCATGAAGAGAAGACCCTCATGACTGTCTGTTAAGGTCAATAAGTCCATTTAATATGAGATTTTTATGAATGTTTTGGTTTGTTTAGGTAGTAAAAGTTAATCTAATTTATGATATGTGTAAAAAAAAAAAAATCACAATAACTGGCTAAGGTGTGTACATTCACAAGTAGTGGTTGAACGATATATCGTCAAGGCTGACGACAAATTTTTCTGTTGTGCTGTTACGTGTTGTAAGCGGGACTTTTATTTTGATAGCGCTGAGAACCGTCTTCTGTAGTTTTCAGTCACAGTTCTGTCTAATAATTAAAAGGCAAACTTTTTAAAGTATTCTCGGCGTTCAGTTTCCCCGAAGGCGCATTGCTTGGCGGTTGAGTCATGTGAGGTGGTTTTAAAATTCCAGATAATCATAGCTCTTTTGTTTTGTTCCTGAATGAATCAGCGTTTTTGAATGTGTTGGTTGAAAGACTCGCTCATAAAGAGAGTAAAAAGCCACTATTAACCTATCACAGTCATGTAAAGGAAAGAAAGTACCATCAGAATCTTAAAGGATCATGAAACCCCAAACCAAATTTTCTGAGATTTTAACAGAGGTATGTGTGTTGAACACCATTGAAGACAATGTTAGCATCTGTTAGATTTAATGGTACGGTTAAAATGGTTAAATTGGAGTTTTTGTTTTTGTTTTTTTGTTTTTTGATGACTCATCGTTAGGGTTGGGTATCGAGAATCGAGTATCGATTGGAACCGGTACTAACTTTTCGTTTTTCCCGGAATCGTTCAAAAGTTAAAATTTCGATTCCTAGTTTCGATATTCACAGTCCGCCGAGCGGAAGAAGAAACCGCTGAACAACACCAACGAAGAAGCGTCTACCGGAAGTGTTGGCATAACCGCGCGAGTCGAACATTAGTAGCTTACGTCAGCGGTCCAAAGTGTGGCTTCACTTTTCTAAAAATAACGAAATCTCGGCAAAATGCAAAATTTGTGACAAAAGGAGTATTTGTGACAGGAGTATATCCTTCAGAAAGGATTATTTTCTTCAGAAAGACCGTTGGTTAGCAAGGTTAGCTAAACTTTTTTGACCCTGCCTCTTAAAAGAATCTGAATCGAGAATCGTTAGGAACCGGAATCGAAACAAGGAAACGGAATCGGAATCAGAATCGTTCAAATTCAAACGATACCCAACCCTACTCATCGGTGAGTTTTCATATCCTTTGAGAAGACGCTGTCTCTTAATTATTCATGACACCACGTGGATCTTTCAAACAACAAACATGTCAAACTGTGATATTGCGTAGTAGATGAGAGAGACAATCATGGGACGCAAGTGTTTGTTTTCATGGTGCAAAGTCAGAGTGCGTTGAATATGTTTCCCCGCGATGCTGACGGTTGGTTTGCCATCAACCACGGACACATCTAAACAGTCTATGATCCAAACTATAGTGTGTGCCTCAAACATTTGTGGAGAATGGTGGACTTCGCCTTGTTGACAACCAATCCAAGTCGCGTCTTGCGAGTGATGCGGTACCAAGTCCCGAGGACTTTCTATCCCTTCAGAGGTGTGCGTGTGTGTGTCTAAATTGAGAAGTCATCCACCTCCGCAGAGCCATCTTTATCATGGGGGTTCAGGGGGCGTGTAGATCTAGGCTATGCATGGAACGATTTTTTTAAAGCGGAAAATGTATAATTTTCGAATGCATTTATAGTGTCTATATAAACCACTATATATTTTATAATGACATTATAGACCATTTTGCAAGACGTAAACAACACTGGTCCAGAAGCACTTCCTGTTTCAGTTTTTTTAACACTACATAAAAGCTGGGATAAAATAGAACCAACAGAACATGTAAAACTGAATCAAAAAGTTAAACAAACATCTTTAAGATGTTGTCTTTACATGTGAAATAAAGACAAAAGTTGCAAACTGAAACAGAAAGTGTTTCTGGACCAGAGTTGTTTACATCTTGTAAAATGATCTATAATTATACATGTAGCCTACATTAATATTAAATAATTCTGAAGTGAACTAATCCTGAGGAGGGAGCAAGTCACGTGTTTAAGTCGCAAAGTAAGTCTCTAGTTCCTACTATCAAGTCTCGAGTAATTCTCAAGTCATAGTGCAGACAAACCAAGCATGTCAAGTCGAGTCCTGCTAAGGGTCAAGTCAACTCAAGTCGAGTCCTGCTAAGGGTCAAGTCAAGTCACAGTACCAAACAAGAAACAAGTAGCCTCGAGTTTATATTGGCCACGACTTGCTTAACTTCCTTAATTTTACATTTATACCGTAATATCAATAATATTTTTATAATACATATTTATAATTATAAATCTATCAAGTCCTTAAATTTGCGACTCGTATCAAGTCATGTGACTCGAGTCCCCTACCTCTAGCAATAAGTATGTAGGCCAAACATTTGCAATGTGCCGACCACATGGTTCCATAACTTGCATGAAGCGAGTTCATGCAAGTTATGGATGATAATAGTGCCAATAATGTCTCTTGTTTGCATTTGCTGATTGTAAGAGATGCCCTCTTACCTCCTGCATGGTGTCCAAAAGCTTAGTCAGCTGGTAGAACCTCTGCCAGTTCTGGCTGGAGTTCTCCTCTCGTTTAACAATGGCTTTTCCCAGCTCCTTGATGTACGACATGCGGATTTCATCAAACACAGCTTGGCTTTTAAGGCCATCCTTTGGTACTGTGAAAACAGATGGGGTCAGGATTAGACGTCAATATTACATTATTGCCTTTTAATCAGGAAAATATTCCAAGGAGTTGCAAAGTGTGTAAGTCATTATGTCATTAAATTAAACAAATGCCAATGCTAAGGGTCTATTAGTATTCACACTCAGGAAAGCCATGACAGAGCATTTCACTAGGAACATATTAACCATATTTTTCAGAATTGACCATACTGACTTAAAGGGATACTCCACTTCTTTTGGAAATAGGCTCATTTTACAACTCCCCCAACACCGTTTTCGAATCAATTCAGCAGATTTTCTGATATTTAGAAGAATATCTGTAACCAGACAGTTTCTGGTGTCATTGACTTCCATAGTAGAAAAAAATATACTATGGTAGTCAATGAGACCAGAAACTGTCTGGTTACTGATATTCTTCTAAATATCAGAAAATCTGCTGAATTGATTCGAAAACGGTGTTGGGGGAGTTGTAAAATGAGCCTATTTCCAAAAAAAGGTGGAGTATCCCTTTAAAGGAGTAGTTCACCTTTTAAAAAAACTTTTGCTGATGATTTACTCACCCCCATGTCATCCAAGATGTCCACGTCTTTCTTTCTTCAGTCGAAAAGAAATTAAGGTTTTTGATGAAAACATTCCAGGATTTTCTCCATATAATGCACTTGACTGGGAACCAAACGGTTCAAGGTCCAAATGAGAGTTTCAGTGCAAACTGCAAACTGTTCAAAGGGCTTTAAACGATTCCAGACGATGAATACGGTCTTATCTAGGACCTTTCGAGTCATGACTCCAAAAAAGATTTGTTCATTTTGATGAGTTTGAAAAGGAGAGTCACGAACGTGCATCACAGAACAGAGCAAGGCGCGCATTCGTGCTTATAAAACTAAAACTTTTTTATTTATTTTTTAAATGAGCGATCGTTTCGCTAGATATTCATCGTCTGGTGTCGTTTAAAGCCCTTTGAAGCTGCACTGAAACTCTCATTTGGACCTTGAACCGTTTGGTTCCTATTGAAGTCCATTATATGGAGAAAATCCTGGAATGTTTTCATCAAAAACCTTAATTTCTTTTCGACTGAAGAAAGAAAGACGTGGACATCTTGGATGACATGGGGGTGAGTAAATTATTAGCAAAAGTTTTTTTTAAAAGTGAACTAATCCTTTAAAATCTGCACATCAATCTTCCTATTATATGTATATACACCTTTGTGCTGAGACACACCATAAAGCTCATTAAAATAGACTGCACCATATGTGAGGGTTCCTCTTGCAGCGATCCTACCGGCTCACATACAAATCAAGGGAAAGTATGGAAAGCAGTGTCCCTGAGGCGTTCGGATAAATGGCGTATCAGCCAGGGATTTGAGGCCCAGGGATGCTGGATTCCAGCTCAGGCAAACACAATGTGCTATGCAAAACGCAGCCGACGTTGATAGTCTTGGTGGAATTGTATCCTGATCTCTAATCATATAAGAAAGCAGGACTTTAACATAGAGAGATCTGAGGCTCATTGGAAATAATGACTGTTTGTCAAGATATTTACTGAATTATAGCAGTATAAACTATTGCAAACTATGTTTAAAACGGTACTGAAAGTAAAAAAAGAATGCAAGCATGCAAAGCATTCCTTACTATGTGCATGTTCAATTCAGCACTGGTGTCTAGTTATCACCTGGGTTATTTAGCTAAATCTACCTGATTTTTCATATTTTTTTTAAAATATCGCGGGACAACCTGGCTAAACAAAGACTCCCCTGCTAGTTCACTGCTAATGATATGCTAAAGCCAGCCAGCACATTGGCGTGATTGGTGTAACGACTGAGACAAATCAGACACAATTATTTGTTATATACAAATGATCTTTAAATCTCACTGTGAGATATATGGTCTCATCCCCCCCAACAAGGGCAAGAAGGCTCTAGGTTACCATGACTACGATCAGATAAGTTGGTTTTATTGCTGTTAAAAATGTGGTCACATGGAAAAAGCAGAGGCCATAGAAAAGACCCACAGCCCTTAAACAGTCTTTCCTGCGCACGAATGGACGAACTGATCTATAAATGAACATGCAGACCAGAACATTGTGTGAATGATTTATTGTCCAGTCATGGAAGGGATGTCCGTCCGTGTGACGTCATACGATCAGACGGCTCAAGTTGAGACAGGGAAAACATACAAGGAGATAAAAAAATAAATAAATTCTCTTCAAGCTTCTCTTCAATGTAAACGTCCACTGCTGTGATTGGGTAACACTGTTGCATATGAAATAAGTATTACATGTGGATGAAATACTTTTGAAATCTTGACTAGTTTTTACTATTACAGCAGCCTAGATGAACTAATAATGGAAAGTCTTGATTACAGCATTATATTTAAATAAATATGCTCTAAATAGCATTTTAGCCAATCACATTCATGTCTGTTACACACGAATGAGCTCACTAGTACTACTTGACTTTACTTAACTTTCACAAATACTTTAATCATAAAACTAACGTTCATACGGTATTCATTAACCAGTGTAGTTTTGGCGAGTGAAAGGATTGGAAAGGGCATGGTAAAGGGAGCCTTCTTTTTCCCAAAGAATCCTCCGGTAATTAAGTGAATAATTGAGTGATGATTGAACATTATTGAAAAACTGTCATTTTACGCCACCATTGTGGAGATCAGTGTTTGCTTTAGTTGGGCGCTTGACCCTTAAATCATTAACTTTAAAATTTGTTTGGCTGCTGTATATGAGTTATAACAGCCAGATAAACAAATAGAAAAGTTGATCAGGTTGTGTTGGTTGTGTTTAAACAAGCATTATTTACTTTTACAACGTAATCCAAATCGTTATTTTTCACGTCTCATATACTAAAAAAAAACTTTTGCTTTCATACAGCTTTTAGACACAAAGACATCAAAGAATCAGCATGTGAATCTCAACAATGGTGACAATTATAAAGCATGTAGTAGTGCATTCTGGGTGCCACCAATCAAAACTCATTCATGGCTCCAATCATGCATTGCTGCATGAATAAATAATGAGCTTACGTTCACGTCACCATTGCTGTGATTCACACGCTAATTCTCGATGCCTGTGTGTGCCAACACAAATAATTTATTTATGCATCATTTAGTTTCATTGAAAAAGTCAAAACTATGATGTCATACAAGGACAGTGCAACTGTAATTAGCAAAGTAAACCTAACTCAGAAATTCAGGTTCAGTGATTCAGGTTAAATGATTGTTAAATAATGATTACGTTAAAACACAACCAACACCATCGAATCACACTTTTCTTTGTTCATCTGGCTGTTAAAACTCAAGTACAACAGCCAAACAAAATCTAAAGTTAATGATTTAAGGGTCAAGAGCCCAACTAACTCAAACGCTGATCACCATAACGGTGACTTAAAATTCCGGTTTTCTCCTTCAGTGATTCTGCTTGTTAAAGGATAATACCGGTATTTAACACCTTGAGTCTATTTTGTAGTTTATTTTGAATGAAATAGAGTGGTGGACTTAGAAATTTCGACAATGGGTCCTGTCTCGACTTTTTGACTTTTTTTAGAATCGCCTGTGACAGCTTTAGACTGGCTGTCTATGGGCAAACATGTCCATAAAACAACCCTTAACGTTCATTTTCAAAACTGTGCAACTCACCGAGTGGTTGGTGGTGTTCGTTGATGTTCTGAAACAAGTAGCGTAGCGAAATACCGTTTCTGTCGTGTTTTATTTGTCATTTTTTAAAATCACATTGATGTCTGCTGGAGGACTCAGTGCTCGTTGATATTACTGCGCTAGCTACCGGAAAAGGAAAGGGGTCTGTTTACATTTGGTTGTAGTCTTTTCGCTCGGCTCTCCATCTCTCAAAAGACTAGCGTGAGCAGAGCAACTGCGTCCTGGTTGTCGCCATCAAGTGATCGGGAGTGTGCTAACGCTTCAGACTCAAATATCGAGCGGAAGTTTATACGCGGTTGTGAGGTATCTGAATAAATAGTTGAACAAAGGCAAACAACACGGATTGAAAGCATACATTGCGCCGATATATTTGTTTTTAATCATCAACGAACGCCACCAACCACTCGGTCAGTTGCACAGTTTTGAAAATTAACGTTAAGGGTTGTTTTAAGGACATGTTTGTGCATGCCCATAGACAGCCAGGCTAAAGCTGTCAAAGACGATTCTAAAAAAGTCAAAAAGTCGAGACAGGACCCATTGTCAAAATGTCTGAGTCCACCACTTTATTTCATTCAAAACAAACTACAAAATAGACTCAAGGTGTTAAATACCGGAATTATCCTTTAACATCAGGTGTCTTCAATGATGCTCAATCATCACTCAATTATTCACTTAATTATCTCATTAACTTCACTGCTTCAGTGTTTATATGAGTCCACACTCAGTGTTCAACCTCACGGTGAAAGCCCGACACAATTAATTCCATAATGCAACTCGTTATTTATTGTTTGTTTCATATTTGTTTGTTTTTAGCTGTCTATGGACCTAATAAAGTTACTATTTTTTTTAATGTTTTTAAAACATTATATTTTAAAGGGGCTATGTGTAGGTTTTTACTTTATTTTAATCTTTAAAATATTTAAGATAGACTCTTCCATTTGTATATTATGAGCCAACCACAATGTAATAGAAAGAATGACACCTTGACTGTCCACCATGGTTGCCTCTCTCAACCTGTAGGCTCAATTGTGTGTGGAGTCGTTGGGTCCGAATTGGCGTGAAAATTCACAAAATGTGACATCACGTCTACTTGGGCTCATATCTGTAAGGCAGCCATTAGTAAGCAGCGGCCAACGAGTGTGCGAGCCTGCGCACCAAGAACAAGCATGAAACTGGCTGCAGTTTCTCTAACGTCCATTGAATATTATGGCTATTATGCATATCGTTACCGCGGTAGAAAATGTCAACCGTAACAGATTTTTTATTCTGGACAGAAGGGGGCGCAGTATCACACCTCTTCAAGTAAAGTGTTACCACAAGACAGTGTAAAATAGTGTCACCATATAACCAATATACTATGGAAAATCTACATAGGACAGTAAAACAGTGGCCTCAAAATCTATTTTGACACTGAAGTCACATGACTCAGTACCTCCAGAAAAACGCGATTATGCGATCGCTGAATTCAATGCAAAATCAGCCAAAGTCCGCATATTTATGCGGGGGCCGCATTTTTTCAAATACGCCGCACTATCGCCGCATAAATTGCCGATTTCCGTGCAAAATATGCGGGGTTTGCATAATTTCATAATTCTCGCATTTTCGTTGCAAAAAAAGTCACATGTATCTTAGCAGAAAGTTAAAAAATGTTGCGTTTGCTTCACACAAGAGCAGCCATTTCCCCCTGTTTCCATGGGAACGTTATGAAGTGACGCAATTACGCGACGCCAGACAGACTCACGGAGGCGATTGACATCTCACAAATCGAACTCGTATTCTGTCTGTCACACGTTCTACCGTCACATCGTTACTTAATAAACAACATAAGATAAAAGAAGTAGCATCAAACAGACATGGGGTGTTCGAGGCGCACATATAACACTGCAGAGAGCTCTTAAAGGGGCCACACCTTATTTACACTCGTTACAGTCTGAAATAAAACAAGATGAGAAATTAAATATTCCCAGCACTTTCTATGATGTAGTATGCTTGCTTATCAAAGGAAGTAATAAGAAATGACTCTTACATTAGCCTAGTGAGAACAGGATGTTGGGGGAATCACTTTTTTTCTATTTTTCATCGAACCACAATTTTTGCAAGTTCCCTCAATTTTTGCAAATTCCTGCAATTTCATCCATAAAATTGCATAAATATCCCGCATATTCCATCGCATTTTTAAAGAAAACGGGCCACGTAATCAATCAATTTTTGCCCGCAACAATCACAAAAAACTCCGTGTTTTTCTGGAAGGACTGACTACTATTATGGCAAATGTTATATATAAATCGCAAATTTTTTCACAAATGTTTGGAAATTACCACCACAAAGTCAGTCACTTTGATCGCAAAAATCACAAAAAAAAATCGTGAAATCCTGGAGGGACTGATGACTGCATTAATTCACCTTACACAGGCATCCTAGGAAAGTATCCACAGGTGCATTTCATCACGGTCCACTGTTGTCTGGTAAAGTGTCCGAATTCATAAATTATACATTGTTTTATAATTTGAAACCACAAAATTTTGAAATATGTGCTTTCTTTAAAATCAATAACTTTTTCAAGACTTGTGTCTCAAAATACTTTTTAAGGTCACTGCAAGTGTGAGATACTTGTGAATTCTGATGACAGCTGGTGGGCTACAGTACCTGTACTGAGGAGGAGAAGCACTTTCATGCAGAGATACTCGTCGTAGGACACCTGCAGCCGGACCAGCTCACTGGCAATCTTCAGCATCTGGTTACACTGGTCACCCATGTAGGGCAGTTTCATCCTCTCCCTTTAACACACACATATTTATATTCTAAAAGCATTTCACAGCACCAAAGAGAGAGAGAGGGAGAGAGAAGGCCAAACATCATGGCAGACAAAAGAAACGGTTCAATCATGACAATTTGAAATGGTTTTATCATGGCAGTGTTAATGTATTTGGTCTTGGCGGAAAAGATCTTCTACGCTTCAGCGTATTGATACAGAGACACGCTGCTGTGAACATGGAAAATATGTGTCAGGGTTCTGTCACTTCTGTCTGGTTTACGCCTTGGTTTGGTGACGGAGCTCAGGCACTGTTATAGTAGGCTGGTGTTATAGTCCTGTTTGTTGTAAGCACATGGCTTGTTCCTTGTGCCATGTGCACTCCCGTGATTGTCTAGATATTTATTCTAACATCCGCTAATTTTATCTTTGACATGGACATAAAGCAGCATGCCTGTGAAATTATACAGGTTTAATTGGATTTATTGACAATGGGAATACACTTTTACATATTTTTTGTATCTGATTTTAGTAGGACTGGGTATTTCACAATTGGATTCGATTTTGATTCACAAGCTTGGAATTCGATTCGATTTCGATTCAATTCAATGTAGATTATTTGGGATATCAGGTACAATATATGGCAAATTTTTTCAAGGAAAACCAAAACCTCTTAACTAACGCTGTAAACTATGGGAGTCAGTTGTAGCCTACTATAATGTTGAAGGTGTAATAGCCATAATAACACTTAAATTAGACTTTTATTTATTTTTATAATAAGAAAGTTATATGAAATATAAACATTTAAATGGTGGCTGTCATTAAACATGCATTAAATACTGAAGACAGAACAGTAAAATTTATAATGAATATGTAATATGGTGCATACATTTAGCAAAATTCTCCTCTCTTGAGTAAATTTTTCTAGCTGGCTAACTGAATAAATTTATGGTATCTCATATGGTTTTACTAAGGTAAATGTGACATTTAACTGACGTCTTTCCACGGATGAAACACTGATTGAGCGATACCACCTAACATGGATTTCGATGAGATCCAGAGTGATCTCACGCACGCCACAGCGACAAAACGTACGTAAAAAAATTGACTTAATTCGAAATTTGAGACTTTATTTCATAATAATAGTCACAAAGCACAATGATTATTGATGCGCGCTACAATGTTCCATTCATTCATCAAATGAAAACAAATGACTAATCGATTCTTGAGATTTAAGTATCGATATCGGTTCGCAAAAATATGAATCGATTAATATCGAGAAATCAATATTTTTTTACCCAGCCCTAGTTTTTAGTAATGCAAATTGTAATATTTATAAGCAATAATGCTTCTAGGCTCTTAGGCACAATAAGCATGTCTGAGAAAGAAGTAGTTGACGATTTGCTGACTTATGCGAAGTTCAATGGATTGAATATTCACACACCACGTTCTTTGTCCTATTAAATTTACATTTCCCTCCCTCTAGGACCAGAGATAACATCTCAAAGCCAGTGCACAGCCCTGCTTTGCTCATTATTCAGATATCAAAAGACCTAGATTTTCATTAAGAAAAACCCAAAGGAAACACTTACACTGAAATAGAGCACATATAACACTTACAAGACAGGTCTAGGGGTTTTCATCATTAAACAGAAGTCTAAGACAAAAAAAGAAAAATCTGATAACCGATAGAGAAAAATACCCGACTTATGGTCTGGAAGTTTAAAAATGGGAACAATCTGTGTTGAAAACCACATAACCTGTCATTGAAAGCCAAAAGATTCCAACAGTAGGTAGTAAAGGTGAGCTCACTCATTGATGACGAGGTCTGGAGCGAAACACAGCATGCCTCCATCACACTGCTGGTAGGATCGCCAGCCCAAGCTGAAGGACATGAGGAAGAGCCAGGAGCACTGCAACAGTGTCATCTGGTCATCCAAGTGCAGGTTTCTGAAGCCTGAATATGACAGGGACGTTAACTCTATAGGAAGTATACACTTTTAAAAACACCATAGCCAATTCAAGAGTCCTACACAAGCAAAACAGCTGAAGCAAAGAGCTGCAAAGAATCACGGAAGGGCCTTAATTCAAAATGTAAAATGGTTTGAATTACACTTTGTTTTTGAGATTTAGCCTGTACAATATTATACGATTGCTCTTGCTTCAGATCTCTCTGAAGCAACTTCATAATTACATCTTTGTTCTGATTTTGACGGCACTAAAATCAAAACCAAATCTTTCCTGACATCAAAATCCTCCAAAGACACTGGGCTTTTATTCATGAAACTGGAGCAGGACAAATTTGCGTAAATTGTTCGTGAAACCATTGTTGCATAAAATGTCAGATTCAATTAAATGAAATAATCTTTAGAGCCAGATATACACAACACATAAGGAAACAGAGAAAAATCATTATCTTTGAACTTCCACGTGTCGTGTTTTCAAGCCGTGGCCTAATGGATAGAGACTGGTAACCCGAAGGTTACGGGTTTGAATCTAGATACTGGCAGGGAATGATCAGCTGTTCTTGAGCAAGGCATTAAACCCCCAATCGCTCCCCAGGCGCCGCAATGAATGGCTGCCCATTTCTCTGCGTGTGTGTGTGTGTGTGTGCACTACTCACTACTAATGTGTGTGAACTAAGTTGAATGGGAGAAATTCTGAGTATGGGTTACCATACTTGACCATCACGTCATATAAAAAATAATTGTGTTGTCAGAATGCTAAAATGGCTATAGTATAATGTTTTCTTCTATATGTCCCTTTAAAGGGGATGTACAGCTCGAAATGAGTTTGCTCAACTGTGTTTTTTTTTTTTTTTGGTAATCCTCTTCCACAAGCATTTTTGCCCAATAAGCCCATGACACACTGCCAAAGCAGAGAATATCATGTGCTTCTTTTCTCACGCCTTTGGTCTGTGATGAGTTTCACCATTTTAGTAGCCCATTCATTTGAAAATACACTCACCTAAAGGATTATTAGGAACACCATACTAATTCTGTGTTTGACCCCGTTTCGCCTTCAGAGCTGCCTTAATTCTATGTGGCATTGATTCAACAAGGTGCTGAAAGCATTCTTTAGAAATGTTGGCCCATATTGATAGGATAGCATCTTGCAGTTGACGGAGATTTGTGGGATGCACATCCAGGGCACGAAGCTCCCGTTCCACCACATCCCAAAGATGCTCTATTGGGTTGAGATCTGATGACTGTGGGGGCCATTTTAGTTCAGTGAACTCATTGTCATGTTCAAGAAGCCAATTTGAAAATGATTCAAGCTTTGTGACATGGTGCATTATCCTGCTGGAAGTAGCCATCAGAGGATGGGGACATGATGGCAATAAAGGGATGGACATGGTCAGAAACAATGCTCAGATAGGCCGTGGCATTTAAATGATGCCCAATTGGCACTAAGGGGCCTAAAGTGTGCCAAGAAAACATCCCCCACACCATTACACCACCACCACCAGCCTGCACAGTGGTAACAAGGCATGATGGATCCATGTTCTCATTCTGTTTACCCCAAATTCTGACTCTACCATCTGAATGTCTCAACAGAAATCGAGACTCATCAGACCAGGCAACATTTCTCCAGTCTTCAACTGTCCAATTCTAATTAGCTCTTGCAAATTGTAGCCTCTCTTTCCTATTTGTAGTGGAGATGAGTGGTACCCGATGGGGTCTTCTGCTGTTGTAGCCCATCCGCCTCAAGGTTGTGTGTTGTGGCTTCACAAATGCTTTGCTGCATACCTTGGTTGTAACGAGTGGTTATTTTAGTCAAAGTTGCTCTTCTATCAGCTTGAATCGGTCGGCCCATTGTCCTCTGACCTCTAGCATCAACAAGGCATTTTCGCCCACAGGACTGCCGCATACTGGATGTTTTTTCCATTTTCACACCATTGTTTGTAAACCCTAGAAATGGTTGTGTGTGAAAATCCCAGTAACTGAGCAGATTGTGAAATACTCAGACCGGCCCGTCTGGCACCAACAATCATGCCACGCTCAAAATTGCTTAAATCACCTTTTTTCCCATTCTGACATTCAGTTTGGAGTTCAGGAGATTGTCTTGACCAGGACCACACCCCTAAACGCATTGAAGCAACTGCCATGTGATTGGTTGATTAGATAATTACATTAATGATAAATTGAACAGGTGTTCCTAATAATCCTTTAGGTGAGTGTGTGTATATATATATATATATATATATATATATATATATATATATCATATTTATGTTAGATGTGATTAATTGAGTTGACAGCACTAGTTCTGGCATGATATAAGGTATGGGTAACTCTGAGGGCTCACCAGGAAGGGCTTTGGCCCACTTGACTGCAGAGACGACTTGACGGCCACCCAAGCGGTTAAGTGTCGTCATTAGGCGGGTGGAGGTGTCCGGGATGGTGCTGTCGTAGCCAGAGTAAATGATCTCCGGCTCAATGGCTTTGAGCAGGGACAGCATAGTGGGCACCAGCTGGGGCATGGCCTTGGGCACCAGCGAGCACATGTTCTCTTCAGGCAGAGTGGGTACCTGCTCACTTGAGGACGAATGTCCCCGCAACCGCATTAGTTTCTTGTTTTTTCGAGCTGAAATAAAAGAGAGAAATGTGCATATTAATCAATCAATGAAGACATTGATCTTAAAAAAACTATTTAATCTGAATGTTTAATATGCACAAATTTCATGATTCGACGATTTCAGTACAGTACATGGCAAAAAATATCTCCCAACTAATGCTGTAAACTATACAGGGTACAACACTATAATATTGAAGGTTAAATTAATTGATTTGTATACTTACATTTAGACATTTACACATAAAGAAAGTTTGTTTTTTTAACAAAGATTTAATAATACATTTTTAATGAAATAATTATGCTTCTACTCATATATATAAACATTTAAAAGAAGGCTGCAATAAAAATGTCAATCATTTATTCAGACACAATTAAATATTAAAGAACAGTTTAAATAAAATTACAACAAATATGCAATATAATGCATATATTTAGCATGCTCCTCTCTATGTTCATTTTTCTAGCTGATTAATGAGTTTTTGAACATTGAATGGCTTTCCTGAGGTAAATGTGACGTTACATGACATTAGGTGCGTTCACTCCATGTCGTAATTACCGTAGCGATTCTGAACTGTAAAAAGCCGACACGTGCTTGTAGAACTTGTAATTACAATGTGTAAACTTGTAGTTTTCCGATAGCAATGAATTGTGCCGCGTGGCCGCTGTAACACCTGATCACTGCAGATTTAAGATGCGTTCGACTTGAGGTGGCGCTGTGCTGACAGATCGGTGTATGACAGCAAAGTACCGCGAGAGCGATTCGAAAGCATACAGAGCTTGATTTACGGTAATTACAACATGTCATGAATGCAGAAATTGCCTACAAGCTGTTTTGGCGCTTTCCCATTGCTGGTACGACTCAGTACGATTCGGCGCCGCACGGTTCGGCTCGCTTCGCTTTTCCACTGCGTGGTACGACTCGGCTCGACACGGCTTGGTTCGCTTTAGCTCGGTTGCTTTTCCACTGCAGTTAGTACCGCTTTAAAATGGTTTGGATTATAGACTGATAACAGCGGTGGCTGTTTCTGGCTATTTAAATCTAACGGGTTTGGTTTCTCGTGACGAAGTCTATTGGTCGCAAATACAATAACAGAAGTAGTGACGATTCTGTCTGACCAATCAGTGATCTGCAGTGTTTCACGTCACATTTTAGTACAGGTACGGTACGCTTGGAACCTCAACAGACCAGGTACCATTTAAAGCGAGCCAAAGCGAGCAGTACCGTACTGTACCAAGCAGTGGTAAAGCGCCACAAGTGAGCCGTAACGAGCCATACCGTACCATGCAGTGCGTTATTTTATTGTACCAAGCGTCATTTTATTGATTTCATTGACTTTCGTGATTGAAACACTGACTGCACGATTACATGAGACATAATACAGATTCTCTAAGTTGCACTGTATCATTTAACATACCTTTTGATGTCCGTTCATGTTTTTTGTTGTTGTTGTTGCTGTAACTAGTAGTAATGCGGAGTTTATTTGTTCACGTGAGCTCCGTTCTGCCGCTTCGCTTAAACTGCTATGCGATGTGTACGCACCACATTAAAGAGCGCCACAATTGTTTGAATTTCACAATAAAAAATGACAGAATTTGAAAGCTGAGACTTTATTTTACACCAGAAGTAACTAGCACAAAGCTTATTGCGATTGAAGGCGCGATACGAAGCTTTGGTCATTTCATTAACTGGAAACAACACAGACTGTGTTGTTTCCAGTTAATGAATCAACAACATCGATTCTTGGGATTTAAATGCAGACACTTACATGACTAAACAGACTTTTATCTTTTATCTTTATACAGCCTTTGGGAAATTCATTCTCATATCTTCTGTTGCTGTTCAGGTTTTGTAAATGATTCAGTGACAAGGATCTCAAAGATGAAAGATCTAGTTTAAACCACATGTGCCAGTTCTAAGAACAATCATTGCTGAAAAACGTTTGCATCTTCAAAACTGACCAACTAAATAAATGCTGTAAAACAATAGGATCAAACCTAATTATTTCCATGTTTTTGGGGGGGGGGGTTTGCAAGAAAATTACGTTTGACCATGTACGGAAAGCATACTCTCTTTCACCCACTCTCTCTCCCACTCAAACACACACACACACACATACAGTATGCACACATTTGGCAAAGTAATGACGATCCTGTTCTTGGAGAAGATGAACGCGCAGTTTCGCTTTTAGTATGACACCATTGAGACTCACAGTAATTCACATGCGCATAATCTCTTTCTCTCTCCATAACTGCATTAATAACTGCTATCAGTGGCTGAAGTGTCGAAAATCATAATAGATTTTGACATTGTTAGAGAAATTGGGTATGATAAAATAACTTTTTGCAGCCACAGGTAAATAAAGAACTGTCCTTTGGACATATTGGACAACAAAAATATTATAATAATGTATGATTTAAACTTAGAACATATTTATTGCAGAATTTGTTTTATATAAACCGATCTGAACAACATACACACTCACACATATGAATGTCATGAAACCAAAAGAAAAAGCCCTCTTTCAAAGCTAATTAAAATCAACAAATCCAGATGTTCTATATTAAAGACAATGTTCTCAAGTGACTTAATGACTACAAAATAAAAATTAGCATTTGCTTTTTAGTCATTTATTGTGAATTCATACAATTACGTTCCTACAGTATATGAAGGAATATTCCGGTGAATCTTTCAAGTTTTAGCACATAGACTATATAAAAAGAGACAAGAACGCTTGTGTGTTTTGATGTGCGAACGCCTTTTGAAGGTTTTGTCTCGTAAAATCACTGTTGTTGATTGTGAGCTTACCATCAAGCACAATGTCATTTCGTCCCACTTTCTAAATTTTCTGCCATAAATGTTTCTATGGCAACTAAAAGCCTCTCTGGTACAACCCCAGATTTAGTTAGCAGCTCCTGCATCAAGGTCTTTTTTTTTTCTCTCCTGTTTGGTGCTTCACGCAAATAAATCACCCATCATTTTAAAGGCTTCCACAGAGATGGATGAATCCAGTCCAATATCTGTGAAGTACATCAGCACGCTGTCAATGAGGCACTGCTGCCTTCTTAAAGCTTTCTGGCCATTTTAGAACTTGAATGAGCGCATGAAAGAAAAATCCGCACACACAGTCCTTGGTCTCATCGTGTTTTCTACCACCTACTTAAAGGAGAACTCTGGCGCAAAATGAACCTTTGGTCTAATTACACATTGTTACCTAGTCAACCGTTATCTGAAATTTGTTTTTTATGATTGCCGAATGTAAATAGTTTTATCTAACGCTAGTATATAGGGCAGAGAGTAATGACAATTAAAAATCGCTTGTTATTACCACTAACAAGGCTCAAAATAGCCCCACACTAACACAGTAGCATAATAAGGGTCCCTACATTCAAACCGAAGCATTGAGAACTTTGTCAGTGTCCATACAGTTTAATAAGAAGATATTTTATACACACAGTCAACTTCGCAAATACAGGAAGAAGCCATCTTTGAAAAATAGTCTCTACCAGTCGATCTACGAACGCCAATCGAAGTGCGCTGAATTGTGCAGAATCTCATACGGTCCGTTGTTTCCAGAAGAAACACAAACACAAACCATTTTCTACTCTTCAATATGTACATGTAGCCAACTTTTCGCGCTCACCATATCACCTTATTCACATCTCACTAGCGCACTTGGATCGGCGTTCGTAGATCGACTGGTAGAGACTATTTTTCCAAGATGGCTTCTTCCTGTATTCGCGAAGTTGACTGTGTGTATAAAATATATTTTTATTAAACTGTTTGGACACTGACAAAGTTCTCAATGCTTCGGTTTGAATGTAGGGACCCTTATTATAATACTGTGTTAGTGTGGGGCTATTTTGAGCCTTGTTAGTGGTAATAACAAGCGATTTTTATTTGTCATTACTCTATGCCCTATATACTAGCGTTATAGGCTAAAATGTTTTTAGAGATAAAACTATTTACATTCAGCAATCATGAAAACAAATCTCAGATAACGGTTGACTAGGTAACAATGTGTAATTAGACCAAAGGTTCATTTTGCGCCGGAGTTTTCCTTTAAGGACGTGCACTGAAAATAAAAATGCGTATTTGTTTAAAAGAAATACTGGAACTGGATTTTTTGATGACACTTCTCGATCATTGATGCGAAAAGTGTCCCATATTAAAATTGAGTTTTTCCCTTCGAAGCAGTTCAATCATTTTTGAGAAACTAGCTACTTGCTGGTTTGCGCTCCAGAGCTGTGGTATATAAAGGTCATATAAATCACTCAAGTGAGCCACATGACAACCACTCATCAATCCATCAGAGCATCCTCACCTTCCAGATTCATGCCGGCCTGAAGACACTTGCGGAAGCGGCATGCTGGGCAGTTTTTCCTCCTTATCTTGTCGATAATGCAATCATTCCTTCCAGCGCAGAGATAGTTGTGCTGCCCTGGAAAAAAAGAATTACAATTACAATGAACGCCTCTGATGTTTGGGGTTATAGCATCACCCCACCCAAGGCTGTTGTTGCCAGATATTGCTACGGAAAACAAGCAAATCAAAACAATAATAATCCGAAATTAGTTCAAAGCTTGTGTTTTGGAAATAATATTAATATATCACTAACCCTAACATGCAACTTTCAACTTGAATAACTTCCTAAAGTGTATCATTAAATCAGAAAAAACGGTCCAGGAGATTACTGCACCTTTCCATTAGGTGGATCTGGCAACATGGAGGCTGCACTCGCACCCTCATTCACAACGCCCTCTCAAGCCCCGTTCACTGCGCTTCTCGCAGCAACATGAATTGCAAACACTCATATGAGGTGGTTTAAATACGGCTAATTAATCATTCAGAGAGCTTGACATTTTATTTTTGAATGTAAAAAAAATGACCTAGGTGACCTCATAGCTGGCTACGGCCATGACCCCACCTCCATAAGTACATTCAATTGTAGATTGAACTTATTTCACTGAAGGATAAGAAACAATCCGGAAAAGCGACACACCGATTAAGTGTCTTAAAAGCAAAACTAACTAAAGGGGCTTTCGCATCAGAGGAACCTTTTCATAGTTGCTAGAAATGATGGAGTTCTGTCGCCTTTTCCGCCTTTGGCTTGCTTAGTTAGGGACATTTTATTTTATATTTAACAATATTATTACAAAATGATTTTCCTCTTATCTCTGTAAAGCTGCTTTGAAATAATCTGTATTGTAAAAAAGCGCTAAATAAATAAAGGTGACATGACTAGTCTAGAACTATTGGCGGAAGTTCCCGGATTTTGGCGTGTTCGCACCGCAGGAACTAGGAAAGATTTTAGTTCTAACTAATTTAAAGGGTTAGTTCACCCAAAAATGAAAATTCTGTCAGTACTTACTCACCCTCATGTTGTTCCAACCCCATAAGACCTTCGTTCATCTTCGGAACACAAATTAAGATATTTAAGATATTAAGATCACTCCTGCATTCAGTCCATAGGCTTCTTGAGATACTGGCCCTTGCTGTCCCCGAAAAGTCATTAAAGACATTGTTAAAATAGTCCAAGTGACTACAGGGGCTCAATCTTAAGTTTATCAAACGACAAGAACACTTTTGTGCGCAAAAAAACAACAAAAATAACGACTTTATTTCAACTATTCGTTTATTTCATCCTCTGCGCGAGTCAGGTTACTAGTTTAATAGCGTAAGCTTCTGTTATTGTATGTCACATGCATCACACACACATGACCAGCGTCGGCCAATAGTGAGCCTACGTGTGACGTAGCTCTACGCAATCACACTACGTTAACTGACTACTGGCGCATGGAGAAGGAAGTGAATAGCTGAAATAAAGTCGTTATTTTTGTTGTTTTTTTGCGCACAAAAGTGTTCTCATCGTTTGATAAACTTAAGATTGAGCCACTGTAGTCACTTGGACTATTTTAACGATGTCTTTAATAACTTTTCGGGGACAGCAAGAGCCAGTCCCTCAAGAAGCCTATGGACTATATGCAGGAGCGATCTTAATATCTTAAATATCTTAATTTGTGTTGCGAAGATGAACGAAGGTCTTACGGGGTTGGAACAACATGAGGGTGAGTAAATACTGACAGAATTTTCATTTTTGGGTGAACTAACCCTTTAACTACTTCAGAGTTGGGTCTAAACCAGCACTATAGGAGCTATCAGTGAAGGTAGTGTACGCTGATTGGCCGAACGGTAATCACACAGATTACATAGCCTATATATTTACTCCAGAAATTAAAGGTACAATATGCAGGATTTTTGCAGGAAAATATCCAAAAACCACTAGGCCAATGTTATATATTTTGTGTAGTTGATTACTTACAATATCCCAAATGTTTCCAACTATTTGTAAATTAGGGCTGTTGGATCCGAAATTTGAATATAATTGGAATATTAAAAAAAATCAATACCATTCGAATGCTAAAGTTACTATTCGAATATTGCTTTTATATATATTTAAAAATAAATATATACTTCCGAAGTGACCAGGTGTAAATGGCCCCTTATCGCTTTCTTATTAACAATAGGAGAGCGCGGGACTAGCTTTCGCAAGGCACATTCGCAAGGTTTCGTTCACTCCCGCGCTATGTATGTTATGCGCGGATTCTGGGAGATTTTAACTAATTTGCGGCCATCAGGGAGACGCTATCAATATGCGGGAGACTCCGATCTGAGCCCCTATTCATCAAGCCAACGCGCCGTAATCTATCGCTAATCAAAGTGAAAGTAAGTCGCAGACGCTTAACACTACCATCTTCATTAAAAGTAAAGGAATGAAATGATATTACCAGTTCTGTTGCCGCTCTCCCTTATTGCTGTCTTTGCTGATTTTGAAATTAGCCGATGATCAATAAAATGCAGCTCAAATCTGTTGCTTTCGGTGACGTGCACTTCATTACATCTGTATATAGCGCGGGAATTGAAGATCGTATTTTTCAGTTTTGCAAAAACACATTTATTGTAGTAATGTTAGATGTCCCTCTAGTGGACCGAACGTGTAACAACTAGGCTTGCCGCGATAGACGGTGTTGACGGTGTTACCGGTTTTAAGCCCCATCACCGGTGACATCACTTTCCCACCGTGACACCGCGATGTCTTGACTTTTTTTTTTTAAAGTATTCGTTTTTGCTAAAATATTTATTTGAATTAATTTAAAATAATAATTTTCAATTATTTAGTTCTGAAGAGAGCATTATAATTAAAAATGAACTGCGCAACGCGTGCCGTCACGTCACAGATCAGCAAGCATCATGATTCCATTTAGCACGTGTGGAGACGAGAACGAGTCAAATTACAGAAAAGCAAGATAATGCCGAAAGATTTGGTGTCAAAACGCAATGCAAAAGCGCCTGTTTGGCAATATTTTGGCCAATATATATTAATGTTAATAAATGCCAATTTATAGTGTTTTACTTTTTTTTAGAGTGCTGTCATTTATGTAGGCTAAGGTCCTTTTTAAAGTTTTTATTTTATATTCGTCTCTTTTTATTTGGTTTTATCTTATTTAAACTTTGTTTAATTTATTTAGGCCTATTTTGTTTTCTTATTCGTTAATAAACGTTTTATTTTTTTTGGGCCCACAGTTTGCCGATTTTCACTTTTTTCAGCCTATGGTTATTTTTATTCGTTCGTTATGCTAATAAAAGTTCTGTCTATATTTTATTCGTTTATTATTCTAATAAAAGTGCTGTCTAAATAAAAGTTTATTGTCAGCGAGTTTTTTTTTTTTTTTTTTTTGTCCATTCCAGCAATTGACGCTGAATTGCAATTGACGGCTTATTTCGAAAGTGAAAGTATGTCATTTATGTAGGCTAAGGTCCGTTTTGAAGTTTTTATTTTATATTCGTCTCTTTTTAATTGGTTTTATCTCATTTAAACTTTGTGTAATTTATTTAGGCCTATTTTATTTTCTTATTCGTTAATAAACGTTTTATGGTTCTTATTTGTTTGGGCCCACATTTTGCCGATTTTCACTTTTTTCAGCCTATGCATGGGGTTATTTTTATTCGTTCGTTATGCTAATAAAAGTCTATTAATAAAAGTTTTATTATCAGCGAGTTGGGTTTTTTTTGTCCATTCAAGCAATTGACGCTTATTTCGAAAGTGAAAGTATAACGCGCTTGATTTAAAAGCTATTTAACCCCCCGCCCTGCCCTCCACGGTGACACCGGGATTACCGGTGTTGTCACACGTCGATTAACCGGTGGGAAATTTTTCTCACCGCGGCAACCCTAGTAACAACAACCACAGGCTATAGTGGCATTGACGATCCATAAGAATGTGTAATGACGTAAATATTAATAATAGGATAAATTTGAGCATTTAATATTCGAATATTATTCGACTATTACATAAAATAAGGAATGGAATTTGAATAGTATTATAGAGGAAGATTGACAGCCCTATTGTAAATTGTGAGAAAATTGTGATTTTAACCAAGGAAACGGGGCGTGTGAGCAGGGGTGAGGAGTCGCCAGTCAATGGCGTCATATCCACGTTACCCACGGTTTCCGTAGTATACGTGGTATACGTCTAGCAATCGCGGACTGCTTCACACCACGGTCATGTTAAAAACATCACTGTATTCACTCATCCAAAAAAGATCTATCAGCTTGACGACAAGATCCATAACTCCGCTTAATGCAGAATATACGTCATTAATATACGCCTTTGTTATTGTAAGAGGTTAGCGACCTCTGGTGGCGAATAAATCTTGCATTTTGTACCTTTAACTCTACGAACATGGAAAACATTGATAGATGGACCTCTTAACCTTTACCTATGAAGAAAATCCAACGCAACTTTGAGGGAATCAAGCAAAAGCTAGCAAACACTGGACATCAACCACACGGCATTCGCTAATAACTTTTCATTACTGTCTACTTTCTTTGTATAACAGTTCTGTCTAATAACATATTAGACAGGACTGTTAGACAGATTGTAAACTAATGAACACTGAGAATGCGAGCACTGTTTGTTTGCTCAGGCTCTGGCTGGCGTTCTCAGCGCTGTCAAAATAAAGGTCCGCCATGTGCTATAAAAATAAAAGTCACAACAAGCGTGGCTTACATCACTTTCCGAGTTCCTACTGGCGGTGCGAATGCAACCAGGAAAACGTTCCTAAGGGAACCATTAGTACTCAGGGTTCTAGTTCCTAGAACTACCCGGTGCGAAAGACCCTCATAGTTAAATGCAGTGCTGACATTGACAATAAAATATGAGTATGTAACACTGTGAATAAAAATGAAATGATGAAGATATCCTGCATGTCATTTCCATTTGTGTTTCATTGAAATAATAAAAAAATAATACAATTCTTCTTAAAGAAATAACACCGGGTTGGAAGACCTGAAGGTATGTCGATGACAAAGGTTTGTTATGATACAATTTATAGTTTCGGTTGAAGCATCCCTGTAAAAAGCCATTCCAGCACATGCGGTACACATTATGAGAACATAACGGTCGCATCTTTATTCATTTCTACAAACTTCTGAAAGCTTTAATTCAGACATGCTTGGAATTATTACAGACTTTTAAGCCAAAACAGATGAGTAATTAAAGGCCACCTCTACCAATCTACTGCCAAGCACTCAGCCAAAGACCTTTGAGGATCCCTCCATTTGGAGTGGAGAACATGCCATCCAACGACTTACAGAATTGTTCATTTTGAAGCATTTCAAAGCATCCAAATGCCAAGTATATACTGCTATTTAAAAACAGTTTATGTGTCTCTTTGTTCTATTTCTCTCTAACTATAACATTGCAGGGAGGTTTTTGTGTGACAATCTAATAAGAAGTTAAACATAATGTTCTCTGATTGTTGTTTTTACATTATATTTAATAATGAACAATTTGCAATTTCTATTTGCATGTACTATATGCTACATATGTTTGATGCTGTGTTTGTTATTTAAAAAAAAAACATTATAGGAAGCATGCATGAAAATAAGTAGTGACGATTGTATTTATATTACATCTGCATAGAGGAGATTGAGAAAACTTGACATAATATATCTTTGATTAAGCATTTTTTTTTATGCAAGCATATTTATTAAGCATATTTTTCCCCCGACAAATAGAGCTTGGAAATCCATTTTTTGTCTGCCTTTCGACGAAACAGATGAGGAAAAGTGATCAAAAAACAATTTAGCTTTATCCTCATTTCCCAGAACACGGCTTGACACCCCACATCCTCTTTTCATTAACTGTTCAAATAAAACAATAATGCCTCAAACATGTTTAGCAGGCTTTAGCACTCTGACTCAAATGTCTTCCCATTAGTCATAGTAAAGACACATCAACAAAACTGATCAATGCAAATGCACTCATACAGCAACAGTTAACATGCCTGTGAGCAGAATCAGAAATCAACTTGGGTTGAATAACATAGTGACAAATATGTCCTAAATAAATATGAACTGTAACAGAGACAAGTGCTGTTCTAGCTAACATAAAGTGGCTTTTGAGGAAAAATCATAATCAACTTTGAAAAATTCAAACATTAAGAAAATATTCATTAACATAGAGGTTAGTAGATTGATGTAATCAAACACATGTGCCCGCCAAATATATATTTTAAGTGTTCATTGTGTTATGATATCATGTGCATAATTGTCAGCTACTTGAAATAGATTTTACACATAATGGCCATAACTGAGCCATAATTACGGCCAATAATGAAAATATATGTTATTATTTGGTTCGAATGAAAAATGCCCTGATAAAGGTAAAAATAAGTAGCTAACCCTTCATTTCTGACAGTGCTTGACAAGAAAGCAAAAAAAAAACAAAGAAAACAAAGAAAGCACCTTCCTTGTAGGTGCTTTCTTTTCCCGCTCCAAGGATTGAGCTTCACCGTACCAGTATAACTACTACGAAGACAAAAGCATTTAAGCTCAGGTGCACTGTAGGGGGCGACTGTTAGCAAAAGCATTATTTAAAGTGAATTTATTTACCATCTGTGTTTTGTCGCGCTCTCCATCCTTCACCATTGCCAGAGCAACCGAAGAAATCAGGGAAGAAAAACAAAAAATAACAGATATAAATGTATCAAGTGCTGAAAACACAGCTCAGTTCATACTGACACTTTGACAACAAATGATGTTGGTTAGTAAAAGTTATTCATTTCAGTTTAGCTACAACTATGCATTTTACAATATGAAGAATCCTCTATGCAGGACACATTCATATCTGTTATTTTTGCATGAAAAGCCCTTCTCGCCACAAAACCAGTCGTTTTACAAAACCACCACCGTCAAACAGTGTCCACACAATTAGTCACACTAAATGCTAAAACACTGTGCAACAGTTACAGATATTCACTTGCTTTTATCTTAGTTTCGTTTTCACCGACTTTAAGTTTCTATATCTTTAGTTTTCTGGTTTCCTTTGACTTTCCCAACACACTTTAGTGGTGGGAAACACACCCACATGGTTTTAACATGGTTACTGATATGATTCATTATTTTAGTTCAGCTATATTTCATTTATTTACCTTGTTTGAACTACTACTTAAGGCCGTCCTTTTCTTTTGTTTAATGTCTGGTTTTGTCTGTGCAATAGTGATGGGGACTTCGGATCATTTTACAGACTCTCTATCGTTCTATCTTTTTCATCAAAATGAAAGAATTTTTATTCAAGTCATTTCGTTCATGATTGAGTGGCTTTAAATGTTAAACTTTTATCAGACAAATTCCCTGAACACATCCACCAATGCAATCTTGATCATATATTGAATTAAAGGGATAGTTCACTTTGAGGCTAAGGGGGTCCACCAAAGAGCATGCACAGAGAAGTCAAAATGAAACATGATTTAATGACTCGTAAATGTAAGTACACATTGATGGCCTAAGACACGAAACGAGCGGTTTTTGTGAGAAAACGAACAGTATTTATATCGTTTTTACCTCGTGTAATCACAGTGACGTCCAAGTGATCTGAATCAGTTGTCCAACTGAACCGAACTGAATCAGTTCAATGTTACGCCGGAAGTGATCGCTTGCGTGTGACGTCACTCAATATTTACATGGAGATTTCGGAAGTTTTACCTTTTACTAAACATATTTAGATATACCGAAATTATATCCAGTTTCCCATATATCTAAATATGTTTAGTGAAAGGTAAAACTTCCGAAATCTCTGTATAAACAAAGAGTGACGTAGGCGCGCAAGCGATCACTTCCGGCGCATGCGCAGACCGAAGCTCTTGTGCCGTCAGATCATTTTGTCATGGCTGTGATTACAAGAGGTAAAAACGATATAAACACTGTTCGTTTTCTCACACAAACCGCTCGTTTCGTGTCTTAGGCCATCAATGTGTACTTACATTTACGAGTCATTAAATCATGTATAATTTGGACTTCTCTGTGCATGCTTTTTGGTGGACCCCCTTAACCTCCAGTAGTATGACTGATAGACAACAACGGTTTGACTGAAAAATGTCAAAATTGAAAATACTGTGGAAACAAAGACACCTACATCTTGGATGCACTTGAGGTAAGATAAAACATATCAAAAATTAATTTCAAAGTGAACCGTCCCTTTAAGAAATCATAATAATGCATCCTTACGAGTCTTTTGTTCATTTGTCATGTGCCAGACGCAATGAACGGATCGTTCATGAATCACCCATCACTACTGTGTAAAGAGTGTTTGCACCAACCTTTTGTTCTGTGGCTATGTGTATTATTTATTAAAACTTTGTGATGAAACTTCACCATCATCTGTGTATTTGCCTGCAACACATCGTGACAGAAGACTGGACCCAGAATTGATTATGCAGCTAAATTGACTGTATTGGCCCGGAGAAGACTGGAAATGATGGACTTTACAGTGGAGTTTTGCAGCCTCGCCGTCAGTGCTCCTTTTGACGACGAGACCATCAAGTAATTGTATTGAATCAGGGCAAATTACCAACATCCTGAGCACATACCCTCAATCCAGACTACAGCCAGACCCAGAACCCAGTACCATGGAGACTTTGTTATAGGGCTGAACGATTAATTGCATTTGTGATAAAATCGCGATATGATGAAACGCGATTTTGTAATCGCAAGAGCTGCGATTACACTGGTCACGTGACACGCGGGAGCAGTCTGCAAGATCAAGTATCTGTTCTTCAGAAAAGAACAGTTTATTTTTAATGTATGTGATATTGTGTTATTTATTCTCTCCCCAACAATCCTGGATCGATTCAGAGAATTTCAATAACTCATTGGTTAAATGTGCATAAACTTGCATGTCAAAATGCTTTTATGACACGAAATTAATGTAAACACGGTCAGTTCTTAAACCAACAGGACAAACCACATTTACAATTTCAAGAGATATGTGCATTAGTGTGAATGCAGCTTATCATATCTAAACTGAGGGGGAAAATCACTCCAGTTCAAACATTCAGACAGCCTACTTTTAAATACTGAGACCACTCTTTCTTTATTGCTAGTAATGCTTTTTTTTGTTTCTCTTTATTAACTAGCTTTTATATTTTGAAGATATATTATTTTATGAAGCTTATTTAAAATTCTTAACATTGGTTTAATTATTTTTTTTAAGTATGTGTTTTTACACATATAATTAAATACATATTTTAAGTGTTATTAAGATTAATTAATAAATCGGATCATGAGCTGCCTAAAGATTCCCATCCCTACTGTACAATGATTTATTGCTTGTCTTTGTCGACTAATACAGAAGGTAAATAACTTTTTTTTAATCGCATATTAAATCGCAATCGCAATATTGGTTAAAAAAAAATCGCAATTAGATTATTTTCCATAATCGTTCAGCCCTACTTTGTTAGAGTCCTCTAACTGTGCGTTCACTTTGAATCCATTCGCACGTCAAGAGCGAAATTTACGCGTGTAAAAACAAAAGTTTGAAGCAAAATTGACACGCACTGCGCGACAGAAATCGAAACCCGTTGGCGGCCATCTTTTTTTATGTTATTCGAGCATTCATCGAGAGAGTCACCGCTCTGTCTTTGCTCTGGAGAGCAGAACAGAGGCTTGGGGATCATCGTCGCCATATTTGTGTCCACCAGACCCTTCAGAGGCGAACCGTTTGACGAGTTTCACCATTTGTTCGCTCCAGGAGCTGCGCCTGGATGTCGGCCACTGTCAGCGGTACTTCCGCCTGTCCCGCGCCCAGTTTGATGGCCTGTTGTCCCGCATCGGAGCGAGGATCACCCTCGCCCTCATCCACTAATCTGTCATTTATTTTTGTTTTAATGATAAATAGAGCCAGCCTCCAAAAGGTAACCTGTCGTGTGATTTTTTTCTCTCTCACGTCCAGACACAAACTTATGCACATGTATGTTGATTATCTTTAGTTTATGATAATGTTTCATATAATCTAGATTTTGAATAAATATCATTCAATACAAACTGAACATGTCTCGTATATTGAAATAAAGTATCACTTTGATGTGCATTAGAACCACACCAGGCATTTAGTCATATTACAAAATAATTTATTGAAGCATCCAGACACTTCACCACGTGAGCAAGCAGCTAGGCTCCTGATTGGTTAACACGGCGCGAATTGACGCCAAAGTTCAGATTTTTCAACTCGAGCGGCAGGCGCGAATTTGCGTCAAACGCGTGAATGCACAAATAGCACTAATCATTTACGTTTAACGCGGCAGACGCTCAATTCGCACCATTCGTGCAAACTTGACAGGCGAATGAGGCGTATTCGTATCTACTGCGCCACGCTCTACGCCTAATTCGCGCTGCAGGAATTTTTTACGCGCGTAACGCGTCTTTGCATTGACTTAACTTTGAAATCACTTGCGCCTGACACGCTATTCGCGTCCAGTGTAAACGCACCATAAGGGTTTTCCCACCCTTGGCTCCACCAGAGACCCTCGGCCTTACGGCTCCACCGGGTTCCATTGTCCCGGATTCAGTCGTCACTCTGCCTGCGCCATGGACTTGTAAGCTGCGCTCGGTCTCTCCACCCCTACACCTTCAGCGGGTTCCTTCTTCCCCCCCGCCTCGGGCACTCTAGCTCCACCTCAGATACTCGTCACTGCAACTGCACTTTTGTCTCTAGTGTCAGCGTTGTCACTCAGGTCCATCAGCTCTCCGTCTGCACCATGGGATTCCCTGATATCGGCTCCATCTCTGTTGGGCGTTCGACGGATGTCATCAGCCACTATGTAAACTTGCAATTCCTCCCTCCTGAGACTCCGTCGTGGGCTGTCAATCCCTGCTGTGCTCTGGATCTCTACCACCTGGCAACTTCCACCATCATCGCCTCCAGGGTCTTGTCTGCCAGCTCTTACCATTCCTTCACCATCACCTCTGCCTTCTCCACGCTACGGCGCAATATATACCCAACGGTACCTTTTTTCTGTACTTTAGGCATGTTTACCTCAATAGTTGTAAAGAAACTGTAAGTCATTTATAGATGTGTTATTGACATTATGCCAGACCTGCCATTGTCTGTGATGTTAGCATACTGTAAAATTTACCTGAATACGTTTATTCCAAAGATAGTTTATGTCATTCGGGTAGTTTTTAAATCATACTTTTTAACAAGTTTGGTTTTAGTTAATTATTTAATGCTATACAAAAAATGGGAGTGTGATGTCATGATTGACAGCTGAGATTGACATGTTCTCTGAGCAAAGTAGTTACTGATGAACCAACAGACTTTTTCCGGGTGGCTTTTCTACACTGGAAGATAGTGAAGGTGCGTCATCCATCCTTTTTACCGTTTATAATTCAGATGCAAATACTTTTCTAATTGATGGGTTTTTCTTCAGGATTATGGGTAATGCGGTTCTCCACTGTTGTTGTTGTAACTGAAATGACTTTGACTTGTGTACATAGTTTCAACAGAAACACCATCTCTTCAACCTGGAAGGTCTGTTCTGAAAGGTTTATAAGTAATCTAATTTGTGGAGAAAATGAATTGTATTTTATTTCTGGAACTCTATTTTGTGCTCTTCAGAGAATGGATAATGGATAAAGCCAAAGATATTGTAGTGGATATTATGCAGGTGCCCTGTAGTTCAGTATTCGGATGGAGCATGTGTTTAAACAGTAGGGTATTTTGTCAGGTAGCCAAGCACACATGCTTTATTGCTGCATGCTCTTTTTCTAGACACAATCTGTGTTACAACTTTAAAGAACTATTTTATGTCAAGGTAACACCTTCACAGGAAACCACGATTTGACAATGTTTTACACATTTTTTCCCCCCCTGTGATTAATTGAGGCCAACCTGAGGTTTAGAGAAACTGTGATTGATGGAGTAGATCCCAAATAAATGACTCAAAGGATATAGATTAAGGTCATGATCAGAACACAGTGTAGGTGACTCTATTAGGGGGAAAAAGCAGTGGTTCAGAAGTCTGAGTAAATTAGAAATATTTCAGATTCTCCACTGTTTCTAGGTCAATAATTCTGACCCTGACCATGTGAACTACATTGTACTAAAGATCAGAAGTCCCTGCTTTCATTAAAGCACAGAAAAAATACCCTTCAGAACCTTCTCAAATCATGCTGAATGACATTAGATTCCACTTGTGGAATTTTTTATTTCTCCCAAATTTTGTTTCCTAATGATTTTAGACTTTTGAACTACTCATGCTTTCAAACACAAGCTGGAAATAGCTATTTACTGCTATGACCACATATTGAGTGATTTACAAAAGGATCACAATAATAAAATCCACACCTTGCAATATCAGAATTAATGCACACATATTAAATGCACACTCAACAGACAATATAAAATAATATCACTAATGATTGTATTATTTTACTTTCAATAAATAATGCATTAAATATATGATCATTTAATTTCATCAATTGTCTGCGCATTCGCTACGTACTATTTCATGTATTTCCTATATAAACTAGAGGTTAGAAAATTAAATATCAATGGGTCTTGTGCTATAAATAAAGATTTTGTGTACATTCCAAAAATAAATAACACTTTTAACATATACACTCACCTAAAGGATTATTAGGAACACCATACTAATACTGTGTTTGACCCCCTTTCACCTTCAGATCTGCCTTAATTCTACGTGGCATTGATTCAACAAGGTGCTGAAAGCATTCTTTAGAAATGTTGGCCCATATTGATAAGATAGCATATTGTAGTTGATGGAGATTTGTGGGATGCACATCCAGGGCACGAAGCTCCTGTTCCACCACATCCCAAAGATGCTCTATTGGGTTGAGATCTGGTGACTGTGGGGGCCATTTTAGTACAGTCAACTCATTGTCATGTTCAAGAAACCAATTTGAAATGATTTGAGCTTTGTGACATGGTGCATTATCCTGCTGGAAGTAGCCATCACAGGATGGGTACATTGTGGCCATAAATGGATGGACATGGTCTGAAACGATGCTCAGGTAGGCCGTGGCATTAAAACGATGTCCAATTGGCACTAAGGGGCCTAAAGTGTGCCAAGAAAACATCCCCCACACCATTACACCACCACCACCAGCCTGCACAGTGGTAACAAGGCATGATGGATCCATGTTCTCATTCTGTTAAGCCAAATTCTGACTTCTTCAACTGTCCAATTTTGGTGAGCTCTTGCAAATCGTAGCTTCTTTTTCCTATTTGTGGTACCCGTTGGGGTCTTCTGCTGTTGTAGCCCATCCACCTCAAGGTTGTGCGTGTTGTGGCTTCACAAATGCTTTGCTGCATACCTCGGTTGTAACGAGTGGTTATTTCAGTCAAAGTTGCTCTTCTATCAGCTTGAATCGGTCGGCCCATTCTCCTCTGACCTCTAGCATCAACAAGGCATTTTCGCCCACAGGACTGACGCATAACGGATGTTTTTCCCTTTCACACCATTCTCTGGCACCAACAACCATGCCACGCTCAAAATTGCTTAAATCACCTTTCTTTCCCATTCTGACATTCAGTTTGGAGTTCAGGAGATTGTCTTGACCAGGACCACATCCCAAAATGCATTGAAGCAACTGCAATGTGATTGGTTGTTTGGATAATTGCATTAATGAGAAATTGAACAGGTGTTCCTAATAATCCTTTAGGTGAGTGTAGATGGCCAAACAGACATGGACGAAAATCATCAAAACTAAATTTCCATGTGCCATAATTTTATCAGCCATTATACGGTACTCACAATGTATTCAACAGGACAACCTGATTACATGCAATTTATTTGTTGTTCACTGTATAATAAAATGAGAATCAACGCATTTATCAGCCCAGTGCCATCAAAAAGGAAGATGAAGTAGTAAGTTTAAGTTCTGCAGGCTCACCCTCTACGGCTCTTTTGAAGAAAACCTTGCAGCTGCCACAGGTGAGCACACCATAATGACATCCAGAGGCCTCATCTGAGCACACCAAGCAGATCTTATGGCCGTTTCCGCTGGGCTTGACTGATCCGGACGGATTGGAACTGCTCACTTCAGGCCTGGACAAAGAGGAAAAAAGAATACAAAGAAAAAAAGTTGAAGACATTTCAAATTAAATTAAATAGCTTTTCTAATACAATCAACAAAAGACCATATTTCACATTGGACTTTAAGTCGCCACCTAACAGTAAAGTATTTAATATTTGGTTTAATGTAGCCTGCAATTATGAAGTCACAAATGAATTTGCACCAAAAGAAACAAGAAATTCGATTGTGCACATAAAAAACAAAAGTTTACTAACAAAGCGCAACACAAGCTGATCTCTGTCGCCGTTTACTACACAGAGCTGGGAGATCAAGTGAGAAAGTGTTTGAACACTTAATAACACTGAAGCGAGATCAAGTGAAAAGCATTAAAACAGTGCAGAATTATCTGTTATAAACCATAGATAGATATCAAAATAAGCAGTGCCAACGTGGAAATCGTGAGAAACGTGTCATGAGCGAAACAAACAAGTTATAGAATGCTTTTCAGTCCACAAATAACCAACATTCACAATGGATTTAATGTAGTAACATTAACTGTAACCATGGTATTGTGGCAAAAACATTATTTTCAAGGATCGTACAACCTTTACAGACTTCAAATTCTAATTTTATCACATTTCTAAATGTTATCCCATAATTCAATTTAAATGTTATTTTAATGTGATGACCAAAACATAATTTGTTCATCCTTCAAAGATTGTTCCCATAATTAAAGGTTTCAACTCAATAAGTAGGAAAACTAACACTTCGTGGCAAACAAAAATTTTATCTGCATCTCAACTCAAACGCAGTGCTTTGCAGTCAAATGTGCATTTACATAAACGTAATATGATTAGTTTCTGTAGAAACTAGTGGCACCGGTGCTACTGCTCTCAAATGTTAGTTTGAAGCCCTGGGCAAGGTGCATGTTGTATCCTAACTAAGAAGGGCATGCTTGAACTGGAAGGAATCTGAACTCGATAACACGTAAAAGCAATCCAACAAAACATATCTTGCAAAGATTATATAGCTTTGGCAAATCAAAATTTGGCAACTATTTCTGGATTTTTTTTCCCTAACTTTTGTTTCCTGACAAAATAAACTTTGATTCCATCCCAGTCGTAGGACATCAGATATTTTGAGTCGATTTTAAAATAATAGCAAATTTCTACACGTGTTTGTTCCATAATGTGAGCTAATATGTTGTCACGGATGTTTGTATTCTCTGAGCTGTTTATATATATGAAGAGTTCAGATGTAAAAGCCTCTAAATGCCATTTGAAATTTTCTTCTAAAATGACCATTTTAATCAAGCTTGTATATTTAAGTTCAGTAATTTCACTTAAATGACAATTAATAGGTAATCTTCATTGCCATTTAAGTGAAATTACTGAACTTAAATATACAAGCTTGATAAAAATGATCATTTTAGAAGAAAATTTCAAATGGCACTTAGAGGCTTTTGCATCTGAACTCTTCATATATATATATATACTGATAATATATTTCCTCAATGAATGAATGTTGTTTTTGAGTTCTAAACTGAATTAATTAAATAATTTTTATATATATATATATATATATATATATATATATATATAAAATCAAACCGTTGAAATAGGTTTCAGATTTCAGATCAGATTTCATCGGGGCCCTAACATAATAAAAGTGTTACAATTTTGATAAATTTTAAAAATGTCATTATTTCAGGATTATTGATTCCTGAATTTAATTTAAAACATTTAAACAGAAACCAGTAAAATTCAAATAAAACTGATGTCATAAGGCCCCTGGTTAAGTGTATGCCCAGTCAGTGGCATTTCCAAAGTCGGCAAGTGTATGATGCCTTGTGTTTTCAGATGTGTTCTATTCCAGCGTTCAACATGATGCCATCTGAGGGTTAACACCATTAATTATCTGGCAGGAGATGCTCAGGACAGCTAATAATCATTGGCGCAATAGTGCCACTGATCATCAACATCTGTTAGAGCAATTTCACTCTCCAGATACAGCTTCATTTGTGCTGGTTTACCGCTTTGATGATCTGCTTTTTGGTATTACAAATTCCGGACACCTTCTCAGGTAACCAGAACTGTCTGACGGGTTAGCCAACATGCCGCAAGCTGCCATATTTAGCTCCCATCTGCATGAACGCATTAAGCTGTATGTCAGCCGATTGACAGGCTATTCGGAGCAGAGAAATGCATTGTTGCAAGTAATACCTTCACACTTATTTAAAAAACGAGACCAATTGCAATAATGGTTTCAGGTTTCAGAGTACTGTAATACCAGCCCCATGTTTAGCTCATAAGAACGCTTGTATTCTCAAGCCCAACAAGTCGGACCTAAAGTTAGAGTAGTAGGGGTCACTAGAAAGATGATACCGCTCATAAACCGGTGAGGCAGGCTCTTTCATGTTAGCCAAAATTACTCCCGCTAAACTGCAATTCAGTTTAACTGACATGTAGTATGAGTAATTGTTTCCTCTAAACCTTTTTTACTCCCTGTGAGTTACAAATGGTTATCAATCAGACGACTGTGCCTAATGATTTTTGATGAGATTCAAAGATTTTGGATCTTTTGGAGATCTACTTGCTTAAACCAGCAGTATTCAATTAGTCCCAGGAAGTCCAGTCACAACACTTATTTCCCAGCAAACTTGTGTATGGCTAAGATAGACAAGTATATATAAGTATTGTACATAGTATATTTCAGAGATACTTATGCTGCGCTCCAGGCAGGTTTTTGAGCACGACTTCAAACCACGACTCATGACTTTGTAGCATTCCAGGCCAGTCACGCCAAACTACCTAAGCACGAGGAATTGGTAGCTACTGTAGATGTAAACAAACCAGCATGCAAACCTTACGGGGCTTATGCGCATTTGTAATAATTTCTGTCACCAAAAATGCTTACTCCTTGTTTATTTGAGGGAAACTGAGAAGGAAAAACGGCTCAAAAGACAAGATAAGCTGTTACCTTTTATTTTATTTGTATATTTGAAAATGTATTTGGTATTAATTTATCCTTACACACAATAGACTGAAAACTAGTCAACGTTATATTGTCTTAAAATGTATTCTCACCGTATACCGCCTGCAGAAACACTGCATCCGTAGGGGCAGCCATTGTTGTTTTGTATGGTTTGGCGGGCTATGTGACGTCAGAGCTCGTAACTGGGAGTACATGGATCTAGTACGAGTTTGACTGCCGTTCCAGTGCACTTTCACGGGTATAAGGTTGGAAAAACGCGGGTTACAGGTTGCCTGGAACGCGGCATGATTGTTTGTTTCCAAATTGGCAGCAATAGTAAGAAAAATAATAAACTCAGTCATACAACAAATCTTACAAGGCACAATATGTAAGATTTTAAAATTAAAAATATCCAATGTTATATATGTTGTTGACTTGTGTACTTACATTATCACAAATGTTTCCAACAGTGTTTAAATCCAGAGAAATTAGCTATTTTAACCAGTGTAATGTCCGTGTCATCGCGTCGCCTATCAATGTCATATCCGTGCTTTCCTTAATTTGCAATTTTACTTCCGTAGAAACCATGGAAAGTCAGGAAAGAATATATTGTGTTTAAAAAGACAGGTGAGCAACTGTTTGGAGTCTTTTATTGACAGAACACTAAACTAAAGATAGCTCAACACAGAATTGTTGTTTGAACTTCTTGTTTTACCGCGAGTAACATGTTTGCACCATGCCTCAGAGACAACACTATTTTGTCCAGTGGCGAACACAGCATAATCTGATAGATCTAGTTTCAAGTGTCAAGTTTATTTGTCATGCACAAGATGTCAGTGACAGTTTGAACAGGCTCAGTCATTCGACAGCAGCAAATATAAATAAGATAGATACAAATAAAAAGAGTAAGATTTGTAAAAAGAGTAAAGATGTACAGTACGCGATTTTTTTCAAAATCGCTGTTGAATACTATTGATATTTGAAATCAACCTAAAAAAACACACCCAATGCACACTTCATTGCACATATATATATATATTTAATTTGAAAAAGATGTGATTAAATGTGTGTGGATATGCGGTTCTGGTTCATGTTTAAAGCACTAGAGCATATTAAATATACCCATAAAAACTTGAAACATGCTTGCTACGGTCCATAAATGATCTATACGATCCGCGTTGATTTGAGTGTTGTTTCAGTCATTGTGGCGTTCTTCCTGATCTCATGAAATGGCATATGTATGATACGCCAATTCGTATTTCCAATTCCATAATCGTTTTTCAGCGTGTTTATTGACTTAACGTTACATTACTGTATATATACTGTAAATATATGACCTACCCCAACCCCGTCCCTAAACCTACCCATCACTGGGGTTAATACCATTTATGAGTCTTCCCCTACCATCCTAGGAAAAAAATATCGCTCCCCAGATGTAGATCCACATTTTGCTTCGTTTCGCTCGAACATTTAACGCGGAATCACTCAGACATTTAATGGCGTAGACATACACGCACGCGGATAGCTCAAAATGCATATAGATAACACGCCACTTGACTTGAAAGTGGTGTGTATGTTTACGCAAAAGTCAACATGTCACGTTCTTCCACTGAAATGAGATCACATGCGTAATACAGCGCAGTGATTGGGTCAAAAGAGTTCATTCTCATGAATAAATGCTGACGAAGAATCGTGCCGGCAGCCAATCACACACTCCGAAAGTACGCTTCTACCTCACATTCCTTGACGTTGTTTCGTTTTAAACCCAGAAAAGTGAAAAGAAAGTGTTTTCAGCGATGTGCAGCCTGTACGTTCTCACAAAATTTCTTTTGGGGTTTCATTACCCTTTAAGAATATTTTGTCTGTACTTTTTTTCATTATCTATTAATATTATCCAATTTCATAAACCATTAACCGTATTAAAATTTCCTTTAACTGTAAAACAAGTAATGGCAGTATTAATGTCAGTTTTGCTTCATAAAGACAGAAACAAAATTAGATTTTAATTAACCAGAAAAACAGGTACTAAAAACCAAAGGTTCTATTATGAAAACGCCACCGCCATAATTACCACTTTATGCACACACTACTAATATTATTTGTTCATATTTTAAACAAAGTTATGTCAGCGATAACATAAAATAATAAACATGTACTGCAACACGTATTGCACGTTTTTTTGCACTAATGCAAAAATCAAGTTCCAAATAATTCAGGATTTAATTCAATGGATTATACCAAAACATGGTGTAATAAGATTTTATTTATTTATTTTTTAAAGATAGATTTGGGTTAATCAACCCATATTTATATTAATAATAATAATATATTTTTCAACAGCAGAATAAATTCTGTATAAGGAACAGCTCATGTGGTTGGGGTATAGTACTTCATTAAACAACATGTGTTTGTACCAAATGTCATTTTCTGCACCGTGTAGTATATTTTTTGCTGGATTGCGGGCGGTAATACTCTGCTGTGGCGTAATCGAGCCTCCAACACTGAGAGTTATAGTCAACCGCTGCCAAATCCAACGTGTGCCTGCAGGGTTTGTTGGTTTTCCCCTGCAGGATTTCTGAGATGTCGATTTGAGCTCCACCCAGCAGGTGGAGTGTGACTGTCCCTCTTCTTCTTGATGTATTTCCTTCCACTCTCTGCTTACACAACAGCCCTTTGAGAATCCGAGACCTTCTCGGCACAAACACACACAGCTCCACATTATGAGAATGTAGTTCACTGACCTCAGCAATTAGTTGCCGCCTACTTGTTTGCAGGCCGAGCAGAAAAAAGATATGATCATGACCTAGCACTGAGCTACCTAAACACTTTTAATGTGAACTACTAAAGTGTTTTGGCACCACTGATGGTGAAATAAATGCAAGTTCACTTGTGCCTCCGGAAAGCTCTGAATCATTTTCCAGACTGAAATGCTTCAATGCGTTCTAATAGTAAGGCTCTGAGGGCTGAATGTAGGCCACTATGGTAGTACATGTGTTTTTTTTTTTTCAATGGACACTTTGCGTGTAGAATTTTAGAAAATAAACACTCTCACACTCTCACTACTTCAATTCATTTGTAGCAGTGTAAATTATATATTGATCTTGCAATTTTCTGTGGTGGATATGGCGAAGATTGAAACGTTTTCAGAGAAAATGCTAATGCTAATGCTATCTGTAAAAAAATGTAAATAATGCACTTTTTGAACAAATTACAGCTTGAATAGGAATGAATAAAATCTTCTGCTATCAATTAATATTTACTTTGATTTCCGTTTTCTTTCATTTTCTTTCATATCAAGAATGCCAATAACTGTCACATCCTTGGTAAATATTACAACTTACCATTTTAATATAGAATTTAATAGACATGATCATTAGGGTTGGGTATCGAGAATCGAGTATCGATTGGAACCGAGACTAACTTTTCGTTTTTCCCGGAATCGTTCAAAAGTTAAAATTTCGATTCCTAGTTTCGATATTCGCAGTCCGGCGAGCGGAAGAAGAAACCGCTGAACAACACCAACGAAGAAGCGTCTACCGGAAGTGTTGGCATAACCACGCGAACATGAGTACCTTACGTCGGCGATCCAAAGTGTCGCTTCACTTTTCTAAAAATAACGAAATCTTGGCAAAATGCAAAATTTGTGACAAAAGGAGTATTTTTACAGAAGGAGGAGTATTTCCATCAGAAAGGATTATTTCCTTCAGAAAGACCGTTGGTTAGCAAGGTTAGCTAAACTTTTTTGACCCTGCCTCTTAAAAGAATCAGAATCGAGAATCGTTAGGAACCGGAATCGAAACAAGGAATCGGAATCGTTCAAATTCAAACGATACCCAACCCTAACGATCATGGGATTGTATATCAATATCTTGTGATCTAATCACTTTATCTGGGCTTGGTATTGACACAAATTTCACAAATTGGTTCGATTCTGATTCACAAGCTCTTGATTCGTTTTGATTCAAATTTTATTTGTTTCGTTATAGAAGGAATACATTCTTTCAACTAATCTCTTCAATAACTACATTACTATAAAAAATAAAGGTTACAGTGAACAATGGTCCAAATCCATTTTCAGATATAATAATCGACCTTCAAATAAAAACAGTTGCATACAAACATTTAAATTGCACATTTGGGATGATGTAGACATGTTTCAATTCCAATTTGTTGTTGATCAAAAGTGCCTAAGATTTTAATAATCTATGGTATACCTTAAAGTTGAAAGATATGATGGTACTCATTAGGGGTGTGCGATATGACGATTTTTAATCGTGGACGATTAAAATGTCTCCACGATCTGCTTTTGAAGAAATATCGTAGTATCGTGTTACAGTGCATTCTATCAGTTCAGTTCTGGCGCCTCCGTCTCTCAACTGTACAACGCGACGTAGCCTACACATGATCACACGTTAATGAATAGGTACGGGACACTGCAATTCACAAAAGTTCATTATTTGCATAAGCCTTGCCGGTTAAACATTTAATAGTGATGATGCGCTGTTCTAACGTGCGCTTTCCTGAGCGCATAGGCATACGCTCACAGGCACTAGAAGCCTGTCAAACAGCGCCTGAATACTGGACTAAGTTATCTCTCGAGTCTTATTATGTATATATACACACAATGTGTACATAAACAGGCTATGTCTAAAGTGAAAGCAAACATTTGAGAGAATATCTGGTGTAATATGCATCTATATTAAACGCGTCGCGTGCTGGTCTAAAAGCGACATAACAGGAATAAATAGTAGCCTACTGCCGCTTGTCCTTAAAGGGATAGTTCACAAAAAAAAAAAAAATCATTATTTTATCAGTCATTATTAACTCACTCTAATGTTGTTCCAAACCTGTATTAATTTCTTTCTTGTGCTGAACACAAAAGACGATTTTTTTTAATGTGGGTAACCAAACAGTTGCTGGTCCCCATTAACTTCCAGGAGAGAACCTATAAAAAACTATAGGGGGACCAGCAACTGTTCGGTTACCCACATTATTCAAAATAACTTTTATTTTCAACAGAAGAAAGAGCCTTATTCGGGTTTAAAACATCTTGAGAGAGTAAATTAAGACCATTTTCATTTTTGAGGGAACTATCCCTTTAGTGTTAATAAAACAAAAAAAACACAAGGAGAAAATCACTCACTGACTGAGAACTTTAATAGTAGCTTTAATAAGAATCAATTTATTCAGTGAAGTCTATGTAGTGTTTTAATTTCATATTTGTTTATTTAATAACTTTAATGCTACTGCTAAATACACCTACTGCATCTGAAAAAATAAAGCAATATTTATTTAATTTGAATATTAATTTGTGTAATGTTTATCCTGTCTTATTTTTTTAATAACAAAGAAAATAATGACAAAGATTTTTATCTTCGCCACTGGCCTAAATGTATTCCTTTCTTTTTTTCTTTTGTTACCCAAGTCTTTGTTTATAAAATAGTGATATTAGTTTGGCTGTAATGAACAGCCACTTGCAAAATATTAAAACCAACTTGAAAAAGAATCGTGATAAAAAATCGTGATTTTCCTAAAAAAATCGTGATATGATATTTTTGCCATATCGCCCACCCCTGGTACTCATATACAATGAATATTATACTGGCCTATATAGTTTATAGCATGGTCATTAAATAAATAAATAAAATGTCACCAAGCAAAAAGTTTGCTGATTTAGTTCTAATTATGAACTATTCGAGTCAATTTGAGTCTTTACAAGTCAATTGTTACAGTATAACGTGCAACAATATGATTATGTACTGATTCAAGGATCATCATTTATGTCTTTAAGCATTTGAGAATAATCTTATCTTTTGTTTGTGTCCATTAAGAGGATATGATTCTTGTCTTGTCTTGATTATCTGACTGAGGTTAAAGAAAAATGCAAACTATTCACCCAAATGCAAGCAGAACGGGTTTGTATTTCATGTGATCCCCAGTTCGTATACAAGGCGCTTCAGTATTTATTTTTGGGAGATATTTCCTGCCGCAAAAGATACTTATCTCCCAGAACCAAGTACACACTAGCAGCGATACAGCCGCTCACACACACTCCTCATGACCTGGGACATCCAGAGATCCAGAAATATCGTCCCGGGATAAACATGTACCAAAACCACCAAATGATTATTTGGGTAATTTGATCCGACATGTGGCATACAGTTGCTGCCTTTACAGATTCGCTTCTCCTCTCAAACACAATGCTCTGAAGTATTAGACACAAGTAGAAGGCATGCGTTTAATAAATTATAGTCACATTAGCCTTTCGCCTGAGGCAAAGTGTCGGATCGAAGCAATCCCCGGCTTAACCAACCGATTTTTGCTAAATTAATAGAACATTTGAGAATGTTCCAACGCCTGTGAAGAGACCACTCAACGCCTGCGATATGTTATGGCGCCGTTTTATACATAAACAATATTTATATATAAACAATATGAATGTAAGCCAGAGGAGAACTGGCCCCGGACTGAGCCTGGGTTCTCCCAAGGTTTTTTCTCCATCCAATCTGATGGAGTTTTGGTTCCTTGCCACTGTTGCCTTGCTCAGTTGGGGATATTTAGTGTTTAGCAATGTTGTTGATCTGTGTTGTACTACTTTCATGTTATCACTGTAAAGCTGCTTTGATACAATCTGTATTGTGAAAAGCGCTATATAAATAAATGTGACTTGACTTGACTTAACATTTAACAACTATTACACCAAGAACTTCAATTCCAAAACCCCCATTACAATTTGAGAGTCCTTCTGCAGGACCCCTTTCTCTTCGTTCTCGAAAGTAAGTCATTGAATATTGCGGGTAAGTGATAAATAAAACATGAGAAATGGAGGGGTTGTTATCGCCAAGAGTGTTCATCCAACAGGAAAGGCAAGTTTCATAACAGTCATGTTGCTACACAAAATTCCCATTAATCACAGCTCCATTGGCTGTGAAGTGCAGTGCGAGCATTTCGCATTTGCAAGTGGAAATGTGTGTGAAATTGGAATATTATTGGGCAGGAGATTTTTCAGAGGCACACTCCAAACGGAGGGCTACGAGAAAGTTCACAGAATGCATCGCAAATCACCGACGAGATGGCTTTGCAAGCAGATAACTTAAACATTTAAAATTAGCGTCACATGATTCCACCACGCACTTTATTTACACCGCGTTCCAAATTATTATGCAAATGATATTTTACACTGATTTTCCTAAATAGTCAATGCAAATGACAGTCAGTATAATTTTCCAGTCACCAACCACTAGGGTATAAGTTGAATTTCATAGAACAAAACACCCAACGAAAACAGTATTTTTTGAAAAAATAAAAAACTCAAAATGCACTGTTCCAAATTATTATGCACAAAAGAGTTTGAAAACATTTTATTGGTTGTAAAGAACTGAAAATGGTAATATGATGAATTTGCAGCATTAGGAGGTCAAATTTAATGAAATCAAAAGCTATTTCAATCAAACTCATCTTAACAGGGCAAGTTACATGTTAACCTTGGACCCCTCCTTTGATATGACCTTCACAATTCCTGTATCCATTGAAGTTGGGAGTTTATGGAGATTTCTGCTTGAAAATCTTTTCACGATGTCAGAATAGCCTTCCAGAGGTCTTTTGCTTGAGGATGCTCCAAAGGTTCTCAATAGGGTTGAGGTCAGTGTGGGGGCCACTCCAAGAGTTTATCTCCTTTTTTGCCCATAGCAGCCAATAACACAGAATTATTTTTTGCTGCATGAGATGGTGCATTGTCATGAATGACAATAATTTTGCTACGGAAGGCATGGTTCTTCTTTTTGTACCATGGAAGAAAGTGAGAAGAAGAAAGTCAGAAACTCTGGATGCATTGCAGAGGGCATTTTCACACCTTCAGGGACGCTAAAGGGACCTACCAGCTCTCTCCCCATGATTCCGACCCAAAACATGACTCCGCCTCCTCCTTGCTGACGTCGCAGCCTTATTGGGACATGGTGGCCATCCACCAACCATCCACTACTCCATCCATCTGCGCCATCCAGGGTTGCACGGCACTCATCAGTAAGCAAGACTATTTAAAAATTAGTCTTCATGTATTTCTGGGCCCACTGCAACGTTTCGGCTTGTAAGCATTGGTTAGGGGTGGCAGAATAGTAGGTTTATGTACAACTGCAAGCCCTGGAGGATCCTACACCTTGAGGTTTGCGGGACTCCAGAGGCCCCAGCATCTTCAAATACCTGTTTGCTGCTTTGTAATGGCATTATAGCAGTGCTCTCCTAAATCCGATGCATTTGTCTGGCAGTAACCTTCCTCATTATGCCTTTTTCTGTACAAACCCATCTGTACTCTGAATCAGCCACAAATCTCTTCACAGTACATTGATCATGCTTACATTTTCGTGAACTATCTAAAGTTTTCATACCTTGTCCAAGGCACTGCACTATTTAACTCTTTTCCGCAACAAAGAGATCTTTTTTCTTTCCCATATTGCTTGAAACCTGTGGCCTGCTTAATAATGTGGAACATCCTTCTTAAGTAGTTTTCCTTTAATTGGGCTCACCTTGCAAACTACTTATCACAGGTGTCTGAGATTTTTTTCCGTGATCCAAAGAACTTGGAGACACAATACTATCCATGAGTTTGATTATAAAACTAAATATTACATTTTTATGACACTTATTTCCAATTTGCATAATAATTTGGAACGCGGTGTACTCTTATAATAACACTATAGTCATTTAAATTAAGAAATGGTATAATAAATTACCTTTTCCGATCGGAAAAGACACATATTTCGAGGAAGGGATGTTATAATCATCATGTTTATTCAAAGTTAAGAGCAGCTGAGCTGATTGTCAACTGATGACGTATCGGGTTCACGAAGGGCTGTTCCATTTCGTAGGGGAATATTTCAACTCCTTGGCCCTTGTAACTCTGTTTTAAGGGGTACACTCGAAAACAAGGGGTAGGGCCAAGGGGTAAATTGGGATTGAGCGCAAGTCTTCGCCTCTTCTTGTTTCGCGACAGGAATATGTGTAAAAAATAGAAGAAACCTAATCAAGCCAAGTCATCCTCATTTATAAAGCGCTTTTAACAATGTAGACTCTTTCAAAGCAGCTTTAAAGAGATAAACGTAATATAATTAATTAAGTAACAGTGATTGGTTTGGTTTTATAGCGGTTCTAGAATAATGGTTATCCAAGCGGAGAGGTTAGAGAACTTTGAAACTGACTGCAGCGAAGAGCACATTCTTTTAAAACTGGATTGGTGGCTGTTCTGAGCTGAAAAGTGGAAGAACTGAAACTGAAAAAGTGGAGGAAGTCAAACTGAAAAAGTGGTGCCTGAACCAAACTTGCCACTTATTGCACATGGAATCCCATAAGAGAAAACTGACTTTAGCGAGGACTGCATGGTCTTTTAAAAACGCAGTTTTGTCTTGAGTGTTTTTCGTTCAAACTCAAATCACCAGAACGGTGTGTGATGAGCTGGAACTGAACAAGCCGGAATAGCTCTTGAGAGTGCTTATAATTGAGTTATTACAAACATATTGAACTGAGAGGTTAAAATCCTGTCGATTCACTGAAATACGTTACAATCCCTGAAAGGACTAAATTGATTAACAGATTGTGTGTTTCTTGGTGGCACTCCAAAAAAAAAAAATCACTGGTTAAATTTGCTCTAAACATAGTTGGTTAAACTTTTAAAACACAATTTTGTTTAATAAACTGTAAAAAAACAAGTTTGAGTCTACATTCTTTCCTGCACCTTTTCTCACCCACATAAAAAAAAAAACCTACATTGCTTTTTGCCTATATTTTTATCAATTTTGGGTGTTCTTTCTTATATATATATATATATATTTTTTTTTTGCCTTTTCCTATTACTGTTGCAATTTCCTGTGTGTATTCCCAGAGCTGTGTTGCCAAAATGACCCAAAATGGTATTCTATTTTTGAAGTAAAAAATAGGAAAGGCAAAATCATGTTTTCGATTCCCAGCAAAATTATCATTTTTGAACGTATAAAAATGTATTACTTTAATAGTGTACATTTATTTGATATTTTACATTTATTAAAAGTGTCTGACAAATGCAAAAATGTAAATTGAAATGCCCTCAGAGGGTAGGTGAGAAACTGACATAGAAATATACATTGTTTTTTTTTATTCTTAATGTTTTGGGTCTGTGCAGCTGTGGTCAAGCATGAAATTGCGGGTCAAATTGACCCGTGGAAATCAAAATCGTCAACATTTTGTATATGCATTCCACAACGCACTTTACATGTTTGTGACACTAAATAAGAAAGTATCACAAAATTGCACACACAAAAAAAAAATGAAGAAAAGAAATAAAAAGAAATCCTATAGGTTAACCAAAATTGAATTTAAAATGCTGTTTTATATCAATAAGTAGAGGTCAATTGATAATGGATATTGCTAATACAACACTTTTAAAAATATGTTTTTAAAAAGATAATTATTGTGATTATATTGAACGTGTTGTGCAATGTTCTTAGTCTTTCTTTACTGTAATGGGGTAGCCCAGAGAGAAGCTACAAGAGTTTAGGTAACGCTTTATTTTAGGGTGATGTTGTTACACGTTACTACATGCTATAGTAATAACAGTAAATTACTCATAATAACAAGTAACTAACCCGGAACCAAAACCTATCCCTAACCATAACTCTAGAGTAAGTACATGTAGCTAATTAACGGGGGTCTAAGGTGTTTTTGGGGTCCTTGAGATGTTTTGACATGCCCTGACATGCTTTTTTTCAGTTGCTTATAAACATTGTAATTTCACTTGTACCATTAATCTCTATTTGGCATTTAGCAACTCTATGTGTGTGTGTTGGTGTGTGTTTATGTATGTGTGTGTATGTCTGTATGTATGTATGCATGCATTTAAATCTAAATATAAGTCAAACGCACATTTTTTGTCATACCTGGAAACAAATCCTGGTCAAATAGGTTATATGGGCCATTCTATATAATTGGTTTAAAGTTAGAGTTGGAAACATCTTGAAAAGAAAATTATATTTTTTTCTTATTTGTCTTATAAAGTTTTTTTTTTTTAAAGTAGAGAATATTTATTTTAGTTTTGAACTAGATCATTTAAAAGTGCACACTTAAAATTTAACGATATATACAGTAGCTCATGCCTAGCTGATTAGTATTCACTGAGTTTTGTTTAAGTTTAGAGATGTGCTCCAAAAAAAATAAAAAAAATCATGGAGACGGAGAGGCAGAAAGCACACCCTGTGTATTTTCTTTATTTTACAAAAGCACAATGTTTTATTTTGATTGTATGTGGGCACATAAAGTATAGTCATTTAACAGTTAATTTTGTCACATTTCTTAAGTCTGTATGACTAGAAATGATGGGAGTATTTCAAGTCTATTTTTCTGCTATGTGAAAAAAAAATGAGCAAAACGCGCCGGCACCAGAGGGTTCATTTTACTCAGTATTTATCTAAGTAAGAATAATTATGTCACTTTAAAATAAAGTGTAACCGGGTTTATGTACAGTTAAATGCCAAACATAATTTATAGTGTAACTAAATACCAATAATAACCAGAAATATAAAAAAGTGCATAAAACTCGACTTAAGAAAGCCTGAAATTCACCAGGACTCTTATTTTGACATTTCAATGATTTACTTCCAGCTGCTCATTCACAAAGATGGACTTGATTCAAAAGACAACCATCTACAACATATTCAAATGTGAACCCCATACAGCATTATCATAATTGATTAACAGTAGATCACAACCAATCATAAAAGTGTGGTATCCACTGAATGCACACTGTTCTGAAGCTGGAGTGTATGAAATGTGCAACAGTGTAGCACTTTTACTTGGTAACATTTATTGTATTACATCATAGTCTTTTAAAGTTTAATAATTGCATTCAAGTCCTGGCTGAATCCATCCATCCATCCTTCACATTGCTTGTCCTGTAGGGCCACGTATACCCTGTACATCCTACAGTTCTCTAGTTTGTTTTCAATGTGCATGCATTTGTATATTGTAACACATTAATATTGCAGTCTTGAAACAAATGAACTCAGTCTCTGCCTTTAAAAATGGTCATCAATGCTCCTTAACAAAAATGTAGAGCCCTGGGTGCAATGTTCACTGTAGTTTAGCCGATGTCACATCCTTATCACATGTGTCCTGGCAGAGGGAAGGGCCTAACATTTGACTTGCCCTGAGGAGAAGACATCAGCTCTTTGGCCCTTTGAGTGAAAAGAGTTCTCACAAGTCTCACTGAAAGAGTGTATCAGAGAGACTACAGAGCCCTGCCCTCTCTTCCCCCCTTTACTTTCGCTCCAGCTCTGAGGTGCTTGTATACTATCTAAATTAAAATCCCCGTGAACCTGAAGTTGCAAACGACTTTTCTCCAGTGTTGTGACGTATTTCCGAGAGAAACGGAATACTAAATGAGGCAAAATAGTGGGCGTGGCTTTTTTTTCCAACTAGCACCTGATTGGATCTAGAAAAATGGGTGTTTCATTCTGAAATGGAGGATGACGCAAGTTTACACACGCTGTCAATCAATGCTCGCTCGGCGCTCGCAAACACACAGCAGCTGTCAGTTGGAGGGGCGTGGTTATGGATGTTAAAGGGTTAGTTCACCCAAAAATGTATTTACTCACCCTCATGTTGTTTCAACCCCGTAAGACCGTCGTTCATCTTCGGAACACAAATTAAGATATTTAAGATATTAAGATCGCTCCTGCATACAGTCCGTAGGCTTCTTGAGAGACTGGCTCTTGCTGTCCCCGAAAAGTCATTAAAGACATCGTTAAAATAGTCCAAGTGACTACAGTGGCTCAATCTTAAGTTTATCAAACGACGAGAACACTTTTGTGCGCAAAAAAACAACAAAAATAACGACTTTATTTCAACTATTCACTTCCTTCTCCATGGGCCTGTAGTCAGTTAACGTAGTGTGATTGCGTAGAGCTACGTCACACGTAGGCTCACTATTGGCCGACGCTGGTCATGTGTGTGTGATGCGTGTGACGTACAATAAACAGAAGCTTACGCTATTAAACTAGTAACCTGACTCGCGCAGAGGGAGAAATAAACGAATAGTTGAAATAAAGTCGTTATTTTTGTTGTTTTTTTGCGCACAAAAGTGTTCTCGTCGTTTGATAAACTTAAGATTGAGCCACTGTAGTCACTTGGACTATTTTAACGATGTCTTTAATGACTTTTCGGGGACAGCAAGAGCCAGTCCCACTAGAAGCCTATGGACTAGTATGCAGGAGCGATCTTAATATCTTAAATATCTTAATTTGTGTTCCGAAGATGAACGAAGGTCTTACGGGGTTGGAACAACATGAGGGTGAGTAAATACTGACAGAATTTTCATTTTTGGGTGAACTAACCCTTTAGGGAGACACCCAAACCGTAAAGCCTACGTCATCGGGCAAGGTCCTCCAATGCAGAGGGGAGGGGCATTTTCAAAATTTGATTAAAGATTACGAAGCCAAAATTTTTTTGTGTGTGGATTGACTTGCATGTATGAATTGTTCACCACAAAACGATCAATTTAGGCAAACAAAGTAAGTATGGTCAATTTTGATTTCATAGGGACTTTAACACTATGACTGGACTTGCAAAGCTTGAGCTGAGCCAATCCTGCAACACATGAAAATTAAAAGTGAAGCCCACATGGATCATGGGATTATCCAATTTACCCACCAACAGAAAGTCTAGAAAGAAACAAATTTTCTATCATCTCTCTTTGTACGCTTATGGTAAATCGTTTTTCTTGGACAAGGAGCCATAGTGCCATAAATGGTGCTTCTGTTAACTGATTTAACAAATAATAGATTTCTGGACTGGAAATGAAGCCAGTGTTATGAATATTTAAAGAAAGAGTTCATCCACAATAAAATACTCTCATGTTGTTTCGATCCTTTATGCTGTTACTTTTTCATTGGACGAAAAAGGAGGATTTTAAAAGTTATTTTCCATAACACAACTTTGTGCATTAAAAACACTCAATTTTAAACGTCAAAGAATTTGCGACTGACTTACATGCAGCAGTTACGTTACAGTCTCCGAGTAACATGTATTTTATTTAAGCAAAGAAATAAACTTCTTCATTCTGTAGAGCAAAAAACATACAAAGCGTCTCCAGCACATTTTATAATTAGCCAAAAACCAAACATAGCTCAGCTCGAGAAGAAGGGGAAATGGCGGCCTGAGCAGCTTCAGAGACGATAACGAGCGTAATACGTAATGTGAGCATAATTTGTTCTTCACTCACTGAAATTGAATGGGAATGATCAGGGAACAGAGTGAAATCCTTCACACTGCATGCTTAAGGGAATAAGCGCTAATCCAATTGGCTTTATGCACAGTTGCCCTACTTCCTGAACTTCAACCAGCTCCTTGTTTCCTGTCTGCCATTATTGGGCAAACTTGATTAATTCAGGTGTTTCTGATTATTGTTGCCATGACTACTGAGGTCAGGCGCACCTGGATTAATCAATTTGTCCAATAATGGCTGACAGGAAACAAGGAGCTGGCTGAAGTTCAGGAAGTAGTGCAGCTGGGCATAAAGCCAATTGAAAAACTTTGCTATGTTAGTAGTGAACATCATTCAATGCGTTTGTTTTGACGGACATTGTCTACGCACAAACTACACATTCTCAGTCCGGATTTGAATATTTGCAATAATATTCAATTCTCGACTGATTTTATTTTCATCATTTTGTCAATGATGAACTGTTAAATGAGTGATCTTCAGATGAGTCCCTGTAGTCGTCCAATTTGACTCTCACATGGTGATGTAATATACATAGTACACATTTTACAGGTGTTTTTTATAAAATGTAAAATATAGTTTGATCCCTATTTTCTCAGTTGTTTAAAAGGTTAAAAGGCAGTTACCAAAATTAGATAAAATGTTGTTTAATTTTCTAATAAAATATGATAAATCTTTTACATTTGTTACATTCAATTACCCCTTAGCAGATTTTCATTGATTTAACAAACGTAGGCCTATTAGTACATGTTCAAATATTGTTCATTGTTACTTCATGTTAACTAGTCAACTAATGTTAACGACGAGAACCATATCGTGAAATGTTACCAATTAAATGCAATTGATTGATTGTGCAGCATTAGATGATGGAGAATAAAATCAGTGCAAAAATACGGGAAATGAAAATGCACAAATTACACATGCAATACTGTTCAGTAGATATACAATATTGACCGATACAATTAATAATAACAAACATTAATCAATCTAATTCCGGACAATAATCAAAATTTACATTTCTGCATTGGCAGATGCTTTCATCCAAAGGACTTACTTTGCATTTAAGCAAGGTAAATCAGCACATGAATTCCTTGTGAATCGAACCCATGACCTTGCCGTTGCAATTAGAGTTTGAGGTGCATGATTGCTACCAATATATCATGCTTCAGTAGTCTAGTTAGCTAAACAAATTCCCAATAATAGCAGCCAATACAGAACTCTCAAGAGAAAAGAATGTCTACTTCCACTCATGTTGACGTTTGTATGTGTTACTGTATGTTCTTTCGCTTTGGCAAATAAAGCGTGATTAGCCAAACTTGCCATGCTACTCATTACCACTAATTTCCACAGAGGTTGCCAACAGAACAAAGAGCTCTCATGCTGGAAAAATAATGGCTGCTAGCTAAATATGACACCATTTGTCATTCATTAACGCACAGTGTGACCTAATAACAGTTGTGCATTACCTTCACAGGTTTATTCACTGTAAAACAAAATCCAATTTGCAAATTGTTAGCTCAGTTTATAATTCAAATCCAAGTGGACACATTTTTGAACAGTGTTGAGTCTTATAGAAACGATTTTTTTTTTTTATGTCCAATGAATGTAAACAATGAAGTTGGGAAAACTCAATATTTTAATTTCTTCATTCAAGTGTTTAAGTTCCTGTCATTGAGCATACAGTCTGTTGTCGGTTCTTCAACCACGCTGGCGAAAAAACTCATTCTAAAGCATGTGGTTATATTTTCAAATGAGCTCAGACAGCTAGTTAGCAATCTTCATAGTTCACTAACATGCTAAAATTTGAAAGGCATGTATAAAAACATACGGTTAGAGTATCAATCAATACAATAATATGTATATGTTTTAATTTTGTTCATTACTGTTTTGATTTTGTCATGCTGTCCCGTGCAGAAATCGCATTCATGTCAGTTTTTGATCATGATTTTACCGTTTTTGAATCCATTCAGCCGATCTCCAGTTCTGGCGGTACCACTTTTAGCATTGCTTAGCATACATCATTGAAGTGCACAAGATCATTAGCATTTCTCAGAAAAAAATGACCAAAGTGTTTTGATATTTTTCCTGTTTAAAACTTGAATCTTCTATAGTTACATTGTGCACTACTGTAATTTTCTAGGCTGATATGACTAGAAACTATACTCTCATTCCTGCGTATAATCAGGAAACTTCACTGTCGTACCATGAGTGCAGCAGGCGTAATGTTATGACGCAGCGCCTGATAATAGTGCTCAGCTTCCAACATGACCGGGACTAAGTTTGTGTAGTCATTACGCCTGCTGCACTCATGGTACGGCAGTAAAGTGTCTTGATTATTACGCAGGAATGAGAGTATAGTTCCTAGGCATATAAGCCTAGAAAATCGCAACTTTAAAGGGGTCATGAACTGGCTTTTGTAAATTGTATTATATTGTTGTCTGAGGTCAATTTATGTCGTTCGCTTGGTTTTTGCATTCAAAAACATCAAAATGAATAAGTAATAGGCTATTTTGTACCCAAGTTGTGAGCCTTCCTGAAAAACGGTCGGTTTTTATGGGCGTGTCGCACTGAAGACTTGGAAATAAACGCCCACTGTTGCAAATGGATGACAGTTTTGCATATTATAATGAGTTTAACTCACCCGTCGGTGCAAGTGGGGGAAAACGTCCAATGTTGTCAAATGGCAACCAGATTCGCCCACATGTTCGACCCAGAGTCCGTGTGTTGCACAATTCCTGTCAGATCAATATAGACGGCACAGCACCGTTCTTTACTCTTAATCGGTCTGCAAATCCAGTCTTGTTTACAAAACAATCCTCAGTGAAATGAAGCGAACAGACGACGATGATTTACCGCAAAAAAACAACAAAAATAACGACTTTATTTCAACTATTCACTTCCTTCTCCATGCGCCAGTAGTTAGTTAACGTAGTGTGATTGCGTAGAGCTACGTCACACGTAGGCTCACTATTGGCCGACGCTGGTCATGTGTGTGTGATGCGTGTGACGTACAATAACAGAAGCTTACGCTATTAAACTAGTAACCTGACTCGCGCAGAGGGAGAAATAAACGATTAGTTGAAATAAAGTCGTTATTTTTGTTGTTTTTTTGCGCACAAAAGTGTTCTCGTCGTTTGATAAACTTAAGAGTGAGCCACTGTAGTCACTTGGACTATTTTAACGATGTCTTTAATGACTTTTCGAGGACAGCAAGAGCCAGTCCCTCAAGAAGCCTATGGACTAGTATACAGGAGCGATCTTAATATCTTAAATATCTTAATTTGTGTTCCGAAGATGAACGAAGGTCTTACGGGGTTGGAACAACATGAGGGTGAGTAAATACTGACAGAATTTTCATTTTTGGGTGAACTAACCCTTTAATAAAACCCCTTTAGAAAGCAATGAAGAGCAATGGTAAGAAGAGACCAAAGATCCTATGCCAAATCCACAGTAGCCGCGCTTCCATTACCATTACAATTGAGAATTGAAATTGTGATTTGAAAATATGCAAAATTTAGCAAAGATGGTTTTATGCTCAGATGAGATGGTTTTTCAGGCAATTCAAAAATGAATATTTTGCAAAACTGCAATGGGAAACAGATCTCTTTTTTTTGCATTTACAGGTCACCTGATGTACGTAAAAGTCGATCATTCGTTAAATATGACGGACTGTGTTTGTTCAGAAGACTAGACAGAATTATTTATTAAACTCATAACTCAAAGACAAAAGCATCACAGGATTCTAAACAAAGAAATGACAATTTATCAAGACCTTGATATTTCGCAAAGGTTTTGTGCAAATCTGTAATAGAAACCAGGCTAGTCAAATGTTACCGATAGCACCGTTTCTGTAATTCCTTTCTGGACTTCACATGGCTAGAGCGTAAACTTGCATCATTGATCCTTTATATGCAGAGAATTTTGCATGTTTCAAAAAGTGCAACTCAGGAAATATTACAGTAAGTTGGATGAGTGATACCTTTTCGCTGCCTGGGTATCCAGCAAAACATACGATCAGGGATATTTTAAGAAAATACAAACGCCACACTGGTGAGTCATTGGCATAGCTTGCTGAATTGATATCAGCTGAAGTGCATAAAACAAATCCTGTTAATACAGCCACTACAAAGAAGGGTACACTCTCAACTGATTATAGAAGGAATGCTTATTTTAAAGAGATCTTTAATTGATTCCTTGGAGTACCATTTTGATAGGCTACACCAAAACACTCGTGAATGTCTCAGTTGTTGAAGTGTTACTCAACAGAGCATATGTCTTGGAAAAGAGCTGTTTTTGTAAGGAGGAGTTAACAGAACAGAACACATCTACTCATGGTAGGCAGTATTAAAAGCAAAACCAACGTTTAGGTGTTCAAAGTGATTGCACTGCAGTTGGTGTCTACATTGAGGATTTTGAACTGTTGAACAGTACACAGGGAACTACACTGCGACCAAAATGGTCGCATATGCGACCTTTTGAAATCCCATTGCGACCCTAATTTTTAATGGGTCGCAAATGTATCACTGACTATTTTGACGGGTCTGTTTTTTTTAAGTTTCTTTCGGGTTGTATTTAATCTTCTAAAACCTGTCGGATCGTCCGCTTTTTGTCCCGCCTAAGCCTTTTTTGATCGCGGTGAGTGTTGTAGAGTAGAATGATTGATGCGTTTGACAGGGCGCAAACGAGCTGAGAGAGAGAGCGCGCGCCCTGGCCGCGCGCGCACTATCACGTCTTCACACAACACAAGCGCTGTCTTGCTCTCTCTCTCTATCGCGCGCATATTCACATGGTAGTAAAAGGTTTGTGTCTTTATAATAGGCATGCTAATCATAATCATATAGGCTACCATCTGAGCCTGCATGGCGGCAAGAAAAAGACGCAGAGGTGTAAGACACCGTGTCTCTTCCTTACACCAAAGGTAGATTTGCGGTCTGGTGTTCGGCTGATAAACTCTGCCATGAGCTAACTAATTATATTGCTAGCGCTGATATTGACATTGACTAACGTTATATGATCACTAGCAGTTTTTTAGACTAACGTTAGTTTTTTCATAATCATAATCGCGTGATTCGCGTCAAGACACCTGATTGGCTAATACTACACACTGAAGATTAATTAAATGTTTTATTAAATAATTACTGAAAATATCCCTCTCTTCATCCCACACCCCAAACATGACATACAAAATGTTGTGGAACAGAAACAACCAGAGATATATTTATAAGCTATCATTTTATTGTCATCACAGCTTTCCAACAGTCCTGCGTATGATTCTGATTAAAAAAGAAAATCAAATGTGTTTTAATGGTAATTATTTTATACGGAAATCATGTATTTATAATTTAGATGAGAATAAAGTTAGGGTTAGTTAAAATTAAGGAAAAACAAATATATTGATCTGAAATATTGCAAATTAATTTTACATTCATTCAAGTACAATTACCAAACATATATCAAGGTCATTTTGTATTTTTATTAATTTAATTAATAAACTAATTATATAAAACTATTGTCAGTGCACTACAAATAAACTGGTTCTATGCCTTTATTAATAAAACTTAAACAACTTTAAAAATACGAGGCTCAAGACATTTATAAAAACGCCTTCTGCATTTTTGTTTTGCTTTTCACTCCATTGTACCGAAATCGTACCGAACCATCTGAATGTCTGAACCAAGGTATGAACCCAACCCAACCCTGACTTCTGTACCGTTCCACCCCTAATGCAGTTTCATTATTATTCATTACTATCCAGAGTGCGGCTTACTATTAATAATTTGTGCGACCAAATCATGTTTTGCGCCAGTAACTGAAAAAGTTAGTAGCGCAAGTGCCACCAGTGGAAAAGGTTAGTGTAGTTCCCTGGTACAACTCCAATATAGATTAACTGAAAAACCACCATGAGCTCATTCCCCCAATGACTGGGTTCCCACCAGATGTCCAACATGACACATCTTATGGAATTGTTCTATTCTAGTTATCAATTAGCGTGAAAGAACTCAACACATTTTACTCTGAACAACTGTATTAAGTCCTTTCCTTACAATGACTCCCCAAGTAAACAGGCCCCCAGTAATTCCCAGTCCAGCTTTTCAAAGAAAACCATAGGTGGAAATGGGCATGAGAATTGGGCATTGCTACACATTACTATTACCTTGGGAAATTTGGGAAATGAACTTGAAAGACCGTGGAGTTCTCAGAAGCCAAACCTATACTCTTTTAGAACATCGACAGCTACTCGACAGACACATTCCAAAACATGAAATTGAGACCAAAACACCTCTATGTGAAGCACTATCCACACTTGCACACTTCACTGCTTTGGGCCAAGTCAAGCTCTGAACAATCAGACCAATTTGAGACCAAGCACACCCATTTCAAAGGTGTGGTAAGTGACAACCAAAATTAAAAAAAAACCTTAGTCTGTTTTTACAGAATATGTGATAATATTAGGAAGTTGGATATTTTGAAACATCTCACTTTAGTCGAACACTTGAAAAGAATTCTTGAAGAAAGGTTTGAAATCAAGGGTGCCTTTCTGATTCATGTGAGGATCCTGAGTTCGAAAATAAACTCTGTAACTTGACCTAAATAGCAGAGCTTCTACCAGATGCTGAAGATACTTTAGAAAGTACTCGGAGAACCAGATTCAGAGGTCTCCATTACCTATTTAGACACTACCAGTATCATCCCCATCCAATAGCTCAAACCAGAGTTCACCTTCTGTGACTGTCAGACAACGTGAAATTTCTCCACTTTCCAGATTTCTAAGTTATATTATGATGTCGAGTTGCGGCTTGCCAAAGGGAATGAGAATTTTCAAGAAGATAAAACACTGCTCACAATACCAAGGGATTTTTTTCCATTCAAAGCTTATCCAAAAAATCAAGAGTTAGGCTATATAGTCAGTGTGTCTGCTGCATTGATTGAAAAGTATCGACGTATTGAAAAGTATGTCCTAAGGATCCAGGCTTAGGATCAGGTAAACTATGATGAGGATCAAATATAAGGTTGGGAACTACTGCCAGGTTGCTCTGAGGTCGCTGTAAACCAGAAAAGAGCAAAACAAAAATTCTAGACGCTTGAAGAAAGCAAAATGTGAGGTAAAATACCTCGAGACAACACAGTTGGGCAGACAAATGATTCCCTACAAAGGAAAGAGATGCACTACAGGAAGATTTGATGAAGACACAACTCAAAAATGGAACTGATATTCTCACTGAGAAAGGAGGAGATAGTTGACGAAGAACCTCTTTCGACTGATGCCCTATAACAATAGCCAGTAATGATTTTGTGGAAGATCAGGAGAGTTTGTAAATCTTAAAGAAGATTTTTTAAACATTAATCAACTTGTGTATACTTAATTCTCAGGGTTAGTTCACCCAAAAATAACAATTCTGTCAATAATTACTAATGTCGTTCCAAACCAGTAAGACATTCGTTCATTCAGTCTTCGGAAAACAAAAGATATTTTTGATCAAATCCGAGAGCTTTCTGACTTTTTGGACTTTACTTTTCTTTTAATGTGTAATGTCGGTATTTGTGAATGCAATCGATCTGCAAATCGATCCTGTGAAGGTGGTTTGGATCAGCTTGTTCTCTAGGACAAAAGCTCAAAGTGATATGGCAAAACTGATGCCATAGTTAGGGTTAAAGGTAAAATAGTGGCATCTTTGTCAAGCTAGTCCCATGCCTCTGGTTGTATTCCAAATGCTTATAATTTGTTCTTTGTTTTTCTGCCTTTCAGACCTCCAATGTGTCACAAAGGTCTACCTTTGTTTATGAGGGAAGACTCCTACCTGCTATCCTTCACTAGATCCTGTCACAAGATAACAGTTGTGTCTGTTATCTAAAACTAATCAACTAACTCTTCTATCAGCCAAGAGACGGGCAAAGAGTAGAAAGCAGGAGACAAAAGGTGATGGCAAAAATGTATAGAACAATATTAGTTGAATCTTTCTCAGTGATCAGTCTGATTTCAGCTGCCAGCAAAAATACAACAAATGTAATACCAAAGCAAAGACAATGGAAAAGCACTGCTTTAAGAACAATTGTGTTACTCCAGCACTTTGAAATTATATATGTTGTATTATGCCAGCACTTGCAAGCATTGCAAGATGAGAGGTTAAAAGGTCTTTCATAGGATATAGGTTTTTGTATTTCATCTTGATGATAGGACACCACATTCATATTCCTGTACCTCACGCTGACAGAAAATGTGCAGAATTGTCAAAAACATTTTCTGGAATGATGACAGTCTTTTGCATTGTATTTAAAGTATGGTTTGTAATCCCTGCATTTGGATTCTTACTAACATTAACAGGGCCATACAAGAATCTGGGTGGGAAAATTGGATATAAGATTTAAAGGTATAAATTAAAAGATATATATATATATATATAAAATAGCAACCAGCTGCAAAGCTTTCTTGAATTTACTGAACTTCAGGCCTATATTTGTGCCTACTCATTTCTTAAACCTATTCAATTTTCAAAAAACTCAATAGTTTCAGTGAACTTTTAAAATTGATATGGTACAACATTAACCACTTAAGTTGAGTAAACTCAAAAATGCTCTGCAGCTAGTTACTTTATTTTTTTTAAGTTAACAACTTTTTTTGTTTTTTTAACAACATGTTTCATAAATGTTTCCATTTGATCTCAACAACCCTTGATCGAGAATATAAAAGAATTAAATGCAGTGGGCATGACAACAATCCCACAGTGTCCCTTTTGTGCATCCCGTTTGGGTCTGGAACACTGAAGAATGAGCTTTCTGTATCCTTCACAGCATTTATGTTCAAAAATATCATTTGGACTCATTACGGAGTACCATCTGAACTTGCACTTGCTAAACTATTTTAGACCTATATGGATCAATCTCTTCAAGCGGTGGCTGGATGCTGTTGTCCTTCGTATATGTGAAAAAGTTTTGTTCTACATTAAGTGAACAGACATGATATCATTAAAGTGAATCATACATACTGTATCTATGCCCTGTGTTAACCACACATGGTGCAAAGAAAGAAAAAATGAAAATCAAATTTTCACTTGGAAACTGCTAGTAAAAAGAAACAAGTGTTGCATAGAACTAAACATGGAATTTTGAAGTAGAAAGAGTGAAATGGTCCTGTAAAATGAAACAGGATAATCTTTCATGAGTTCACACTTAAATATAATCAGGTGTAGTATAAAATGTGTATTTGTTGTTGTGTTGTCTGAGAGAACGCTTAGCGCTCTGAATTCAGCCCAAACCCAGAGTATGTTATCTATTTTACACACACACAACTTAAAAATAAAATGTAGTGTGTACAAATAAAATAAATAAAAAACAGACAAGATTCCATGTTTCTGATTTGCTAGTTGACTTGCTAAAGGCTCTCTTTTTCATTTGTGATAATAATGAGTTATATTAACTGGTAAAAGAAAAAACTGGCATTCAAGTATACAACCTTAGGGAAAGCTTTTGACAATTTGACGGTTAATTTGGTTTATTTTGGCCATTATTATGGCCATTTCTGAGTGCCATATTTAAATCTTTGTCTGAAAAATACACTTAAAATTGCATTTTTATCAAATATTGTGCCAAAAATACGCAGTACATTTCTTGGAAAAATCTAGTCATCACAAAAAAAAAAAAACTAAACCAAAATACATTTATTTCATACTAAGTACACTATAAATCCATTAAAATCACTTGAGACTCATTGAAATATTATAATTCAACTTTATTTGGAGTATTTCTTTATTGAACGATGTAGGTTAAAATATGTTTTAATATCACTATTAGTGAGGATAGTGTGATCACTGTATAATATCAGTCTTTAAATGTAAGATATGTAAAGTGTACCTAAAGTATATTTTCAATGGTTCCATTTTAGCCCAATCAAATATACATAGTATATTTTTAGTTGGACCTCAGCACTAATTGCGAATAACTAAAGTACATGAAGTACAAAATTAGTTGTTCCAATGTAGCAGACTTTAAGTATCTCAATTTAGTATACCAAAAGTACAATTGCAGGATATTTATTTTAAGTACATTGCATGTAAATGTATTTCAAATAGGCAATGGGTTAAAAAACTATGCTTTACACATTTTAGACACCGCATATAGCCAAGCCATTATGTCATCTTTAGCCTGTCACTGCACTACACCGCTATCACTATAGAAAGTCCACAGTTCCATGTGAGTCATGGCACATGTGTAGAATCATGTTAAAACGACGTATAACAGTAAGAGATAAACAAGAGGCAAAGACAGCTAAGGCTTCTTTGCAAAATGGCTTCGGCTTCCATTTTAGAGTCTTGACACACACAAATATCTGCAGTACGACACGAGGCAGGCCAAGGGCAGCGCGACGGGCCAGTCGACAGCTAGTCGTGACGGAATTTTACCTACCAAACACCTTCCTGAAACCTCAAGGTTATTTAAGTAAAACAAAGCTAGATACGACCGTTTTCTCACATTCCCCAAAAAATGCAAGCTCTGGCATTTTCAAGGACGTTTCAGTGTGTTGTGGTGACACTTCTATCCATCCAGATTGCAGGGTTAATGCTCAAATGATGCTGCTTTTCAGTCCCACAGGGCAGCAATAAAAGAATTCATGGATTGGGTGCAAAGAAGCCAATTCGATTAACACCCGACACGTCCTCACAGTTAAAGCAGACGGATGGCTAGGGAGTCAGTGGACGCTGCCATTTCCTTGTCCGCTTTTATGCGATTAGCCTTCATTTAGAACATTACATCTACAGCGGAGCTAATGGGAACACATTGTTTGTACACATTTGACATTAAAGCTGCCGGACTCAGATTACCATTCGCTTTTATTCCTCCACGTTTCGGGGGATTTCTGTAGCTGTTGGTTTCTAGCTTAGAAAAAAATAAAAGTAAATGCTTTGGTGCTCTTCAAATCCTAGCTTATGAACAAATCAATGTTCAAAGCTGTCAATCTAGGTTAGGTCAACAAAAAGGAGGGAGAAAGGGGGATCAGAAACACTTTTTCAGAGAATAGTCATGTTAGTAAATTATTCAAGGTTAATACTAATCTGAACAGCAAATTGTTCAGAAAAACTAGGGGGGGGGGGGGGGGTAAATTATTAATATTTTCGTATATTGCTAAAACTGAAACTACAATTATAAGTGTAATATTCCAAACATTCCATCTGCTATTGGTTTAGCAAACAGTTGATGCTGGAGTGTTTCCTGTACAACATATCTCACCTGTTAACCACCATTGTCACATTGTGGAGAAAATAACTAGTTAGTCATAACGGTTTCCTAAACCCTATAACATGTTCTCACCGCTGTCGTGTGAACCACATTGGTTGAACAGTAGACATTGTAAAATCTAACATTGTTCTTGATTTGATGATGAAATTTTTTTGTTAACTTTACTTAATGTCTAATAATTCGTTGAACTTACTAAAAAAATTTTTGTTAACTTTACTTAATGTCCAATAATTTGTTGAACTTACTTAAAATTGCTTAGTAATCTGTACTGTTTGCATGCTATGTCTTCATTACTCAGAAAAACCTTGTAAACATTCCTTGACCATTTTTTTAATGATTTATTTAATTGACCGTTATTTTTATTTATTTATTTTTTTGCGTTCTCTTGTAAGTATAACCCCAATAACGATAGCAAATAAAATTGTAATGGTAAAAAGCCAAAAATAGAAAAACAAAACAATTAATTTATTCATGCCGCAATGCACTCTGGGAGTACACTTCCTCAGATCACAGACAGATTTAAGTTGACAAAACTTAAATTGATTAAGTAAAAATAATTTGATGCAATTAAGTTATGCTTACTTAATGAAATTAAGGCAACAAGTTTGCATAATAAAATTAAGTAAACTGAACTTATTGGTTTTTACAGTGCAGGATTGGTGTTAAGGACATCATGTGTACATGGTGGAGAAAGAACTTCTAATGTCCAATCATTAAAGTTACAACAAAAAGTTCATAAAAAAAAAAAATCATGTTAACAAGGAGTAAGTGAAAGCTAATAAGATATTTGAAAACAATGAGCATGACGGGAATACGTACATTTTCTTGTCTGCAATATAATTATATTTTTATTAATAATATTAACATTTTATTAGTGAAGCTTGATTTTTTTGTCATACTTAATTTTATAGCATAACATTTATATTTTTCCTGTAGTCATTTTGAATTTAGTAATGCTAAAAACACAATATTAGTCTGGCAACAAATCCTTTAAAGCACAGAGCAGAATATATGACAACACATTTGTGGAAATAAAATTAAAAGTGCTGTATGTCATTTTTTGGCTGCGCTAAAGCATAAAAATTCCGTGTTTGGAGATATTTAGGAAACATGGCAAGTTCACATACTTGTGTCACCTAAAAACAATACTACAGCCATTTATTCCACTTTGAAATGTGTGTTTCATGTCGGAATGTCTATCGGTGTTTTAGTCAAATATTATACAAAAAGTATTTTCGACCCTCCGGGGTTTCAAGATGGCAGGAAAAAAGCGCATTGCAGACATGAAAGCCAGCAAACAGACTGGGTCGGAGACATTGAAAACAAAAACCCAACAAATATATGATTTTTCAAAACTCTAATAACCCTTAGTACTCCAACTTTCATTCTAGAGCTGGACAAGCATCTGTCCTTACTTGAAAGACACAAATGAAAAAGGTTCTTCACCACCATTTGTCTTTTATTTGTTAAGCATTTGCCTGCTGTAAACAACCTGAGCATCATCCGTCTCGAGCAGTCCACCTGGCAGGCCCTCAGGAAAGGCAGTAAAACGCAGGAAGTCTATATCCTCAGATGGAAGCATTTACACACCTGTAATCAACATGTGTTTGTAAAGGCACAACAACATGCTGATAAACCTCAAAGCCATTAATGAGATATTGCAACATTCCACCTCTGTGAAACATTTCAAATGAAATCATGAAAAGGATGTCTATAGTGACAGGTCAGTACAAGAGGAAATAGAAAAGAGGTCACCTCTGTGGAGGATGCATCACTCTTCATTTGTACATGGCATGCTTTACTTCCACCCACCATCTCTACCCACCCGTGAGGCGGCACACGCTCAAACGAAGCAACCGAAAGGAAAGAAAAACTGAGTCAAAGCTTCTGCTGGAACAAGCTTGCAGAACAGTTACTATAAATTTATCCGGCGCATGCCATCAAAGCAAGTTTTGGATTCAGTTTATTTCTCATTTTTTTTCCTCGTGGTAATGACAATTAGCCCAACTCACCAGTGGATGACATTGTGGTTTTAAACAGTTAGTTCGCTCAAAAAAATGAAAATTGGCATCTTTAACTCATGTCGTTTCAAACCCATAAGGCTGACGTTTAAACACAAATCAACCCTCTACACACTCTGGCTAGTATTTTTTTTTATCTTTTGACAAAAGCATGCAAATGCATTGTGCTTATTCTAAATCAAATCAGCTTCTCTTCACAGAATGACAGATTTTAATATGTGATCACATTTAACATAATAACCAGGGCGGTCCCCAACTAAAGATTTTCCTAGTCGACTGTCAGTCGTTCATTTAAATGGAACCTATTATGACCCTTTTCACAAGATGACGTCAGAGACGACTCTGAAGTCTCCAGAATGTGCCTGAACTTTCATCTCAAAATACCCAGATCATTTGTTATTGCTTGTCATATTTGCCTTGTGGGTATGAGCAAAATAGAGCTGTTTGTGTGTCCCTTTAAATGGAAATGAGCCTGAAGAGGGCGGAGCCTTTACAGCTAGTGCTTCGGATACTCCGGAAACAACAAAACTATAAAATGTCACGTAGCAAAAATGTCACAAATTGCCAGTAGCTGTGTTCAGACCTAAGCCTGGAACACACCAAGCCGACGCCTAGCGCTGATGAAAGCCGACTGTGTTGTCGCTAGGGTTGGGTATCGTTTGAATTTGAACGATTCTGATTCCGATTCCGATTCCTTGTTTCGATTCCGGTTCCTAACGATTCTCGATTCAGATTCTTTTAAGAGGCGGGGTCAAAAAAGTTTAGCTAACCTTGCTAACCAACGGCCTTTCTGAAGGAAATACTCCCTCTGTAAAAATACTCCTTTTGTCACAAATTTTGCATTTTGCCGAGATTTCGTTATTTTTAGAAAAGTGAAGCCACACTTTGGATCGCCGACGTAAGGTACTCATGTTCGACTCGCGTGGTTATGCCAACACTTCCGGTAGACCCTTCTTCGTTGGTTTTGTTCAGCGGTTTCTTCTTCCGCTCGCCGGACTGCGAATATCGAAACTAGGAATCGAAATTTTAACTTTTGAACGATTCCGGGAAAAACGAAAAGTTAGTCTCGGTTCCAATCGATACTCGATTCTCGATACCCAACCCTAGTTGTCGCCTCGCGTCGGGGTCTGTCTATTTCTGCAGATATATTTGTCTATATTTATCATTCAAAAAGGGAAACCTACCCTACAGGACAAAAGCAGTGTGCGTTTACAGTTTTGAATATCAATCCTGCTAAACAATATCTTTAAACGTGCTCTAAGAGATGTCGGGTGACGTGACTTCTTGTTGACGTTTAAAGTATTTTCAAACAAAACGGAGGCTAGATAGACCCTCCCTCCTCCTCAACCGCGCACCGACCCCCCCAAACCTCACCCCCAGGGCCTTCTTGTCAGTTATTGGCTGGAACAGTTTTTTTATGTTTTGTGGAGCGGGTTTGTTGCAGTTTGTCTTTGTTGCCATTTGTGGAGCCTGGGTTGCCTGCATAGACCGCGTTTTTTACAGTGTGTTTAGGGGACAGGCAGCTAGCGGATAGTGAGGAGATGTTTGCTGTTTTGGCCTAAAAAACGTGTGACATCGCTTAGAGCACCTTTAACAATAACTTTATTCCACTCTGCTCATGTTAATATTGAAATATTCGCCAAGGAACACTCGTAACATATGAACAGCCTTAGTGAACCGTTTTGACTTCTTTGGTCGCTGTTTTGCTATTATTCTCATGCACTGACTCGTTCACTAAGCTGAACAGCCAATCAGAGTTTGCTCTTTCACCGATGGTCCGACATGTCGAATCGGCCGAAACGAAGTTGACGAGGACCAATTTCAGCCGTCGGCTTGGTGTGTTCCAGGCTTTACATGTTCAAACTGGACTCGGACACTGATGGATAGACTAAGGAAGAAGTTACAACTTTTAGAATGCAACTGGACGTTTCTGAATGGTTAGTGGGCACATTTATGTAGTTGTGGAGTTAAGTTGATTCAACTTGATTGGTGTGTCCCGGCCTTTAAGGGGCAGCCCTAATAACAACTAAACTTAAGAAAACATCAATCAATTTGCCATTTTTATAACAGCAATTAGAACTAGGCCTAAAACGTGTCATCTTGCCTAAATGAAAATACATATTTGTCACAAATATTAAACAGAACTTGATGGTGGTGCTGGAGAATTATTGGTAATTTAATCATGGCTCATGACTACTGTTTTAATCAGGTTGCCTACGTTTACTGCATTGCTAAAAACAAACTGGACGGTGATATATCCAAACTCCATTTTGACAGGAAAAAAGACAATAATTTACAATCTTCGTGTTTGTGAGCGTGCAAGTCTATGGTGTGTCAGAGAATGCTGATGATCACAGCAGTCTGTGGTCCAATTTAGTGTATTTCCATTTTATTTATATTTAGAATGGTTCTCAATGAGCTTATGCATTCTTTCTTGTCAAACGCTCAGTGTTTCAGTGTGTAGGCGAACTAAAGAGGTCAGAGCACACAACACAGTGGAAGTGAATTGAAAGTGAATTCCACCAAAATCTTTAACTTTAAAACATTTGTAAAGATATCATAAGCATTCCCTATGAATCATGTGGTTTAATCCAAGTCTTCTGAAGATGCAAAATCATTCTATATGAGAAAAAATTTAATTTAGGCTTTTATTTACATAAACTCTGATCAATGCACATATATAACATTAAACAAGGTCAATGGCATTTGAAGCATATTTGCTTGACGCATTAGAGTGGCCGTTTATGCAACTCGAAACCATCCATTGGGACAAATTGCATGGAAAAGAGCGACTCTTCCACTATTCCACACATGTTTGTGAAGCATTTAAATATGATAAATATGTATTTGTCATTGAACCATTAGTTCAAGACACTCAAAAGTACTTATTCTCCCAGTAATGAAACGAGACGTATTAGAGTGAGTCATTGAATCATTCATACAAAAGTTTTGTTTTGTTTTTTTCGGATTAATTAAACATTTTAAATAGACTGCAGCAATTAACATTTTGTCAGAACATTTAGTAAATTACATTATATTTCGTTTAGTTGTCTGTTCGAAATCATGGGAGAGCTGAAAAAAAAAAAACATGATTCTCAATTAGGGATGTTTGCCGTTATTTTTCAACTCATTTTGTTCAACTCAGTTTTATCCTTTAGATACAATTTTAGTTTATTGGAACTAAAGTTTATTGGAACGAATGCGTCAATAGAGCCGCCACCTTGAAACAGGGGAGCCCCTCCACTTTAATGCATCAGCGTCAATGTAGACACAGGTCTAACGGAAATAAAATCACTCAACGAATCACCCATCAACGAATTCAAAATAAAGGCAGAAATAGCAGCGTTACCTAGCTACTTCCTACGACAAGACCCCTGTTCCAAGACGGCGGCGGTTTTGACGCAAGTTGACGTCTATGACGTATATGTCTATGGTGCAAGAGAGAAGACAGTGACTGTTGATGGGTATCGCAAAACCAGCACATTACTCTGTACTCACATTCACAAGTTCAAGGCAGCAATCGAAAACTGCGAATATAATCCCCATAAATGCAAACGTTAACTTCAAGAATGACCAAACTGCTGACATGATCTTATCACTAGCACTCCTTACACATGCAAGTTATTGTTGTATATCAACAAATTATCATATCGGCAAGGCATATCAGCATAATTTTTAAATATCATGCCGATAATATCGTACATCCCTATTCTCAATTTCTGTAGAATCGTGCAGCTCTAGCAAAGATAATCAATGTAGTTGAAATCACAGTCAGCCACAGTGAAAACTCATTATTATATCAGTCTAAACACTGCATATATATATATAAGTTCCTGTGAAAAAAGTTCCTGGGTCAAATAGCTCCTGGTACAGTAATTGTGGTGGAAACGCGGCTTTAGTTTTTCGCTTCATTTCACTGTACTTTTTTTTTTTTAAACAAGACACCATTTTGCACAAGCTTCTCAAAGACACTCTAAATAAATGATGCAGTGATGACTACATTGAATCCGACACTATTGTCGCAACATACAAATGTGAGTAACAATTTTACCACGTGTCACTATTGCTTTGTCTAATAGTTAGTTGTGAATAGTTGTGAAAGCTGTGATTTGCTGTTCTTTCCTCTGGTTCGGCATTCATGTGTTGGATCATGAGATTCAGAAGAAAGCACATAATGCTGGTTTTGTTATCGATTTGAGCAACGTCATCTGTTGTAATACTGAATAAAATCATCTAGTGACTGACCGTCATCTTCTCTTTTGTCATCAGCGAGGCATTACAACACGTTTCATTTTATTTCAAACACGACACTGCATTTTATTTGCCGAAACCATATGTAACTCGGCATATGCTTCACATTTTTCAGAGCTTCATCAACCTGATGTATCAAAAGTTTACAAAACAATTCCACTCGTGTAATGGCAGGAACTGTGAAAATTATTTTAATATGCAAAACTGTTACCCAATGATTTCAGTGGGCATTTACTTTACCAACTCTTGAATGCAGAACACCCATCAAAACAGTGTTTGAAAGACAGCTTCCAAATCAGGACAGAAAATAGGCTAGCTTATTACTAGAATGTTTTTGATGTAAATATATTGATTATAGGTGGACCTCAGAGAACATTATAAAATAAAATATAAAAATGCAGCTCATGACCCCATTGATGAAGATCAATGAAACCCTCAACAGGATGAGGAAGCAAAAAGAAATAATCTCAACCATGAAACACTTACTGTAAAAATAATGCAAGGGATTTCAGAAGATGTGATGTAATGTTTTTGCCATTGCATAACATTTGACATGCAGTCATGTCATGAAGTTGATTTGCCTCCTATACAGCAAAAAACAAACAAACAAACAAACAAACAAAAAACCTGTTTGCACATTTGCAAAAGAAATAACTCCTAACCAACACAAATCTAGAGGGTGATGCAAGTCAAAACCGAGAGCAAGTCTGCGTTTGTAAACGGTCTGCTCTCCGGTTTGCGGTCTTGTGTGTTACATTCAAACCAGCCTTTTGATTATGATTTCTGATAAATGGGGTGATTGAGTTTTGAAGACTGCTGGGTAGAGTGCCTAGCTTAGGGAAACTCAATTAGCTGATCTCACTTCCATTTGTGTCTAAGAAACAGTAAAGAGGTGGAAAGAGCCTAAGATAACAGGATACAAACAGTGATAAAGTGGAAATGTATGTGGGGGTTTTCCCCACTGAGGGCTCAGTAGAGGTGAAAGATGAAAAAAAATCTGCATGGTGCAAAGCTCAGAAAAATTCAGATCGCAGATCCAGGAGACAGCAAAGGGTTGCCAAATGGAATTAAAACTTCACACATATTCAATCATTTATTTCATCAGCACAAAATGAAACATCTTTTTTTATTTCTCAATTTAAACCTCTAGTATTTTTTATTTGTGAGTCGCGCTTTTTTTTTTTACAGTCAAAACCCTTTCTTTTCTGTAAAATCTATGTAATATACTACATACATGACATAAATTGTCAATGTAATATATTCTTTTGTATTTTTTTTAGAACATTTTATGTTACTAATTAAAGAGGCACTATGCAGGAATCCCGTTTTTGCCAAACAGCGACCCCTAGAGTGACTGTGGAGTACTTGAATTTAACGTTACTTTCGTAAATACCACTCACGCAGCGCGTGACATGGCGTGTTGCATAGTATACAATAGTACATTGTGTATAATTTGTCGTTTAACCTGTTAACTGTCACCCCCCCTTTTTTGAATAGACATGAAAATGCACATTTCGAACTTAAATGGTTGTAATTCAAGAATGCTTTGGAAAATAGACATATGATTGGTCTTGTTTTAAAGAAGACATTTGGCAGATTTTTGTAGAAGTGAAATAAATTAAGAAAGTGAAACCAGAAAAAAAGTTTATAGAAGTTAGAGTTTATGGAAATGACAATGTAAAAATATTAATTATTCATTTTTACATAAAATATTATTTTCAAACCTGGCTACTCTAAAATGGTAGAAAGATCAATGCAAAAAATCTGAACAAGTTGTGTTTCAAATTTTAGGTTGATACCTCAAAAAATGAGCTTTCAGTAAGATTTTGTTTGAGCGCAGTACCCACTTTTTCACTAGGGCACAATCAGACTCCATTACTGCCCATATAAGGGCGTCGCATTTCCATTCATGTTTGAGTGATATGAACCATTATTTTCACAATTTTCATACAATTTCTGAAGTAGAGGATCCTATTCAGGAGTAGCATGGGAAGTTTGGCAGATTTTGATATGAATTGAACCTCTAAGAAAACATACAAAGACACGCATGTAAGTCATAGCTAGCTGCCACGTCACAAATGGTGAATTTATTATTTTTTTCTTGATATTTTTAAACTTTTCAGACCTTTTTTTTCAAAATAATTGAATGGATTCTATCTTTTGAACTTTTGGCATGAAAACAAACTGAGGTATCTACCATTTTTTCATGATTTTTCATGTTTATTGCTATTTTAAAACAAAGGTCTGAACACGCCTTATGAGTATGAAAATATTCTTGTTTTATATTGATAAATTATGGCTCCTCTGTAATATATTTTGAAAATCAGTCACCAAATATGGAAACTAGAGATTGTAAGCTTTCAAATGATATATAGTTTGTCAATATTATTTAAGGTATTTACTAAGATATTATTGTTGTAAAAATATAGTGGCAAACGTCCCACCTGTGGGACGGTGACAGTTAATGAGATCTAATATATGTTGTTAGTGGTGAGAATTTTTCGGGTGATTAAATACATAGATCCAACACAGGGGCGGATCGCCCATAGAGGGCGCTGGGGCGCCGCCCTCCCTCCGACCTGTCTGTCTGTTTTTTTAATATATATTATAATTTATCATTTTGAAAAATAATCTGTGTTAATTATATGCTAATAATGGTTTTACTTTGAAAAGTGTTTTGAACTCACCAGAATGATATTTGCATTCACTTTCGTTACTTTTTCATGTTGGTGTAGTAGTATAGCCAATAGGCTGTCTTCTCAGGGCGCCAGTTCGCTCAGCCCCACAGTGCTGGAATTTAAGCCAATGGTTCCCCCGGTTGCTATGCAAAAAAGTTTATATTTCGCCAATCAGCGTCGTCAAATTTTATGGTTGGGGGCGCTGAAAATATCGCCCACAGTATCAGATTAGGGGAGTGCACCGTGCACGCGCACCACAGGACATTTTTTTTTTTACCTCAGATGAGAGCAGAATGGCAGCGCCAGTGACGTCGAGTGGAAATAATGTAAAGTTAGTCGTGGGAATTGACCTGTCTGTCCAACCCGATCTCACGACCAAGTCGTACGAATTCGACGAATGATTAAAAAGTGGCTAATTCGTAACAATTCATACGACCTCACTCGTACGAATTAATACGATTTTGCTAAATCGTACATATTTTACGAACTGGCCAATTCGTATGAATTCGTACGAATGACCTAACCCTTACCCCGCCCCTAAACCTAACCATCACGTGGGTTTAGACAAATCGTACAAATTAGTACGAGTGAGGTCGTACGAATTAGTACGAATTAGCCACTTTTTAATCATGCGTCGAATTCGTACGAATTGGTCGTGAGATAGTGTTGGTCTGTCTCTGTCACTCACTCACTCACTCACTCACACACACTGTTTCACGCACATTTGATATTAAAGTAGTTATAGGAATATTAATACCTGTGTGTTTGCTTTGTTTTTTGATGTTTTTAAGTTCTGAGCTAGATTACTGTGTTTCATACTAGTTAAAATCAACTTTCTCATACTTGGGTGTTACCCTCAAGAATGTTGTCCCACCCTCTCTTTCAAAGCCTTTTCTCTCTCTCTTTCTCTAGTATCAACAAATTGTTATCCATTATCCAATTGTCAATTTGTCAAAAATATGTAGTCTACAGCTGGGGACTGATTAAACTAGATTGTTGTATTACCTATTATTTTTGTATTACCTATATTATAATTTATCAATATTATGCGTTTGCACTTTTTCTGTCAGCACACAGAGCATAATAAACATGCAACTTGTTCATTATCATTAACTGTCAAACTGTTATTATTATTATTATTATTGTATTATTTGACCATTGGTATTGACTGGTTTAAGTTATTTTATTGGTATAGGTAAGGGCATGGCCTAAGGCCTAAAATGCACCAGAATGCAGGAAATCACATCTACTAAATTCAAAATTTTCTGGGGGGGGACCCCCCGACCCCCCTCTTATTCAGCCCCCCCTGCAATATTTTTTACCAGCCGCCACTGATCCAACAATTATCCCCATGAACTTTAATGGTCCACGGGCAGAACTTCTGCCAAGCGTGTCAGAGGTTTTGGGTTCTAATCCCTACTAGTTGTATAGTTTATTTTCCTTAAAACCGATTGTTTATTCAGACTGATCTCATGAAATGGCGTATGTATGACACGCAAATTTCTATTTCCATTTATGGCTTGCTATCAACACGCATAATCGCTTTTCAGCGTGTTTATGAACGCCGTTAATTTAACGTTACATCACAGTATATATAAATATATGACCTACCCCAACCCCGTCCCTAAACCTACCCGGAACTGGGGTTAATACCATTTATGAGCCTTCCCCTCCCATCCTAGGAAAAAAAATATCGCTCCCCAGATGTAGATCTACATTTTGCTTTATTTCGCTCTGACATTTAACGGCGTGTACATACACGCGGAATCATTCGGACATTTAAAGGCGTAGACATACATGCATACACGCGGATAGCTCAAAATGTGTATAGATAACACGCCACTTGACTTGAAAGTGGCGTGTGTTTACGCAAAAGTCATGTTGGTTTACTAGTGGTTGTATTTCACGCAGGGACACTTTTTGTTTTGTTTTGTTTTGATTTTTTTGCATTAAGTTTTGTTTCTTAATTTCACCGTAACAAATATAGAGAGTCTCCCAAGTCTCCGCAATGGATTGAGGCGCGCGTCCGTGTGAAGATTGCGCGTCACAACAGAACACTGTATCCGCACCTCTGATCGCAACGAGCACTTTGGTCACTTGATTTCAAAAACACATTTCAGATCTCCTCTTATTTAAAAAACGAACAAAATGAATGCTCTACTAGAGTTACCCGAATATGTTTTATTTGTTTGTATAAAGACGGCAACCATTCAAACCGAAAGAAGTCAAATAACCATTTCAATAACTCTGAAGCTGTTCAGTTAAGCTAAAATAACTGCATAGAATCCCTTTAATATACATGCAATAATTATCAATATTTTCCCATTGAAAAAAAATCAAAGCTGTCTTCCATGTTAAAATATAGACATGAATATATAACAATTAATTAAAATATAAGCACTAGATTCCTATATAGTTCTATATAAAGAGGCTTATAAATGCTATTACTGGTTTTAGACACTTTTATTAGTTTGTGGATTTGGATATTTAGATTTTTTTTTTTTTTTAAAGACTACTTTTTGTCACAAAGACCTTTTGTTACACATAACATTTAAACAGGAATGCTTTATCAACCTGATTGATTTCAACCAATTTCTTCTGCCTCAATTTTGCCATTGTTACAGCCACACCAGTTCATCATTTGTGTGTGTATAATAATGTGTTGGGTGTGTGTCTGTGAGTATGTGTAAGTGAGTGTGTCTTTTTTGTACAAGAGTCATTTTTTAATACTGTATTTTGGCTGAATTATTTATTTATTTCACGCATTTGTAAAAACTTGCTTTGTGTTACAGTCACACCAGTTCATTTATGTTTGGGAATGGGTGGAGTGTGTGTGGATTTTACAGTCTTGATATTTTAATGGCTGATTTGTAGATTGTACCACAAAAAAAGCAATCTTTTTTCATATTTTCAATCATTTCCTATGTCGGTCATTTTTGACCACGAACAACACAAGTGTGACTATGTTTTTTTTTTACGGCCATTTAGCCCACACCAGTCTAAGTAGCCCATTTAGCCCACACCATTTTAAGTCCACACCATTCCGATGAACTTTTTTTGTTGTTGTTCTGTCTAAAATGGCCGAAAAACACCAGGGTTAAGCTGATGTTTTAAAATCATTTTTATCCTTTGTTTGGTGACACTAGTTGCACAGAAATTACAAACTTAACCAGGAAATGTAAGCAAATTACCCTAAAACAGAAAGTCTACATTAACCAAAAACGTAAGAATACCAAACCTTGAACTAGTGATGTACATAAAATCAAATATTGTACATTTCAGTTCACTGTCTCATCATTTCAGTGCAGTATATCTGTGTGTTTCGAAAAACAATCTGAAATACGAGTAGAAAAATCTAAAACAAAAGACAAGACAAACTGCAGCAACTCCATTATCAAACTGAAGAGTCTCACGCATATGCTAAATGCTTATCATGGTGTGAAACAGACATTGAGGTGGCAGTGTGTGTCATTCATGGAAGTTTCACACCAGCTAGGGTGATGACCACATAAAAGTCACGAACAGACAGGAAGTCAGAGGTAAACATGAACGTTCACAAGATCGACCCTGAGCTTCACCATGGCAACCAATGCATCAGTGGAAACCTGCATTAAAATCAATAACTGGTGCTCTTACACATATAGTTGTACAGCTCGTAGATCTGTTTTCAGCTATTCAAACGTCATTTTTCGAAATTTGCAATCTGTCTCATTTCAGTCATTTTTATTTAAATAACCTTTAAAGAAGAGAGATTTACTTGAGAGGCAGTTCTGTAAAATAATACTTTATATCACGAATATATCTGAAAATTGTTTCTAAGCAAAAACGTTATTAATTTTATGCTTTAAACAAGAACGAATCAGGCAGTGGTATACTAATAATAATACCCAATAAATATATACAGTATATATTTTTTAAAGCCCTACTTGTATAAAATTACACATTTTTGTTTCTCAATTGCTTTCTGTTTTAATTATGTTTAAAGGAGTGGTTTAATGCTTTTTTTCATAAATTTCACCTTTATTGTAAGCCGCTGTCTCCTCTTTGTTATTTGAAAGATCGGTTGACTTCCTGAGTCTATGAAACCACTCCCTCAGGAACAGGCAGTTGGCTCAGATTGGTTAGTCTGGGCCGGTGTGTTGTGATTGGCTAAACTGAGTAGTGCACATTATCCGGATACTGAACGCCCATTAAATTTACGGGTGAAACGTGCATGTGTGTTCCTGTCAAATGTATGGTGTCGATACTGCAGTCTCAGTATGAGCCAGAATCAGACCCAGAAAGCGGCGATGAAGAGAGACAAGCAGAACCTCACCACACACGGCTCTTACAAAACGCTTCTGAATGGTAATTTGCCTATATTTATTTTTTTTAACTTTATATACGTTACTTTGTCTTACACAAAATAGCATCGAACTAACTGGCTACTGTATACACAAACAGCGTTGGCACTAGGGATGGGCATGATTTATCGACGATCGATTATTGATCATTAAGAATTTCGTAGATCACGTTAATTTGTTATCGATTATCATTAAACTAATGCTGCTGCAGGGCCAACTCGCAGCTGCAGTTTCAGTTGCGTTAGAGCACCGCCGTGCATATCTTCAAATTTAGCCTAACCGAACGCCCAGTTTAACTTCCACAAGTTGATAATCTTGTAATAAAGATCTAATCGAGGAAAAACACGCTTTATTGTTGTATTTTCATTGCATTTTTCATTTATAAAAAGTGAAATATAATAAATTTGAATATAAAAATATTAATGATTAATCGATAGTCGATCGTTAATTCTTCCGACGATCAACTAAGGAAATTTAATCGAATGCCCATCCCTAGTTGGCACTGGTTTATGTTCTTGATCAAATAAAAAATTAACACCATAAAGTATTAATACATGAAAAATACATTTACAACATTAGTACATATACAAAATTCAGGTCCAAAATGTTTGTACTCATTTGTCGTAGACACAAAATAGCATAACTAGTAGCCTAGTGGATATAAAGCCAGCGCTGGCATTTGATAAAACTAAAATATTATGTCTGAAATACAGACATGCAAATACATTTAAACTGATTAAGTCTTAGCCTACTTACAGGTTGTGGCCCAACAACTGCTGTCTCTGGTTTTAAAGTTGGAACTGCTTCATGTTTTAGTAACAGTTTCTTGTTGAATCCGGCATTGAATTTGTGGAGATTCTGGAAGCTTCCGTAAAATGCGCAGCACAGAGAGATAAATTACGATCGTCATTTTCAGGAACATAATCAAACATAAATTGCATCCATTGTTGACGAATTACAGCGTCTGTGGGAAGCTCAAACACAGAAGACCTGACCGCTGGATGAACATAAAACTCGACGAGCCGTAGAAATATGCGCAAGCCCATTTTTGCATTTTCCGGAGGGAGGGTTGATGTAAATATATGGGTTAGTGACGTCTAAAACCCAGCTGTAGTCCCAATCGAGTCGTTTTTGTAGGCATTAAACTTCCTGATTTTTAAAAGACGATATCTCTGCTTACATTGAACTTTCAGCGCTGCAACTTTGCAGATACTGTTCATGCACCAACAGCAACATTACACACTATTTAAAATTAAAAAAGTAAAATCGCAATCAACCACCCCTTTACAAATTTTAAATAAATAAAAAAGACAGATAAAAGTTCATTACAAAAATATTTTTTTAAAACAATAAATATTAAAATTAAAACAATAATAATATTATTTCATCACAATAGACCGACGGAAATCAGCTTTGTGGCTGGTTAAAGTGTTTTATTTCTTTTTAAGCAAGGCAACATATTACTTTTCTCTTTTCAGTCAAAGATGTACTTTTTTGATGCAGGTAATCTAGTTTCTCCTTTTGATCCAAAAGAGGAAAACTAATTTTGCAGAGAAAAACATGTCTCATTTAGTGGTGGAAAAAAAAAAAAACACAACGAAGCTAAGTGGAGTGTAATTCGGCGCTAAATGTTGCTCTTCGCAGTCAGAGGTCATGGACGCGAGCGAGATGTTCATAAAAATCACTGCAGCAGTGCAAAATTGACCAGGACAGGACAGAACATTGACAATAATTGCATGTGAAAGAGGCCACAGAATAAGCAGAGGCCTAAAAGACAAATGGACAGAGAGCAAGAGAAATAACACTGTATGAAAGAGAGAGAGATTTCATTAGTTGCTTATTAAGAGATGCTTCTGCAATGGAATCATTTATTATTTCAAATATACATTCAATCGGTGTTCTGCTTCACATGGACCTTGGTTATGTGTTCTTAAATATTTTTCAACCGGTCTAAATCTGTGTACGGTTGTGGAAAAAAAAAAAAAAAACAGTGAAAATCCCATTGAAAGGAAGGCATGTCTTTATAATAACGTGTCATCCACTGCTAAGCCCCGCCTCCTTAACTACTGTTGCTCTCTCTGTCATGCTTTCCTTCTAGCAAACACGAAGAGGCATTTAATAATGGTAAAGGTAATTCACTATACGGATAAACCATGCAGTTTTATCCAGTAAATCCACACAGATGCCAACAGAGCTTAAGGTGCCCTGGAAGGTCATACTGTATTCAAAACGTGAAATAAGGGAAAAGAAATGCCTAACAGAGAAGGCAAGTGCTTATGTTCAAGGCTCATTTTTTGTTTATTGATAAAAAAAAAAAAAATAACGTCTATTATTTTTTATAGGAGTAATAATGTCTATCAGATCGATTATTATCCTTATTTTTAATTGATTGTGGTTTCAAACTGGACCACTTTTCATGAAAAAAAAAGTTTTTAATTTGAATTTTAATTAACACCTCTTTAGTGTTTGAGTTTTGCGAGGCAATGCGAATGTTCTCTCTTTCACAACCATATCCTGCTGTACATTTCCTGACTTAGAGCAGAGGACATCTGTCAAAGCACTAATCTTTAGATTGGGTTTTACATATGGGGGTGGAAACACACACACACACACACACCGATTGTGTGTAAATAACAAACCACAATTCAATGAGTTTGCCATGAAAGTATGGATGAGATTTCCACAGGATTCGAGAACTTCATTCCACAGAGTGCAATAACTCGGCACCCGAGAGTAAATCCATCCCGAGCTTCTGGAAAACTCAAAACAAACAGAGAGAGGGGAGGAATTCACGGAGCTCGAGGGCGAAGTTGCAACTGTAGTCCAGCTGGAACCAAGCCCACGTACAGTACAGCTCGACTCCTCCTCCAATCACATCGAGGAAACCAGGCCAAGGACTCCCACTTAAAAAGCAGAGCCAGAACGCAGGTCTTAAAGGAATAGTTCACACAGAAATGACACTTAATCCAAACCCGTGTGACTTTATCTTCCACTTTTGAGGTGATTTTTTGTTTAAAGAATGTTCTGGCTACTCTTTTTATCACCAAAAAACCATGACCGTATAGCTTACCCGATCAGCAATGTTCCCTCTATTTTTTTTTTCTTGCAGAGTAAAACTTTTCTATATTGGGCAAACATTTTGGCCACCTGAGCAAAAACACGTTTTACACCTGACCTGTACAGGGCACGTTCACACAAAAGGTGGTTACATCATAAGGTTGAAACGTTTAACTTTAATGTGCTATTGCTAATTGATTCGACCCTTGATCTAACTTGGTGATATTAAATCATATTTTTTGACAACAAGCAGTTTATTTAGAAATTACTAAATGAAGCACATTTACCAAGAAATAATAATAAAAAGAAAACATTTAAAAAAAAAAAATCGCATGCAGGACATTTCAATTATTTTCATATAATATGACTAATATAAAATTCAATTCAATGTTGTCAACAGACCTCGTTTGAGCAAATTTAAACAGATCTAAATACCTAAATTAAAAAAAATAAAATAAAAACATGAACATGAGAATTCTTCTATAGTTATCTAAACATCCCATAAACCCACACACTCCTCTATAACGGAGGTATTTTGAGTGGTTGGTCTGTAATTGTAAATGTCACAGAGTTTTGTTTCTGTGCTGTGGTTATTTCCACCACTTACTAAAGCCAATCTTCTTTAAAACATGATTTTACAGGTCTTTGCGTTTCGTATTGCCTCTGGTATTTGGTCGGCATTAAAGTACACCAACTGATTTGTCTGACTGCGGCTCACGTTCAGTAATTCTCTTTCTATGAATCCATCTACAGTGACACTAACTCTATTCGGCACTAACCAGAATTTAATGCTGTTGTTGGTTATTTAAAATATTGAATGGATGAACGTCATCACAGAACAGAGCAAGGCGGACAATTGAGCTTATAAAACGTTAACTTTGTTTTTTATTTATTAAATGAGCGATCGTTTCGCTTGATAAGACCCTTATTCATCTGCTGAAATCGTTTAAAGCCCTTTGAACAGTTTGTACTTTGCACAGAAACTGTCTTTTGGACCTTGAACCGTTTGGTTCCCATTGAAGTCCATTATATGGAGAAAAATGCTGGAATGTTTTCATCAAAAACCTTAATTTCTTTTCGACTGAAGAAAGAAAGACACGGACATCTTGGATGACATGGGCGTGAGTAAATTATCAGCAAAAGCTTTTTTCAAAAGTGAACTACTCCTTTAAGTCGTGATGATATCGTTTCGTAGGGCATCTGGCAATTAATTCCCAACCCTAATATTGATGATACCCTTGATATAACAAACAAACTGACCACTTTGACAGTATCTGATTCATTGTGTAGAAATAACATGAGTAACAGCTATTCAGTGATAATAAAAGGAGCGCACTTTGCACACTAGGATATAAATAATCCATTGAGAATTTAAATAAAAATGTGTTTTTTCATAATGCTAAGAGGAACAATGGACATATAAATGCGGAATTCGATCTCTCTTGCTATTCTTGTCATAGTGCTGCTCAGAAGCCATTGCATTACATAACAGATTGCATTTGCAAAAAATTAAGTGCATGTTCTGCACATGGCCTACTGATGGCTCTATTCTTGCTTAATAAGTACTGCATTGAACAAATTGGGTGAGAAAGGCAGTCAAAAAAAAGGATGTGTGTTTGTTGCTGGCACCAAAGTCACCCACATTCCACTGCTCCGAAAACCGAACCATTTCCCTTTGTCATGTTCTACTGTACACTAAAGCTTTTTAGAAAGCTTTGCATCAAACAATCTGTTCCAAGAAATCAGCTCAGCAGAAAAGTATTGCCCTACTAAGCCCCAATACAAGCTATTCAGATTCACACAGGACATGTATGATTATTAAATAAAAACTGAAGCTACAGTTTCTGGAGAAAACCCAATAATAACAAATCTGTTTTAACCATATTATGCACTACAGTGTTTTGAAATATTAAGCAGTCCTTTTAAATTAAGATGCACTGTTAAGTACATGTATCAGAGCTGCACAATTCAACTGAGAATCACGATAAGAAAAAATAGAGATTGCGATTCTCCCATGATTCTGAAAAGACAACTAAACAAAATAATTCATTTGATTTTTGTTTTTAATCGTTTTTGAATGAATGATTTATTGACTCACTTGTTTTGTTTCCTTAGTGGATGAATCAGCATTTTTGAACGAATCTCTTGGACGAACAAATACCTTTTTTTTACGTCATTTGTCGCCAACTACTGGTGTTGCCATGTAATGATACTATCTTTATTTGAAGCGTTACTGCTATTTTGAAAAAAGGTACAAAGCGGTCACTGGGGCAGTACCACATAAGGTACAAAAGCTAAAAGGTACTTATATGTACCTTTAAGGTAATATTGACTACCATTTGGGGGTAATTAAGGTACAGACTCAGAGATGTACCTTTTTTGCTTTTGTACCTTATGGTACTGCCCCAGTGACAGCTTTGAACTTTTTTTCTGAGAGTATACCATAGACCAAGCCTGGATGCCGGCGCAAACCCGCGAAATCCAGTTCGGTCTGGATTTGAGGAGTATATATGATCAGTAAAAAAATGGTCGGGCCAATCAAATTGCCAGGGCGGGCTTTATACGATGAAGGTCAGATGATCTGCAGTTACGTAATCACGTCATCAAAGAGCGCTTGGGTTGAACTGGTTTACAAAGATGGCCACCGCTGGAGAACTGAGATGTATGGATTCCGCTATCGTGTCTGTTGTAAAAGAAATCGACAGCGCATTAATTTTAAAAGACGAACAGAGAACGGCAATAAAGGCATTTGTCGATCGTCAAGATGTGTTTGCCGTCTTTCCTACAGGATTCGGCAAAAGTTTAATTTATCACCTGGCTCCAATGGTCGCTAGGAAGATGGGACGCAATAAAAACCCAGTTGTCATTGTGGTTTCTCCTTTGGTAGCACTCATGGAAGACCAAGTAAAAGAAGGAACCGGAATAGGCATCACCGTCAAAGTCATCGCTGCATCAAACAATGGTGACGCTTTGTTAAACTACTCGCATGTGGCACATACTGGTAGTCACTGTACTCCTAATAAAGCATTGTATTTTTTAAAATAAATCTTTAGATGATGCTACCGATCGTTTTGTATTTAAATCATCATTAAATACATAATTAAAACATCAATTTGGCTCCCAGTCTCTTTTCTCTTAAGACTCAAATGAATACGCTTCTTCAGCCTGGTGGGTTTCGTCATCTCTCCATTTATTAAAATCAGTCAAGTCGCGCCACAACCATGTTATAAAGTTGAGACAGGTCCAACAAATACGAGCAGATTTGTTGTCTTTACTGTCAAGATCTAACTTGTTCGTATATACATTCACATTTTCTATTTCGTTCAAAAAAGTTTTTCGAGTACTTCACGAATCTTTTTGCAACACCTGCAAAGGTCGTTAACACTCATTTTTCTTTTCTTTTAAATACTCCAGAGTGCGTAGTGCGTACAGTTCACTTACTGCGTTGCTCTGATTGGTTGTAGGTCTATCCAATGGAGTGCAGAGTAGTTTTTTATTCCTGGTTCGATTAAGACACGCCTCATAATCAAAACCCTATGGAGCAGTATCAGACTCGCATTCTGAATAGAATATGAGTATGACGAAGTCAGGCTACCATAGACCCATAGATCAGTGTTTAAATCCAAACTATTAACTTTTATCTCAGTACTTCTGTGTTAATTGAAATGATTTTAACACAGAAATAACAATTCTGTGTGTTTGAAAAGACAACTGTTTGTTTCATACATAAAACTTCTCTCTCTGGCTCAGTGGCAGCGTGAACACAATGCGCTGTGATTGTACTTGTCAAAGATGTAGCCCTCAATCGGGTCATGGGGTCTATACGACCCCAATCGACTTTACTTAACAAAAAAAAAGTTCCCTTCATCTCAGTGGAATAAGATTTTGTGACTTTTCATACATTATATATCTATATACACAAAAAAACTGGGCTTGATTCGGTTGTTCTGAACGTATGTAAAAAAAAAATGTTTACATTTCTGGTCTTTGGGGCCAGAGTCTACAACCCCACATTGAAACGAATGGGAAATGTGAAAAAAAAAACTTAATATATTTTCTTCATGCGTCAAAAAAATCTGGCATAAATCGGAAAATTTTACACAGAAATGAAGGCCTAGTACTAGAGCATAAATGCAATGTATCATAAAAAATAATATTTCATATGCAAGCTAATGGTGTAGTTGAGGATTAGTGTGGTATATGGATACAAAAGTACTTTACAGTATATCTCCAAAAACACAGCATTAATGAATAGATGAGAAGTAAAAAAAAAAAAAAAAAAGATATATTTGTATGATTAAAAATGTATATTTTTGTACAATTACTCAATCAATTGTTGGGGTCGTATAGACCCCGAAGCCCAGAAGTGTAAACAGGAAACGAAGACCAGACACTGGCAAAACATTATCATTTAGGAACAATATTGCGTAGGTGTTTGAATCAAGATTGCAATATACGTACGTGTATAAAAAATTAAATAGTGCATCAATAATTGTTTAAATGGACAATAATAATAATCACTAGAATTTAATCCAAATTAAAAAAAACTCTGACCAGTACTCACATTCTTTTAGGCCGTAAAATATGGTGGGTATTTCCCAGAGTACATAAATTAATGAGTATTGAATAAAGAATGATATGTCTGAAAGAACTTGTTGATCAGTTACACAGACGGCTCATTTTCTGATCCCATCCCCGTATAATTAATGTCACCTCCCACATAGTTTCTATCAAACAGAAACAAAAAAGGCCAAAAATAATTAGAAAATATTAATAATATTATTAATAATAATAAAATAACTGAACAGCACTACTGTCGACAGAAACATTGTTTGAAAAATGTTTCTGAACTTTCACTTGCAAAGAAAAATAATACCAAAAGCAATAGTTAGAGTAGGCTGCTCGAAGATGTAAAGTCACAACTTCAGAAGAAACACCAATTACTCACCGTCCGCCTGACTCATGCATTCTGCATTTGGTCAGTGTTTAGTGGAATGAGTTTCATTTTCAAGCAGAAATATACTTCAGTTTGTAGAAACACATGCAAACCTCTTTAGGCTCTTTAAACCTCTTTAAAATAATAAAACGGGACACTATTAAACATATTTTACTGTATATTATCAAATAAAATAAACAAGTGACACAAAAATGAGAATTTCAAAAATGTGCTAAAATAAATTCTAGGTGAAAGACATGAAAACAGCAAAAGACACTAGAAGCTATTTATAAATGATAAACTTTCAGAATGATCAAATACTGGGACAAGGAATACTTGATTTAGAAATCCCATGGGTTGTCCTGGAGGGCTGTAATCTACGAATGCACCCTGTAGAAGTGAAATGAAGAGAGTCAGTGGGGGTATGTTGCGAAACGTGACGCTCATTATTCACAGCTTAGTGAGGCAGGGATTCTTTCAGCATAGCAAAGTGAGAATTGGTTCCCCATAGCGTCAACACCAAGACAAAGCGTCAAAGGCTCAAAGCTCCACGTAAACAAACCTGATCCCTGAGAAAGCGAATGAGACTGTCTTGAGTTGGTGACGCGTAGCTCGGGCACCCTTTTATATTGGCGTGTGACGTCACAGTCTACCGTCTGCAAATGAATACTGGTGTGATTATTACACCAGCTTCAGACATCAGTCATGCTGATGGCGTTCCTCACAGCGTCAACATTAAGACGCAGCAGCGTCTCCTTCCCCTACTCAGGGAACCGGGTTGCAAACGTAACCTGAAATGTCTTTTTGAACTAAATAGTATTTGATTAATTAAAAAATAAGTTCAATCAATTTTCTGTCAATATACTGATTTAAAAATCGTTTGTCTTATTTTCCACTATTGGTAAATGAAAACATTGATTTTGGTAGACCTGTAAGGTAGGCTATACCCTAGGGTTTATAACCCTGTCAAATTTGACAAATTATTATCAGATGCAGAGATATCATTTACACTGATCCATTCCTAGATATTTATTTACTAGATCTCCAACAATTATAAACTACTGTTTGACTCCTTCCCAGAAGACCTAGACTGTCTTTGACCTTTCCAGAGAACTTCCATCTGGTGGAAATTAATATCCAAATTTAACGCTTCAACGTGAAGGGAAGCAACAAACTTGCCGGTATGTTGCCCACAGGAAAGAGAGCAGAATAGACCGGTATGGACAAGATATTACTTTCTGCTGAAGTATGAGAAAGAGCGACTAGTATTAAGGCCTGCTGTTGGAAATTCCATTGATTGTCAGATTAGAAGACAAGTTGAGACAAAGCTAAGAAAACAGATGTTGGTATTAAAGATTATCAAATGTGTGATTTAGGAAACCGCTAAAGTTAACAAAACTAAGTCTAAGTCAAACACTGGCACCGTTTAAAGAGATTACTGTTTTAAACATTAGACCAAGTTTTCTTGCTACACACTGCAAATGTACAATTATTGTGACTCTTTCTGAAGAGTTTTGTAACCACTTAAGCACTCCAAAAAGTTATTTCCTGAACAACTTTTTGTCCTGTTCATTTATTGTTTTATTTTTTTACTTAATGTTCAAATCTTATTTTTTATTATTCAAAGCAACGAAAAAGCATGAGTGTCTGTAAAGAAAAGTGCGCAATACTTAAACATTGATAAAACAAATATAAGGGGCTGATATATATTAAATATAATATTAACTGCATCAGCAATTAGAAGCAAAACAGTATTGTGTTTTTAGGCACAATATAAAGCAAAAGAACCTGACGGCTCACAAAAGTGCATCTATTAAAGGGACCAGGGTTCTCAAGTCTCACGCATTGGCCGTGAGACACACTCATTTCGACCGGTTCACACGCTCACACGCCACACTGTGTATTTCTCACGCTGAAAAGGCAATGCCAACCAAGTTGTCCTGGCTGAAAGCTTTCTAACGTTGTATACGAGGCGCAGGCAAACAAAGTGAAGTTTCCTGCCGCCAGCGCGTATCTCCGCCAGATTGCGTTCGTTACTAGGCAACATATATGCGCGCTGCGTGCACCACTGATCTATACATGACATGTCATTCAGTAGCGCGAACACACGGAAATGGACGGAACCTCCTCGGCCACCGTACGTTCGTTACTAGGTAACCAACAACATCGCGTGAACACATGTGTCGTGATGGAGAAGTAGGTAAGTTGGAAGAAGCTCGTCTAACATTTTTGGGCTAGAACATTTAATATGTAGCCCATCGTACATTATTATTGATGCAGTCAAAAACTCTACAACTACTTTGCAACCAGGCTCAGTTTGGCTATCTTACGTTATTTGAAACTAAGAGAAATGTTAGTGGGTATGGAAAGGAATGAAGATTTACTGATTTTATTTTAAATTATATTATACTGTAATATTAATAGTCTTTCTAGTTACATTAAGGATGTATTACAGCAGATTGCTCTGGGTAATATTTAATCATTGTCATAATGTTGCATTTGTATTTTTCAAAGATGTCAGGAAAAAAGCAGAAAATATTTTGTCATTTTGGGCACCAAAGGGTAAGCCCCCTAAAAAGGTTGCCAGATTAGAGGAGACAGTGGAAGAGGTGCACTCTAATCTGTCCATTTGTTCTCAATGTCCCACCACACAATAAATCATTCGTCTAGATAGAAGACGCATTCAAAAATCAAAATGCAATTTTTAAAGATTTGTTTGAAACTGTTTGGAGCAATTTGTTATATTTTTGGTTAGCTATATTTGTAATACTGCATTAAAGAGTATTTGATGTGATGAATTGCTCTGTCATTTATCAGATTTACTAATTGTTATAATTTTAATTTGTTCTGGTTAATTATGAACAATGGGTAAAATTGGGGGCGGGGATGGGTGGGCGGGGCTTCATTATGGCTCCTCCCCTAACCGCGTGTGATCTCACTCCAAGCTTTTGCTCAAACTTGAGAACCCTGAGGGACACTCCACTTTTTTTTGGAAATATGCTCATTTTACAACTCCCCTAGAGTTAAACTGTTGAGTTCTTCCTTTTTTGAATCCATTCAGCTGATCTCCGGTTCTGGCGGTACCACTTTTAGCATAGCTTAGCATACATCATTGAAGTGCACCAGACTGGCTGAATGGATTCAAAAAAGGTAAAACTCAACAGTTTAACTCTGGGGGAGTTGTAAAATGAGCGTATTTCCAAAAAAAAAGTGGAGTAACCCTTTAAGCTGGTTCTTATTATATCAAATCTCCAAGAGACAGTGTTATGTACAGTATTGCGTAAACATGAAAACTGTCAGCAGTTTTGGCATCGACACCCCAGAAATTAAAGTGCCACACAGCACTAAAAAGTTCACACAGAATGCAACTGAAATGAGTGGAAAAGCTCTCAAGACATGTTTAACTCGAAAAACACACTGCTCATGAGCAAGACTCATGTTTCGAAAGAACAATGCAGTCATGATACATTGAATTGAACTGGATAGGCTAATATAAAACATTAAACCGTAACCATGAAACCAAGATGTCTTTGTTAATAACTAGTACATCTGGCCGCCACACACCTACCATTTAGCATTTGGATGTGATGTATTTTTTTCCACAAATATTCCAAATTGTACTTTGACAGTAATAACGTGTAAAGACTTCCTCTTCCAAGGAAAATGGAACAAAAATATTGCTGACTCATCTGGAAACCAGGAAAGAAAATTGTATTTACTCCAACTAATAGCACGTGCCAAATTACCTCTAATTTCAATGAGAAAATGATCCATGAATGTGATGTAAACTGAAGGCTATTAGCTATTTAAACTGTATTGGCGGTATCAGTACTTTTAGCATTAGCCTTCTCCACACTGATACGTTTTTATTTGAAAACACACATTTTTCTCTCCGTTTTCTTTCCATGAGACCAGTTGTGGTTTAGACCAAACGTTTCATGGTGACTAAGTGAGACCTGGATGAAACAGTGGATGGTGAAATATTTTGCTAAATAAAATGATTCTGCCAGAAGAATAGGCAAGCCAAGGCAAGTTTATTTGTATAGCACATTTCATACACCATGGTAATTCAAAGTGCTATACATAGAAATAGCATTAATAGCATGCTATTCTCTAGCGTAGATTAGCGTGATAACTTGATTACGTCTGTTCCATGACTTCCATCTGTATCATCTCAGTGAGCTAAGGTTAATTTAGTGTTTTCCGACGTTTCAGTGTGGATGGGACACTTTTGGAAAACGCTAATGTGGACAGATTGCGTTTTTAAACAAATGTATCTTGATTAATGTATACTTAGCCTTATATTGAGTTAAAAATTACAGCGAAAGCAAAACACAATCCCTGACCTCCAGCAAAACAAACCTGCACGAATGGTAAAATCATCCGAAGCAAACTCAGCAAAAATACAGCAAAAATGTCTACAAGATCAACAAATTAAGACTTAGACTAAAAAGAACTAATAGCTAAAAAAGTAAAAATGTTCACAAAAACCAAAATTGTCTTTGTGGGTTTTCTTAGGTAACATGATTAACATAACATTAAAAAACATACTTAGATTTCCTGAACAAAATACTAGTGCTTACAAGCCACTGAAAGAATAGTTTGAGTTTTTGGGCTCTGTGTTAATGAAAGTCACATCAGAGTCGCTTTGCTGTTGTCATGACAGTCAGAGCATGTCTTGTTTTTGTAGCTGCACACAAAACGTGCAGTTCTCTAGCGTATTATTTATTCTGTCATGTACTGTTCTGATTGATTAATAGCCAGCTGATAGCCGAAAGCCAATATCAATAGTCATAGTTAATATTATTAGGAATTTTAAGAAATTTTACTATATATAGGTATGTGTATGCATGTATTTTAGTATTATTTATTATTTTTTATTTATTTTGTATGTGTGATATTTGTGGAAATCTGTTTTCTAAGCTACTGGATGCCTTAAATTTCCCTTGGGATAAATAAAATATCAATCAATCAATCAATCAGTGTGTAAAGACAGCTATAAATGGTTGAATATGCAAGAAATACAACCGATAATAACAATTCAGCACACAAACTGGTGTAAGACCAATCGTAATTCAGTTCACAAATGTTAGGCTATAATGCAGGCATCACTGCTGGTGGTTACGTTTTAAAAGCAATTAATCAAGGAACGTCGGGGAGATTTTCAGATTTTAATTTTGTGAAACGTCTTCATAAGAACAAAGTCTATGAAAATCAACAGCAAAATAGCACACCTAAGGAGTCTGTCTGTTTCAACTGAAATTTCAGTGTAAGTAATAAGTAAAAACTGCAAAAATATCTAAGATATCCATTAAAAAAAAAAAAACGAGTCAGATGAGACCAACACTGATACGTTTCCCCTAACAGAACTACAGTCCAAGTTGGTTTAGTGGCAGAATCATGTTGACCCAGATATCTCTATTTTGGCTTTCCCAACCAGACTGCCAGGTTAACATTCAGGACAGCCAATGGGAAAAGTTAAGGTTTTTCTTGCACAAATGAGAGGATCAAGTTGGATGGGGGAAAAAGTTTCTTCTTTTCACGCTTTACTACCTTTACAAATCAATCTGATCAGATCAGATTATCTTTTAGGATCTGCCAGAGCGTATACATTTACACCCAAGTAGAAGGGTTGGCCATAACACCACTATTTATTTAATCAATTTCATATTTACTCAGGGAATATTAAGTCATATTGACTCGTAGCTTCTGGTCCTCTCCACGAACACAGGTAAACAATTTCACAAACTCCAGCAACAGCAATAGTGTTCCACTCGATGATTTTATTGAAGCTTAAAGCCTCCTGAAACAAGAAGAGGTGTGCGTGTGTGCCGTCCTGGGCCGAAGAGAGCTCCACGAGGCCCATGTGTTTGCTTAGGGCAGGCAACGCGCCAATTCAGATACACACTCATGGGCTCCTGGAAGAAGAAACCGACCAGCACTTGCTCTGTTCAAACTAATTTAAAGCTGCAAACATCAGCTTTATCAAATATCATGCAGTTACGAGAAATTGTGTAGCCAGTTTTTTAAAGAATACTACCAGGCAAATGAGTCTGGCAGACTCCACATTGCCATCACTCTTGTCTGGATCATGAATAATTGAATCATTTTATTGAAAAGACACCCACAAAATGCTACTTTTGGTTTTAGCCAGTGTATATACACCATAAAAACGTTTGGACTTATGAAAATTGTATTCATTTTCATACAAGTCTGGAAATCACAGTTTTAAAACGCAAACTGGATTTTGTCAATATGAGCCATATTATAGCGCAGGACTTCCCATAAAAGCCACAACATTCCAGTTGATTAAATCTCTTACAGCTCAGCATAACTACAGAAAAGATTGGATTCTTTTCCATATCTTTCTCAGGCCTGGGACATTTCCATAAGTTCCATGAGCGTAGGAAAACCTTGTGTTAAAACAGGCAAATATGCTAAATGAGGTGCACAACCTCAGCCTCATTTCATTTTAGATCTTATTATTCACTATCTATCCATAGCATCGTTCATAATCATAAAGCTGCCTTTTACAGTCAATCCTACCTGCTGAATGGATAGGTGGACGGAAGTACTGTCTCATTGGCTCTCTGCATCCCAGATGAATCTCCATATCCATTTCCTCTACCCCAGCCGTCACTAAAGCTGGGTAAGTGAGCAAACAGGCCGAACGGAGGTTTCTGATCGGGTAAACTCGCAGCTGAGGAGGTGTTGCCTCCATAGTGGTATCCCGAGCTGCCCATATCTCCCAACGCGGTGGGCCCACCGTGAGACCCACCCATCCCTGACATCTGACAGTAGCTCCGCCTCTCACTTTCCTGTTTGATAACACCCGGTGTGCAAAGCTGGATAAAGTCTGTCTCTTTCTCCGTTTTTATGACCGGCATGTTGACACTGGCTTCCACCATCTGCTGCCGTTTCCCTGTGCCGTTCACATTTGTGCACGCTGCACTGTTGCCAGTGACAACAGGGCTGGTATCCTTCATCAAGTTGCTTTCTGCCAACAGGGCATCATCCACTGCCAGCGATGAGAGAAAGGCAGTCTCATCTGTCACGTAGAACTCATTCAGGTCAGTGAGTGAGTCAGGTAAGTCCAGATCCTTTAGGATGTCCATGGTGTTGTCTCCAATGACCCTCTCGTGACCCGCCATTTCCTTCTCCATTTGGCCATAGGGTGGAAAGTCCAGCCTCTCTTTCTCCGTGGGGGACAGCTCCTCCATTTTCACTTTAAAAGCGTCCAGAGCCTGGATGTCAGAGTCACGATTTAAGTCCGCAATGCTCTCGTCCAAGAGTGAAAAGTTCTCGCCAATGTTGAGACTTAGGGGCTCTTTTGCCTTTTGCTGGTGCTGCATTCTGAAGGGTTTAAATACTTTGACATCTGGTTCTTGTGTGTTACGTCCCATAAAGGATGGATCTACCATAGACAGGCTTCTTTGAGCGTCACTACCACTCAGTCCGTTTGAGAAATCTTTTGATGTACTTAAAGCGGGTGCATTGACACCAATTTCTGGAACAAGGCCTCTCTCAATACATTCCCCAAAAGTTAAATTATCAGTATTGTTACTGCTGCGTTTCAGTCCACGATCCATATCTCAATCCTGTTGTATAGACAGAGAGAAGAAAAGGGCAAACCTCAGTTAATTTGATAAAAAGTTACAATATGTTTACATATAAAATAGAGCAGGAATTGTTAATAAATTATAACATTTTACATAGCACTTAACATAAAGCTGGTGTAAGGCCCCCAAAGTTATTTGATAATGCATTTATTCAGAAAATAATATTCAGACTTTGAATCGTACGTCTGGACTGGACTCCCACATGAAGTTCCTCTCAGCTCCAAACAGAATGAAACTATGAAACTACATTTCAATGCGTATTCTGCCACAAAAGCTCTCTTGAGGTGATGTAAGGAATTGGTTATGCAGATTTTAAAGACTTTTCAGCAAAACATCAAGTTGTTTTGACCCTTGTACAAGTACTTTCTCCTGACAACTTATTTGTAACAATAGTCCGCATTACAGAAGTAATAAATGCAGTTTCATAAAACTACAGCAAAGCATTTAAACTCATCCCACAAAATGGAGCTTGATGAGGCGATTGTTTGCTCAGATAATGAAGGCTTCAGGCACGTAGAGACATTAAAACTCATACAAATCCTCCAACTGCATTAGTCGATGCACCGCAGTGCTGCCACCTGTCAGTTGAACTTAACACTGCACCCAAAATGAACTTCAGTCTGACAAACCCCTTTAGTGTACATTAAAGCTAGCTAAACATAAATTAATATAAAACAGAATGCCAGTAGTAAATTACAAAACGATAAATTAAAACAATTTTAAGGATTAGGTGTTAAAAAAACGTAAAAAGGCCTGGAGTGGTCAAATGACGCAAATTTTCAAGGCAGCAAGAGAAGCTTTGAAACATATAGGCTATATAAAGCTATTAGAGCAGCTATATGGTTTGTTATTCGAAATTTAAGTCATTAAAACAAGAAAAATATGCAGAGGGTATGTGCATTTAAGAAAAATGCACTCTGCATTCACCACGCACGGAAAGCAAATATGACCCCGTACCCAAGTACATGAGAGTGAGACAGACTTACCTTTACAGATTTATGACGAAAAATGCATATACAAGTCCAAAGCTGTCCGTGCGTTTAGGTGACGTTCACAATAGTTTCTCGTTTAACTTCCCGCATGGTCAATAGATTTAACAGGACGAGCTGCAGCTTCGACACTATTTCAACAGCAGCGAGTCGCAAAAACAACTAAATGCGCCGTTATGACGACGCACACAAGTCGTATCACAAAATAAACTTAGCCGCGCTCTGAATACTCGTTGTTGTTCTTCGTCTTTTGAGGTCGAGCGAGGAATCGCCAGCATTACATAAGCAGCTTGTCAAACTCCCGACAGCCCGTGATCTACCCGTCAAAAAGCTTCAGCTAGCTTCAACACGGTAAACGCCCCTAAAACACGCGCGCGCACACACACACACACACACACACACACAAAAACTCCAGTACAAGTTACCCCTATTCAGCCATTCGAATACAAATCACAATAAAAGCTTAATCAAATCCGCGCCGAATCAACAAACGAGCTGATGCTAATGTCAAAAGTGTCACCGAACATACAAATGCAGCCGCTTCGAACAGTTGGATGCGGTTAAAACAGAAACGCTGTGTGAACACTGGCGTATGTCATTCCCTCGATGTCATTTTAAACCGACGACACTGTATATAGACTGTCAACCGCGGATAAAAAGCATATTTGTAGGCTACTAAAGAGTTTGATTAGGGGTCGACTGCGCTAGCTAATGCACACTAGCGGTCGCGAGAGCTCAGAGCTGAGCGAGCGCTGCAACTTTCGTATATTATCCCAGTAAACACAGAACGTTCCCCTAACGTTCCCATATGGTTCCCATTTGGTTATTTTTTTGGGAACCAAATAAGAACGTTCTAAGAACGTTCTCTGTAGGTTTTTTTTTAATAACCTAAAGAGAACGTTCCGGGAACGTTCCCTGCAGGTTATTTTTAGATTTAATTTTATAACCTAAAGAGAACGTTCCGGGAACGTTCCCTGCAGGTTATTTTTAGGTTTAATTTTGTAACCTGAAGAGAACCTTCCCAGAACGTTCCCTGCAGGTTATTTTTAGGTTTAATTTTTATAACCTAAAGAGAACGTTCCGGGAACGTTCCCTGCAGGTTATTTTTGGGTTTAATTTTATAACCTAAAGAGAACGTTCCGGGAACGTTCCCTGCAGGTTATTTTTGGGTTTAATTTTATAACCTAAAGAGAACGTTCCGGGAACGTTCCCTGTAGGTTATTTTTGGGTTTAATTTTATAACCTAAAGAGAACGTTCCGGGAACGTTCCCTGCAGGTTATTTTTAGGTTTAATTTTATAACCTAAAGATCACGTTCCGGGAACGTTCCCTGCTGGTTATTTTTAGGTTTAATTTTGTAACCTAAAGAGTACCTTTCCAGAACGTTCCCTGCAGGTTATTTATAGGTTTAATTTAATAACCAATTGCTCTCTGTGAAAGTCCAGGTTTACAGCTGAATATTCAACGACAATAATGTTATTTGATATAATCAATAGGCTACTGCTTTCATATTCTATTTACAAAGCACTTTCAGGACATCTTTATTGTATGTATGTATATATTTACGTGCTGCATGATTTTGACGTGGTTAATCATTAATGCCGTGCACGTGAACTTTCGAGTCTCTCAAACACTGGAGCGGCCGGCGCGCAGAGTTGCCATGGAAACGGCGCGGGACCACTGCTACTGGTAAACAACAAAACTCCCTCTCTCGCTGTTGTTTCAACTTTTCACGGCTTTTTTCAGGTGAGATTACTCTCTAAAAGCACACGAATAATACTCACAACTGTTTTCGACATTTCTACTTGTATTTGACACGATTCTGTTAAAAATGTACTTTATCGACATGGTGTAGTCTTCGGAAAAAGTCCGTAGAGGTAACATATTAGCAAGGCTAAAGAGGTAGCAGCTAACGTTAGCAAGGCTAACTAACATCCACGTTAACTCGGTTGAACTTTTATTTATTAAAGTTTCTTTTAATCACCTATTATGTGTAAATGAGAGGTTTTGTAAGGGTTTTACAGTGAGCTAATTTATTTAACGTAAACGTAACGTATCGGTGATGTTTCAGGACTTTCAGGAGCAATTGGCCGAAACTAACGTTAGCTCAATGGTAACGTTAAACACATTTTGATTAAATGTTCTGTGATTTCAGTAGTAACGAAATAACCCATAACAGAGAGAAAGCTCCACTACTTCAACATTTCTGAAGAAAGCTGCTGCCGGAGAAGTAACGTTAGGACACAGGTGAGCCGAGGAAGCTCAATAAATAAAAAAACATTTATGATTATTATCAGTGTTGAAAACAGTTGTGCTGCTTCATATTTTTGTGTTTTTCAGGATTATTTGATGAATAGAAAGGTTTAAATAACAGCATTTATTTGAATATATTTGTTAATGTAATGCATCCTTGCTGAGTAAGAATTTCTTCTTTTTTGTTCTATTAATTTTTAAATCTATCATTGACCCCAAATGTTTGAACATTAGTGTAAACTACCCTTCATATGTTTGTGGTCTATTTAACAATGAATCTTGGAGGGGAAAAAATGGTTTAAACTGTTACAATGGTTTACACAAACGCATTAATCAGCACAACTGTTTTTAACATTGATAATAATTTCCTATTAATTCAATTGAATATGGTGACTTCAATTTACATGACGTCATGAGCAATCAAGTCGTTTATATAGATCAGTGAGTAGTGCCCAGCATAAAAGTCCACTAAAGGAGATTTCTCGCATTTTACCCCTAAACTCTGGAATACCTATGAAGGTAAAAGAGTAACAAGACTCGAGCATGAACAATAAATACTTGTATGCTAAAATTTACACTCACAGCTCCAACGTGAAAACCTCATCTAATATGCAATAACGTTGAAAAGATTACAGTTTCTGTCCTGACGAAAATTTTCTTATTTATCTTATTTTTTGCTTTGCAGAACAAGTTTGTGACTGAATAGTAATTATTTAAATAAATTAAAACAATTTATTGTATGAATATAAAATCATTACAATAAATTAAATGTATCTACATATAAAAACCGTGAACATGTATTTTTATAAACATGTATTACAAAATTAAATGAAAAATAATAAAAAATAATCATAAACTTGAAAACATAAAAATTCTAAGACTTTAGGAGATTATAATAATAAGTTTATAAATGTGAATAAATGTGAATATCTCAAGACAATTATCAATGAGAAACTATATACACTTTTGTTTAGCACACATATTATACATAAATACATAAAAAAACACAAAAAATGCAGGTATACACAGTCTGTGACTATACAAACCACAACATGTAAATAGGAAAACGTATTCGTTATTTTGTCACTCATTTGGATTAGTATGAAAGCCGCAACCATTCACATCCAGTCTTTGTGCTAAGCTAGGCTAGCGGTGGGTGCGTCAAACAGACTTATAGCACGCACGGAGATGAAAAAGGTATGTATGGACTTATCTAACTATGGGGGATGAGGTGAATAGGCTAAAGTCCCAAAAAGTCGTAGTGTTCCTTTAAGGTTCAGTCATTTCACTTAAATGGCAGTGACTGATTGAAGAATATATATATTTTTTTTTACTTTTCTTTGTAATAATGTTACTATTTGTTATTCTTACAGATGACTGTGGTGAAGATGGATGAAGATGGATGAGGCTTTCAAGTGCAGGATCTACAATTGTTTTCGTTTCACCTTTTGTTTTGCCTGTTTTGAATGTGATGCACAGCCTAGGCCTATATAATTGTGTTTTTTTGTCTGTTTTTAATCAACAATTAAACAATGAATCGACAAAAACATGGACTGTACAGGTTTATTTATATAGATTTACTGTTGTATTTTATTGAAGTAAAAAAAAAAGATGAATTGTTGTTGAACATAAAGAAAACTATTGTCTATGTAATGTTCTGGGAACCAAAAACGAACTTTCTGGTAACCAAAAACTAACGTTATGATAACCAAAAACTAATGTTCTGAGAACATTCTGGGAACCAAAATCTAACGTTCTGAGAACGTTAAGAAAACTTTCCCAGCTAACCAAAAACAAACCATAAAAAATAACGTTCTGAGAACCAAAAACTAACGTTCTGAGAACGTTCTGGGAACCAAAAACCACTCTTCTGGGAACCAAAAACTAATGTTCTGAGAACGTTCTGGGAACCAAAATCTAACGTTCTGGGAACGTTAAGAAAACTTTCCCAGCTAACCAAAAACAAACCACAAAAAGTAACGTTCTGAGAACCAAAAACTAACGTTCTGAGAACGTTCTGGGAACCAAAATCTAACGTTCTGAGAACGTTCTGGGAACCAAAAATTGTTAGCTGGGATAACGCAACTTTTGCATGCGCGTCATAACGAGCTGAACAGACTGTATACGAAAATCTCTTGACAGATATATGCATGCACGGAACAAACATGCACGGAACAAACGACGGAGAGATGAAGACTGTGAGAGAGAAGCATTCAGGGTGGCGCAGTTCAGTCCGTAAATATAGGGGCAAAGGGCACGTCTACGGGATAAAACCGAAATACAAGCGAATTGAGAAAAAAAATATGGTTATACACCGTCTCTATCTTGGGATAAAACGAGTAACAGCTGTCCAGTGTCCGCGTATTAGTCCACATCTGCTTAAAAAAGATAATCGAAAAAATGTGAGACTTTAGACTGTTGTTGAGTAAAGAGAAAGCGACATGCGCACAAGGGCTCCGTTTAATGTAAATATAATTTAAACTCGCGTGTAATATATTGCATGTTGAATACGACGCAGGCTATTATAATAAGTTATTCAGTTCAGTAAATGTGCGACTGCAAAGGTTTTGAAATTTAACTCGTATGGTGACAGACACAGTATTACAGCTTATGTAAAGTTCCCAGATTGCTGTAGGATATGGCATGAGGGGAAAGAAGAATAACATCCGTAGTTCACGCTTTGCTTCTGGATTCAGATTTTAGATTGGACAACTGATGAATATAGCTACCAAAAGTGTCCTAAAAATTAAATTACAATGTGATTTTCTTTAAAATAGCATAGGCTAAAAATGATCAAATTGGAAAATGCATGAAACCGCAGTGTGTTTTAGGCTACTACTGAATAAACACTTTGCTATCCTAAAACAACAAAAAAAATGAAACACAACGTATTTTCTTCCATTTATTGATGCCTGAGTACAGCCTATGTGTTTTATATGTATTTTAGCAGTGTATGAAAAGACAAACTTGGAGATTAAATCGGCTAACATTGTGTGCAACATAAATCAATATATTGCTGGAAATAAATCAACAACCAATTGGTTCTGCGCTTCTCGTCTGGTGCATGTGACCCCCTTAAAGAGGAAAAAAAGTAGTGTCTGTACTGTTCCTGCTGATGCTATGCATTTCGTGCATAGTAAGCACATGTAGTAGATGATCTTCTACACAGAATATCTGTCAAAATGAGCAGTTTACACCATAGGATAATGCTTGGAATAATGTAACCCACAATGCAATGTTCTCCCTTGACCCTTAATTTATTTGAACTTCCGGTTAATCCACCTCACAGGACATGGAGGATCATGCCAAGAGCCTTGCATTGTGCTAAAAAGTTTTGTATGCTGTGCACTCTTGTTGTAAGCTGCATTGTAGTATTGTAGGTCAGTTGAATATTTGCATACGTAATAGTCTATATACTGCGGCAAGAGCAGTATGGTTGTTATTCCGAAGAACATACCTAGAGTAGAGAATTCAATTATTACCCAGTATTTTTTTCCACCACGTCAGTTTATCCAATACAAAATTTCACATTTACTTACCCTTGAAAGTTTTTCTTAAACTCACAGAATTCAACAGCCATACTGTTGCTTGGCTAATAATGAGACTCCTGTTACATCATACTTTGACTGCATCTGAAAACCATCTGAGCTCCAGATTATCGTTGAATGTCATTTTGAATTTTATGTTAGCAGTCCACATGTAGCAAGGAATTTTACACATTCATCTCTTTGCTGACTTTTACCAGCAGTGACAGATGGGCTACATCAGACCCCACATACGCCAATATATAAAAGGTAAAGAAGACAGAGTCTAATGTAGAGAAAATGGGAAGGTGTTCTAAGATGAAGAGACAGGGTAGATTCACTCCCCCATGCAAACAACTTCATTATGGGGTGTGGCGTGGGCATGTGGATGTTTAATTATGCCGTTGGAGAGAAAAAGCATACAAACCATCTCCAGGGGCCAACTAGAAGAAATCACACTGTTCTTTGACTCTGTGAAGTAGCACCAGGGAGCACAGAGCCTTCAGATTATTGTGTGAGACATTGTCATTACTGATCCAACGACACCCTTCTCTAACTGCAAACATGGGGTCATTAATAAGCACAGCCACTTTTAAAAAATTCTGCAAATTTTGTTACATTTGGGCAGGCAGCTATAAATAATTGCAAAATGGTCTTCGGTTAAGGATGATGGTGTGCTGGGTGAAAGATGTCTAATGAATAGTTCACCCAAAAGTGAACAATGTGACAGTGATACAACCGTCCTTATATCGTAATGAATCAAAAGCTTAATCAAGCAAGACATTCTCAAAAAGAAAAACCTTATCTTTTTTAAATGTTACCAGAGACTATTTATATAGAGACATGCCACTTCCTCAATCCTTAAGGGAAAACCCGTAACACCAAAGATGGCAGTTGTATGCAAATGCCCCGCCCCTCCCGCTGGACAGCCAATCGTCTGCTTTTAACGGTCAAGCTGGGAAACATTTAAATACGATACTGTTTGAAAAGGCGGCAGATTTGATATGCAGTGTGTGTGTGCGTTGTGTAAATATAACACATCCTAAGTCTCCTAGAAGTTCCGGGTGTCTCCTGCAGTCTGATAGAGGCTCGCTGATGCCCGCAAATTAGTTAAAATTTCCCAGAATCTAGAGCGAGCGAGCAAGAGCGCGCACATACTGTGTTTCAAACTGTGCAGCGCGCGCATGACAGAGAGCGAGAGAACCCTTGCGCATGCGCAGTAAAAGTATAACCTGTTGAAAAATGGTGTTTTAAACCTTATTTTGGGGCAGAGTCATCAAACTTTTTCCGCGATTTTTATTATATTTTACTGCTGTTTCTATACATGCAGTTTTTATCTCCCGGTGACCAGTGAAAGTGCAGTTCTGACTCTCTGCCCATTCATTTAGATAGAGCCTGGTCTTGTTAAGTCCGAAATAGCTGCCCGGAGGCGTTGCCAAGATGGCGGCCGAGTGGCATGACTTGCCTGAAAGGACTTTGTTATTACTTAGAAAATCAAATGCATGTGGTGCCAACAGAAAACAAATTGATATAGAACCTAATGATTTTAGCTTGGCAATGAAGCAGACAAAGACGATGTTAAAGTGAACCCAAGTGCAGTTTATTTATCCAAGGACGTGAATCAAACCATGAACAGAATCCAAAACACAAAAAACAAAGTACAATCATAGGGGGGTTACTGCTTTTTTTCTTTGAATGATTCTGTTGATGGGGTGCAATATGGCATGTATTCATGTTTTTTTCTTTTTTTAAAAGTCTTATTTTTCATAAACTTCACCTTTATTGTAAGCCTCGCTCTCCTCTGTCCCCTGAACGAGTGGTTGACTTCCTGATTCTATGAAACCACTCCCTCAGAAACAGGCAGTGGGCTCAGATTGGTTAGTTTTGGCTGGTGTGTGGTGATTGGCTAAACTGTCGCTCACGTTGTCCGGAAGATTAACGCCCATTACCTTTACAGGCGAAATGTGCCTGCGCTCCGGTCCAGATGTAAATAATGTTGTCGAACTGCAGTATCAGTTTGAGGCAGAATCAGGCCAAGAAAGCGGCAATGAAGAGAGTACACAGAACCTCACCACACACGGCTCTTACTAAACGTTTCTGAATAATTTGCTACATTTTTTAACTTTATACACGTTTGTTTAACACAATAGCATCTGACTGACAACAATAGCAACTGACTGGCTACTAATGTTATACTCAAACAGCGTTGGCATTAGTTTACGTTCTTGATCGAATCGAAAATAACTTCATAAAGTATATATACATGAAAAATACGTTTAAAACATTAGTACTTATACAAAATTCAGGTCCATAATGTTTGTACACGTTTGTCGTAGACACAAAATAGCATAACTAGTAGCCTAGTGGATATGAAGCCAGCGCTGGCATTTGAAAAAATAAAACACAAGGCTACGTCTGGAATTATACATGCAAATACATTTAAATTGATGAAGTCTTAGCCTACTTACAGGTTGTGGCCCAACAACTGCTGCCTCTGGTTTTAAAGTTGGAACTGCTTCATGTTAGTAACAGTTTCTTGTTGAATCCGGTGTTGAATTCGTCGAGATTCTGGAAGCTGTCTTCCGTAAAATGCGCAGCACAGAGAGCTAAATTACGATCGACACTTTCAGGAACATAATCAAACATAAATTGTATCCATTGTTGACCAAGTAAAGCATCTGTGGGAAGCTCGAACACAGAAGACCTGACAACTGGATGAACACAACACACTCGACGAGCCACAGAAATATGCGCAAGCCCTTTTTTGCTTATTCCGGAGGGAGGGTTGATGTAAATGTATGGGTTAGTGACGTCTAAAACCCAGCTGGAGTCCCAATCGAGTCGTTTTTGTAGGCATTAAACTTCCTGATTTTTAAAAGACGATATCTCTGCTTACACTGAACTTTCAGCGCTGCAACTTTGCAGATACTGTTCATGCACTAACAGCAACATTACACACTATTTAAAATGAAAAAAGTGAAATCGCAATCAACCCCCTAACCTGATTTGTGGAAAATGGAATATCAAACTTCTTCAATGCACGACAAAGACACATGGCAAACCTGAGGGCTTAAAAACAAGACAATGGGTATTCACATGATATAAACAAACAACCAATGGCAAAACCAAACTGGTAACAAGATAAGACAATAAACCAATGAAAACATGACACATGAACAAGACGGGAACAGGAAACACATGGCTATGACTAATTTCAAAAGGCTTGTTCTACTTAAAGTGGACTGCTCCATATGCTTTTGAATCGCTCCCGAAGTCGTTTGTCATAAAACGAACGGTCTGTGCAGCGCCGCTTTAAGTCAGCTTGGTTAAAATGTCATGTGACTCCCTGGTAATTGTGAATTAATTTAAAGGATAAGTTCACCCAAAAATACTGTCATCTACCCATTGGAAGGAAGTGGAGAGAGGCTCAGAACTTTGGGTGATACACTGGTCTCTGCAGGTTTTGTGTTTTCTACTGTCATTGAGCATCTTTATAGATTCCAGCTTAAACAAAATTTACCTAGTTACAAGTTTTGAGTTGCCTGCAATTGCTGGGCCAGATTGATCCCAGTAGATAAACAGCATGGCATCCCCGCAACCACTGGTACTGTGTTAGCCATTGCTGTCCCAGTCTCCCTGCTGGCCTGCTTGCAACTTCACCTTTGTGATCTCTTGATGGTCCTTCCTCTGTCTCCTCTCTCCTCACTCTGTCTATTAAAATAATCGGCTATTGACCGCTTCAAATTTGTGCTTTAACACTTGATGTACATTTAACACTGTTGTACAACTGATGAATGCATATTTGGGGAAAGTAGAGGTAAGGAGGGCAGAATCAAACCTGATTGGTTATTGGAGTACATGTGCCAGTCAGGTACCAAAACAACCTGAACACAATGCACATATGAACCAATTTTAACTTTCACATTATCAAAAAACGATCACATTTTAACATTTAAACCATCTAAAGCCCTGGAGTGAAGAAAAAGTGGACACCTGACACCATGGATGATCCGATCTGGGTGGTTGACGATCTTAGGACGCATTCAGGATTTATTTCCCAACATACACTGGGTCATCATCAAGGAGCAGAGTTGGAGGGGGATCGCCAACCTTACCAGGCTCTGTGGAACTACACATAGATAAATGTGAGGCATGAAAAGTGGGTGCAGTTCTATAATTGGTTGGCATTTGGAGGCAATCAATAACAACGGTTAACTTATTAGGGTTAACAAGCTTTAACTTTTTGCAGGACAGTCAAAGCCGAATGTATTGTAAAAAGCCAGACCTTCTGGTCGGGCTGGTTTGTGCGGAGGTGGAACATCAGGAGTGTCGAGCATCAGCCTTCCTCTTCTGATGATGAACTGGCCCCTGCCCTAGAACCAGTGGTCATTGGCAGGTACATCTGATGGTTCTCTTGACCAGTGTTTCCCAAACCTGTTCCTGGCGGCACACCAACACTGCGCGTATTCTTTGTCTCCCGTATCAAACACACCTGATTCAACTCATCAGCTCATAATCAGATGGGTTAATTAGCTGATGAGTTAAATCAGGTGTGTTTGATTAGGGAGACAAAGAATACGCACAGTGTTGGTGTGCCGCCAGGAACAGGGTTGGGAAACACTGCTCCAGACCATGGGAAACATACTTACGGTAATGTGACCACGCCCACACACGCACGAGCTGTTCATATGCAAATGCGCCACGCGTATGAACGCAGAGCTGTTACCGCCCTCATCCTCTCAAAACAAAGGTTCAGTGACTTCAGTCCTGCTCTGCTTTTCATCGAGTTGTTTGTGCTGTGCTGTTTACCTTGGATTTACCTCAGAAGAATTAGAAGATCACAATTTGATTATGAGAACGATTTTTAAGTTAGGGATGTCCCGATCCGATACTCAGGATCGGTATCGACTCCGATACTGCCATTTTTGCGGGATCGGGTATCGATCAGACGAGGCCGATCCAAATCCGATATACTATTATGTGTTATTGTTAAGCCCCACAAAAGGCACAAAAACATTCTAAAGTACCATAGGGTTTTCGTGCACTCTATTATAAGTGTTCTGAAGCCATAACGTGTGACAGAAATTAATATTTAAGTCATTAAACTTTTCCCTCTCGAGGCTGACAGACATTCTCCATTCAGCATTCAGACAGCGTGTCACGTTCGGTTACAGTCAATGATGAAACTATCTTCAAGATGATCCAATGTTAATACTATTTTACTTGATCCGTAGATAAAGGTCTATGTTTTTGCATAAAACAACTGTATATTGCAGGACTTTTTTTTTTGAATTGCTGTAACTCAATCGTGTTACTCTCTACCGGGTGTCGGACGCTGTCAGTTAGATCACAACACTAGAGTCAGAGCACTAATTGTTCTTCACGCGCACAGTAACTGAAATTTAAAAAATGTTACAAGAAAAGACTCAATAAACGACTGCATAGATAGATACTGCATAATACACTGTCCATCAATATGTATTTCCGTTGTGCTTTGAACTTTTCAATGCGAACTCGACACACTGCGTGCATACTGCATACTTATGGCTGCGCCCTGTAACTCCACGTGGCTTCAAGCGCATCATTGTCCGCTCGGGATGCGCATTAGCGCTTTGTGCCGCACTTTACTGAGCCTTTTTATATCATAATGCAGTGATACAATTAAAGCTTATTAACATTAATTATTATTAAGGTTGCTGCCTCATTAAATAGCTGTGCAATACACTTAAAACATTTCTCAATTTTATAGTAGCCTTGGCTATATCTAAAATAATTATCTTTTTCATTTTTGTTATCTTGTTTTTCATGAATGTATTTTACAACAATACAAAGAGCAATATGTATTATTCACTAATCTAGTTTATAATAGCATTTTTGTCATAGATTATGATCATATATTTTGGGGATTTGTTGTTTATCTTTATAATGAAGCTATCTGTATTAAGTAGTGTTTAACACACACTAGAGTGATAATCAGTTCAACACACAGTTATTGAAATTTTACTTGATTTAAAAAACTGTACTGGTATTTACAATGTAGAATGCTGCTGTTTAAATTGTTTTAACTTTAAACCTCTTTGGTAGCTAGCTACCTTTAAAGGACAACTCCGGCGCAAAATGAACCTTTAGTCTAATTACACATTGTTACCTAGTCAACCGTTATCTGAGATTTGTTTTCATGATTGCCGAATATAAATAGTTTTATCTCTAAAAACAGTTTAGCCTATAACGCTAGTATAATGCTAGTATATAGGGCATAGAGTAATGACAAATAAAAATCGCTTGTTATTACCACTAAAAAGGCTCAAAATAGCCCCACACTAACACAACAGCATAACAAGGGTCCCTACATTCAAACCGAAGCATTGAGAACTTTGTTAGTGTCCAAACAGTTTAATAAGAAGATATTTTATACACACAGTGTATAAAAGTTGTAAGCAAACATTTACATACATGCTGCTGACATATTACTGTTAACTTTGTGCTGAATACAGTGTAATCAGACTTTAGCCGTGAAAATGTCACAAGTATCAGAAAAAAACACAAATGTCAGAGCATGTCAGAACACCTCTAGGACCCAAAAAACACCTCAGACCCCAGGGGGTTAGAGCATCAACATTCTCAAACCATGGTTAATTTGACATAAAAGCAAGCATAGGTTGCTGCGTGCATGGTTTGGCATGGCAGAATATGTGTGCAAAGAGTTCATCTCAGTTCATCGTTATCTCACACAGCTTTATTATAATTTGTAAAGCTAAATGCACAATGAATCTTTCATAATGTCTAAACTTTTTGTTATAATCAGAGGATCTGCCAGCATGCAGAATGCACTGAACCAAAACTCTGACGTTTTGAGCAGTGAGTGAATTCTTACTTAAATGAATCTTATTGGCCATTGCGTTCAATAAATCAACACATAAGTCTGTGATTGGCTACATTGGCAAATCGTTTTTTATTTTATTTGAGTTATTTTTGTTGCTTTTATCAAATATATTAATAGCATTTTATTTGTTTTTAAATATTTAGATTTTATTTTCCGAGAGTCCAGCAAATCGTTTATTCTCCCGCAACCCACACACACGAGTACCTTAACACCCACATCCGGCCATCAAATCTTGTCCTGCGTCATACTCTGTTGTGTCGAGTCCCATGGGAGAGCAGGTCTCTTCCTAAGAACAACTGGTGTTCAAGGAGTATTTGGAAAACTAGATGAACATGCTGATGATGTTCCACCAAGGTTTTGGAGAAGATCAGAATAGTGTCAATATAAATGAGGATGAAGTGAGTATTCACCCTGTTAATACTCAATATTTTGATTATTTGATTACACCCGATATCCTCTGTATATTAAGATGAGATATTTGCAAGTGCTTGTCTGTGTTTTTCTTGGCTACAAAAAGAAGCTGGAGGCAAGTTATGTTGAGAGATGTATGAATTCCTGGTTGAGTTCCTCTGCATACACATTCATGTCTTTCTTTTCTGGAATCAAGCCTGCTGTAGCCATGTTTCCATCGACACGTTTTTATCCGAATTAAGTGATATCGAATGAAAAATGCCTTATGGAAACAGTAAAATTCGATGAAATTTCATGAAAATCGACTCAAATGAAATATGTTCGGTCTCATCGGATTTTCTCTTGATCGATATCCACAAGTTTCCTACGCCCCATGAGGCCTTGCGTCAAAAGTGGGCGCGACTTCCGGTTGGAAGTAAACAAAGCACGATTTGACATGCTTGACACTCGTTCATTCAACAGTTGACAGTCATTCAAGTTATAGCGATCCAAACTAGCTAACGATGTGGGAACACAACCTCAACAAAATTAAAAAAGGTGAAATAACAGTACCTTTACCCTCCGCAGTAGTTGATTGGGAGTATTATAATAACATTATTAATAATCAATACTCATCAAGGCATGGTGACAGACAGTTGTGCGAGCTGACAAACAATTAAAATAAAAAATACACACTTAGTCATTGTGCTTTGGAGTTTATTCAAAATTATAAATGAATGTGCTACTTGAATAACATTAACTGGCACATTTGGTATTCTGTCAACACAGGCTTTGATCCTGAGTTTAGGTGCAACATCAGTAGCGAACAGCCAAACACATGCTGATAAAAGTTTATAGAATATTAAGAATTTAAACAAATGTACACAGGAAGATTCGTCGTCTTTTGGGAGGTTAATGGAAACTACAGTCGTTGGCAGGAACACTCTGATTTCGTTTTCAGCTTATGTTCAAAACAATCACGTTTAAGCCACTGAACTAGTTTAGTCCGGTTATACATACAACCGCGAACAGCACATGTTGTCCCTGAGCTCCGTAACGACATCTCTCATAAAGATTTGCGTCTTTAAATAGTAAAATAATTCTCCGAAAAACAGCTAGCCTCTTCGCTAACTAACACACAAAACACCATTGGAATGCTACTTCCGCCGCCTCACCGGAAGTTTCACCCACTTTATTTTTTACAGGAGCGCCCCTCGGAAACTTGTGGATACGGCTAATGCGATAAAAGCTGATGGAAACGTTATTTGCCGAATGAATTGCGATTAAGTTTTATGCCCTTTTATGGTTGCAACACGTCAGAAGACGAGTTCATTTCCGGCCAGTCTGTTTGCGCACACATGGCGGATGTCAACAAAGACAGATGTAAGTGGACAAAGCAAAAAGATGCTTCAACCAAAGGGTTTCCGTGAACCACGATCTCCCAGAACTGATGGAGCGCTGTCGTTCCCAAACCACAGTCACCTCCGCTGTCGTCGGGCATACGTGCATCGTCATCATCATAGCAATGTTTATAGCGTCGCTGTTTTCTTAGGTTAGTTTTGCTTGTTTTTACGTGGCTTGGTTGAATTGTAATGTAGAATGTGGTCTGTTATTTCTAGTTAACAGACTGCGGCGCTTCTAGTATAACACACCATTGCCATGGACGCAGTTCAGAGACGTAACAGACTATTTTCTTTAGCAGAAGCAATACTCGTTTTTAAATCAATAAACTCGTTTTTAAGTCAATATTTTGTGTCAAATTATTGATTTATTGATTTATTTGGTTGATTTATATGTAGGCTAATAAGCAGGATAATATATAGCGAGGCGGTTGTTATAGCGAATACAACCAACAACCGCCTCGCATACATTATCCCATTCATATGTCGCTATCAGCTGGCACATAAGCATTATTAGCCTTCAACTTGTTAAATATTGATCATTTCTGGTAGATGGTGCGATCCGTTTTGTCTAACAAAACTTTGTTCGCAAACGTTTGCTTGAATGTTGTTCGATTCAGTGCGAAAATAAATGGAAACACCTTAAAATGTCTCAAATCAATTCGATATACCAATTTGATCGCAAAACAGCATGTGACGTCATTACGTACAGGTTTTTATTCGCTTTAAAGCCGTTGGATGGAAACACACTTTCACCAGCTTTATCCGCATGAGTTTTTTAACCGAATTTCAGATAATTCGATTGACAAGTGGATGGAAACATGGCCTGGTGGCTAAGAGGAGGAAGCAGGCATATGGTGGCAAAGAGGAAGAGTAATAATAATAATAATACATTGTTTTTGTAATGCGCCTTTCTCAGACTCAAAGTGCTACAGCGAGGCGAGCCACCGCCTGTCCCGGACCCCTGCCCCCAGGATGCCCTTAACTGGCTGTCCGGTCCTCGGGGCCCGAAGCGTTTACTTTGAAAAAATTAGAGTGTTCAAAGCAGACCGCCTGTTGCCAAGTCTATGGGCTATATGCACGCATAAGTTCCGCATTTGACGTAAGGATGCTCGTCCGTTTCCGGTTGTGTAGATTAAAGCGGAGGAAAACCGGAGAAAACGGGATTATGGCAGAGTCTTCAATATTTACTGTCCTCCCGTCTTTGAAACGAAGATGTGTTTTTAGATGTAATTTTATATATAGTTATGTTTATTTAATATAATTTTTAAAAGAAGCATAACACAACGAGGGGTGTCTGTTTTATCTGTTTTTGTGACTAACGTTTCATTAGTATAACCATGAAGTATAAAATTCAATATAAATTCTTGGTATTGCATTGGACTCTACGATCGGCGGAAGTTATCGAGCATCCTTAATCCTTCACCGGAAATAACGCCGTGCATAGAGCCCATAGACCCCAGGAAGAATAGCAACTGCTTTTGCCGTAGCTAATGGGGATCTTAATAAACTAAACTAAACTAAACAGCATGTACAGAACAAAATAATCAAACATGGAAGTAAAAAATATAGAAGTATCAAAAAATACAAAATTATACAATTATAAATTAAAAGCTTGACTAAAAATAGGTACTTCTAGAAATTTCTTAAAACAAGAATCCACTGAAGCAGCATCCCTAATAGATGCGGGTAGTGTGTTCCATAACTTAGGCAGGTTATAGTAAACAGTTCTTACCCCCTTGGTTTTCAATTTACAACGAGGCTGATACAGAGAGAGAGAGAGAGCCAGCAGAGCATAGAGAGTCAGCGGGAGTGGATAGAGTTACCAAATCCCAGATGTAATCCGAAGCCAACCCATGTACTGCTTTATAGGTTAAAATCAGAATTTTAAAATCAATACGTAGCTGAACTGGATGCCAATGCCGTTGCTGGAGCACGGGTGTAATGTGATGGCGTAAGGATGAATGAGTTAAAACACATGCGGCAGAGTTCTGTATATATTGCAACCTCTTAATAGAATTCGCTGGTAAACCAGCAAAGAGAGAATTACAATAATCGAGCCTTGACGTGATGAAGGCATGTATAAGACTCTCTGCATCAGGCCTTGAGAGAAATGGTTTAATGTTCCTCAAATGGAAAAGCAACCTTCGTTATGTTTTTAAAATGTGAATTAAAAGTTATCTGGGCATCAAAAATCACTCCCAAGTTATGCACCTGGCCAAAGGGGGACAATTAGGTATTGTCTACTGAAAGAAAGTTGAGTTTCATCCACGCTTTAATTTCCAACAAACAGTCAGAAAGTTTTGAAGAGGAAGAATTGAGATCAGGCTGAGAACTGATATAAATCTGGGTTTCGTCGGCATAACAGTGAAAGCTCAGGACATACTTCTGAATGATCTGTCCAAGAGGCAGCAGAGAAAGACTCAAATAAAACAGGATCCAAAACTGACCCCTGAGGGACACCCTGACACAGAGGCACAGTCTGAGATCTGTTAGTACCCTGGTAGACAAATTGGGAATCTGAGAGGTAAGATTTAAACCAGTATAACACAGTTCCAGACAGACCAGTCCACATATGCAATCTGTCCAATAATATGCTGTGACATATGGTATTGAATGCAACTTTAATGCCAAAATGGCACAAGCCCCAGAGTCGGCTATAACGAGGAGGTCATTAAGGACCCTGACTATAGCGGTCTCTGTACTGTGTCCAGATCTAAAACCAGATTGAAAAGTTTCTAATAGGCTATTCGTACAGAGATGAGTATGAAGTTGGCCAACAACCACACGCTCAAGCACTTTTGCCAGGAAAGGTAAATTGGAGATGGGTCGATAATTTGACATATCGGTGATATCACTCACAGGCTTTTTAAGAACTGGCGTAACTGCAGCCATTTTTAGAGCAGAAGAGACATTACCTGCATTGAGTGACGCATTGACAATAGCGGTGATATGGGGTACAATAAAAGGCAGACAGTTTTTTAAAACAGACGTAGGGAGTGGATCAAGTATGTAGTAGAGTTCATTGACAATACAAGTTTCAAAATCAACAGCACTGAAACTTGGAGATAGGTAGAATGAACCTCAACAAGCTCATAAGCATCCTCACAGGCAATGGCGTTATACATATTCTCATATTCTCATTGCTCAATAGTAGAACAGTTGAAGTTTCTGGGAGGTTTAATTAGAATATTGACTGTTCTAAACAGAACTCTGGGATTTGAGATGTTACTACTAATAATAGTAGAATAATGTGCCACTTTTGCATATAAAGCATATAAATCACTGGATGCTTATGAATACGTTGTCTGTGGTAATGTACAGAACACCAAATACCATGACATAGACTCAGACTTTTGTGAGTTGAAATCAGAAATTCTTCCAAGTCAAAGACAAGGACACAAGGCAACGATGTATGAGGCTTATAATACACCATATTACCCAGACCTACATTTGTTTTCCTTTATTTTTCCCTACATTCATTCTTTTCCACCATTCTTTCCTACATTTATTCTTATTCTTCACCCAGACCTACATTTATCCTTGTCCTTACATTTTATGTTGTTATTGATTTCTGTGTTGACGCACTTTTGTTTAAAGTTTTATTTTCTAATGCCATAGTACTTTAATAGCAACTACTAAACTACTAATAACAATTACAAATGAAGTTTGAAAGCACTTTAAATGTAGACGCGAGCATTTTTTTTATTATATCCTCGCTCCAATCAACACGTTTAATCTCCTGCAGCCACAGGCGCCGCCGGTTCTTCTGAAACGGCCGTGATCCTGTCGGAATCCTATAAAACCTTGGAGGAATATCGATTAGTGCAACCGTAAACGCAACAACCAGACATTTTTGATGCTGGAAAACCGCTTTTGATAAACTTTTAGAGTTGCTAACACGATAGAGCCAGTGGGAAACAACACCCCGTTCAACTTCCGTTGCCAAAATGCGCGCGCAACTATTTGATCACGTGGGCTGTAAAATGGTCTATACTGGTCGATAGAGGCCGCAACTGGTAAGTCATAGTATGACTAAAATTTCCTAAATTTCCTGATTTTCCTTAAACAAATAACACTTTCTTTCACTGACTGCTAAGGAGGAGTCACATTGACTGTGAGGAGCTTGTGATCACTTATACATACATCAGAGCACTCAATTTGTTCAATACTCCTGAAGTGCAAACCATGTCCGTGTTTGTGTGTCGGAAAGTTAACATGCTGAGTAAAGTTAAAACATTCTAGTGTATCCATGAAGCACACAGCATTATTGCAAGCCATATTGTCAACATGGATGATTAATTCACCAGTTAAAAGAGTAACTGGGCAGAGTGCTCTGGCAAGTATCAAACACTCAGTACATTCAGAAAAAAAATGCCAAGTTTAGTTTGGGAGGATGATAGATATTTAACACAAAAACCGATGAGATACCATTCAGCTGAGAAGCCAAGCTTTCAAATGATGAAAAGGCAATGAAACCTCAGTTACTGCAACATCAGATCTATATTTGGCTGATGCCACGTTTCACGAAGACAGAAAAAGTCAATTTTTGTCCAAAACAATGCCACAAAGTAAAGCCGCTTTGTTGTTTATAGAGCGAGTGTTCAAATGTGCAAACCTGATTGTGTCAAGGCGGACACCACAGCTGGATGGAGTAGACTTCTGGAGGTAGGAGAAATTAGCAGGGCATACATGACGTGAAGATAAATGGCGACGATCCAAACGCCTTGAGACCAAACTGAGTTTAAGTTTAAGTTGTAGCGATCACAGTTTTACCCAAAGCCACTAGGAGGGGAAGCAAAAAGACCAAGCTGTAAAAGTTCTATGGCAGAATATTTTAACATAGTGCAGTTCGGGAGGTCGAAATAAATCTTCCCGTAAAATCCAAATAATGCCAGTATAAAAACAAATAAAATCCAGCAAGGCATATTAGCAGCAGGTAACATCAGCCAATATAAAACCAGTCAATAGCACCTTAAAATAAACAATTTAACGTGCTGATGGAGAAGCACGTTAGCGTCCTCTGTCTACAAAGTGATGTCAAAGAAAAAGTAAGGCACTCTACAGCATTGGTCTTCCTCAATGTTTGGCCCTCTACAGAGCGGATTGGGAGCAGCCCAGGAAAGGATGGCTGAGCGTTCTGGAGTTGTCATTCCATGCCGAGCCTGAGTCGACAAAGGCATTTACAAGGGCCTTGTGTGTGCTGGTTGTGTTGAAGATGCCACCCCACTGAGTCCATGTTGCGGTCAAGTCTTCTGCAAGGAAGTGAACGCACTGGTGGATGGACCCAGTTGTGGGTATCTTTATTAAAAGTAAAAACACTTAAAGGGGCACTTGGCAACTCTAGTCATTTCTTCACTGATTTTCACTTTTGTTGTTGCATGTTTTCTCTTCGAGCTCCCCCTACAACTGTCAGGCGTTGTGCAGGATGCAGAGGACGAGGATGAAAGGAACAAACTTAAAGAAAAGAAGGAAAACATGCCAGGACTCCAATTCACTCAACTATACATAGACGACGACCGACAAGGACAGGCTGAACAGAACCAAACTAAATGCAAGCACGAATCAAACATAACAAGGTGAAGACAGGTGACACTGATGAAGATAAAGATGAACAGGCTGGTAAGTGAGGGAGTGAGTTCAGGTGTGAAGACAAGGACGATTCTGGGTAGTGTAGTGCAGACAAGGACAGACAGGTGCAGATGATGACATTGACATAACTCCCCCCTTCAAGACAGAACTCAGGAGGGAGGGTGGGCATCCCAGAGTCCCTGACGGGAAGGCGGACTGGGTGCAGCTGGATGGACTCCAGGATGGTCCAGGCGGCCGTGGTGGAGCAGGACGTGCAAGCAACCAGGGCAGAGCAGGACATGCAGGCGGCCAGGGCGGATCAGGATGTGGCCGTTGCCACGGCGGAGCAGTCGGACCCTCGGGCGTCCACAGCGGTAAGGACTAGAGGTCTTCACATTGCATCCGAGACCCGTCGGCCCGGGACCCAACCCGGGACCCGTACGGGTTCGGGTCTATATTTTAAATGATCAGCCGGGTCCGGGTCGGGTCCGAATCTATTACTTCGGGTCCCGGGTCTGTTTAACATTGTGTGTAATACCAACGCATTCTCATCCTTTAGCGTCATATAGGACACGCTGTATAACAAAATGGCGAAATACTACTCACATGGCACCCGTTATCGTTAATATAACACGCGCTGAGAACGGGCTGGTAATACACGTGCGATCGGAGTGCAATCTCAAGCGCGTGTCATGTTTCTATGGCAACCAGAGCAGAGCTTCCGCCAAACCGCGCTTTGCATTTTCTCCAATGTTTATAATAATATAAATGAACCGTCTTGTTTAATCTTAAAGTTTTGGTGGTCAGATTCAGACTCAATGAAGAGCAGAGAGCAGAGATATGATCAAGCTGAACAAGTAATCGTTATTATAATTCAAAAGGGCAAACAGTTAAAGTTATTATGCGAGTTAACTCGAGTCAGAATGTGCATGTGCAAGGCTGCATTTTTCATCCATCACCGTGACATCAAGTGGACTTTTAAAGCTGAAATAATGGGTGGATTAAGCTTGGAAAAACGAGAGAAATAACATGGATAGAACTTTCTTGTCGGTGGATTGTAATGCATCACAGTCAGTCAGATAACGTCAGGAAGTGAGACGACGACTACTAAAATTAGGTAAGACAAAAAGTTTATACAAAATAATAGACAAAAATAATATGTGACAATCGGGTCCAGTCGGGTTTGTGTCTTCCTGCCGGGTTCGGGTCCAGTTTTCAAATAATAGACGGGTCCAGGTCGGGTCCGGGCAGTACATTTATGGCATTTCTCGGGTCTGCATGGGTCTGGGTCCAACTTTTGAAATGAACGACGGGTTCGGTGTAGCACATTACGGGTCTCTTCCGGGTCGGGCATGAATTTTTGGACCCGTGAAGACCTCTAGTGAGGACCCTTTGGGCTGCTGTGGACCTTTGTACGGCCACTGCGAACAAATACAATGGTAGAAGGGAGTAATCCACCATTGAAGACGAGTAACAGTGCAGAAAGTCATATTACACATTATCTATAGACCCCTTTTCAGTTGGTAAACATGGTGACGTTTTTTTGTGGGCGGAGCTTAGGTGGAGGCAGAAAGATCCCTCTGGCCGCTTTACTAACGCTAGTTAGCAAGGATTGTTAGCTTGTTTTTTAACAATGACTGGAGAAAATCAGATATTATCTTAATGTGTAAGGTCACTCAGTGTCCAGGACCGCGATTGTTATTTCCAAAAGTTATTTTTAAAGGGCGAAACCAGATTCGCCGACCTGTAGCCGCCTACACACTCACTCAATGCATGGATGATCTGACAGGATTAAGGTACGTTACCTCGGTTGAGTGGCCTGACTTCTACACCTACCTTATAGAGAAACCGATCGTAAATAGAAACTGAGGGCATGGTCCTGTACAAGACTTACGATCCGCAGTTCTGCCGAGCCAGCACTGAGACCACGACAATGTAAAGAGTGACATTACAGTGTCACTCTTTTATGAACTTATACTCCTTATTATGAAGCCGAATCTGTGCTGTTTTGTATTGGCCGCCTCCAGTTTTCACTTTGTTTTGCCTCCAGCTAGCGCCAAGGAAATTGGAATGCAATCTCTAGCAATACTATTTTTTTTGTGAAGCAAGTACTTAAGTTTCCTACAATAAGTTTACATGCAAAGGTAAACATCCAGGTAGGTTTACATCCAAGGTAAAAAAAAAAAAAAACTTTAATTTTCTCATTATTTCACATTGCAGCATCAACTCTTTTCTCACAGTGTCTGAAATTGTTTAGTAAAAAAATCTACCTCTCTAAACCTCTCCTTTTAGAGGACCTTCTCTGCTCTCACTTCAGTAAAAACAGTAGTCTGAATATAATGAGTAACATTAATCAGAGATTAATGGCCCAGGCAAGAATCAAGTTGACACCAATGATCTTTATTATTGTATATTGTACTAGTTTAGATGTTTGAATCTTTTTAAATGTTTTAAACTCTAAATTCCTGTGCTCATTTCATCGGAGCAACATGTCCTGGCTTATTTTAGCTGTGATCCAGTCATTCTGGATACCATGCAAACATGCTCAGAAGCTTTCTAGCGCGATTTTTTTTTCTTTCTTCGAGATGTGGTTGCCATTCTTTTCCAATGAGTTAAACTCTTGCACTAGTGGAAAGAAATAAAGAAGCCCTGAAGAACATGTAAGTAGCTCCCACGGTTGCTTGCTTTCCATCACTGTCTTATAAAAACACCAGCTAGAGGGTGTTAAAACCGCATCACTATTTGGTAACATGTGGGGCTTTTTGTTTTGGCTCATCTATCAAGCTTTCTACAGCGACAGCTGTTAAGCATGAATATGATCTGTCCGACAGTGAGGCATTCCCCCAAAATGCCAAGAACTCCACTGACCCAAATAATCAAGCTACCCGCCTGGGTAGTTAATAGCCTAGAACTTGTCATAACAGTAAAACATGCATCACGCCCTGTCATCCACTGCCCGTCTATGTTGTCAAGAATAACAAAAGTGAGAGTAACTGTACTTTAAGTACCTCTGCGAGTGTAGGCCAGATGAAAAGTGCTCAGCAAATTGCTTAACAATTGTTAAGCAAGATTAACACATGTAGACATATAAGCTTTGTAACTGTGTAATTAAAATGGATGTGTCCCTACATGTACTGTAGCATGATGATGTGAAGTCCCTGGTGGTGTTTATGCTTTCAGATAAATGAATCAGGTTGACTCACAAACCCACTTTGCAAGCACAAAAGCAGTGCAACACAACGCATTTTGATGAGCAGATCAATACAAGAACGAATAAAAAAAAAAGATCAGGACTGCAGAATGTGGTTTCCTCCTTCTTTGTGCAGGATTTTGCAGCACTGCAAGATCTCTTTCTAATATATACAATATGCCCATATACTCCAAATATTCTCAACAGAAAAATTACGGGTAAAAAGTTGCGTGTATGTGGGAAGTTTATTTCTTTTATTTCTTTTTTTGTGGCTTGTGGATGCAGATTTTACATTCTGGACAACCCAAAACAATGCGGCTTGTGTTATTGCATGCATATCTTTTTGTGGAATGTCTCCTAACCTGTCCACGTTGGCATTTACCTAAAGGCATGATCACACCATGGACGATAACTGTAACGAAAAAAGCTATAGTTTAAAACATCATTCTAAATGTAAAGAAGAAGATCAGGCTCTACCTCAACTACACTCTCAGAAAAAGGTACAAAAGCTGTCACTGGGGCTGTACCTTTTCAAAAGGTACACTTTTGTACCTAAAGGCTGCATATTGGTACCTTAATGGTACATATTAGCACATACAATGTACATATTAGCACCTGGAATGTTCATATAAGCACCTAAAATGTTCATATTAGCACCTAAAATGTACATACCCAGACAGCAAACTGACATTGAATCAACGTGGAAACGTGGAAATCGACAACATCGAAACAACGTTGATTTTGCTCATCGAATTAACGTTGAACCAACGTCAGACGCGGCATTCTTCAAAGCTAAATGAAAATCGAAAATTGGTTTGCTTTCATAACGTTGAAACAACATTGATTTCAAGTTGATTTTCCGTTAGTTTTGAAAGAATGACGCGTCTGACGTTGGTTCAAGGTTAATTCGATGAGCAAAACAATGTCAGATCAACGTTGTTTCGATGCCATGTTTCCACGCTGATTCAATGTCAGTTTGCTATCTGGGTAATAGCACCTGAAATGTACATATTAGCACCTAAAATGTTCATACTAGCATCTAAAATGTACATATTAGCACCTGAAATGTACTAGCACCTACAATGTACATATTAGCACCTGAAATGTATTAGCACCAGAAATGTACGTATTAGCACCTCAAATGTTCATATTAGCACCTAAAATTTACATATTAGGACCTGAAATGTACGTATTAGCACCTGAAATGTTCATATTAGCACCTACAATGTACATATTAGCACCTGAAATGTACATATTAGCACCTGAAATGTTAATATTAGCACCTAAAATGTACATATTAGCACCTGAAATGTGCACCTAAAATGTACATATTAGCACCTGAAATGTACATATTAGCACCTGAAATGTACATATTAACAGCTAAAATGGACAAAAGATTAGATTTTGAAAAGGTGCAGCCCCAGTGACAGCTTTTGTGCCTTTTATAGTGTCTAACGACAACTGTAGAGCGAAAAGATATTTGTTGGAATCACTTTTGGAACAATTTATTCCTTGTTGATGACCGCTAAAAACGTTGACAGGATTTAAAGTGACAGATGACAAAACTGCAGTGCCTGCTTAGAATAAACACAAATGATATTGTCCACTGGTGTGGGTGTTAAAAATGTTATCGAGTTGGCATCCTTAGTGTGAACGGGCCATTCAGCCAGCTTCTAGCGAGCGATGGATGTATTTACTAGTTTAATTGGATGCACAGTGTTATGTGTGTTAGGCTACTGATATTGTCAGCATTGTGTGTATTTTTGCAGCATAATTGGACACCAGACGTCAGTGAATGGTTTGATCCCTGATCAAATAAATGAAGTTTGCCCTTTTCATTTCTCTCCCATACACACACAATGCCAAAAGGGGCAAAGTGGAGAAAAAAAATAAGCAAATTAAATTATTTTACAAAGATTTAACAATATGACAATAACATATACCAGATAAAAGAAATAAAGCAGTCTTTTGTGTGAGTTTGTAAAACAAATATCATGTCCAATGTAATAATCAGCATGTGCTTCAAGTTTGCTGACAAGAAAATAAATAATACTCTAAAACATGTTAAAAAACAATTAAGTGAAAATAACATCATCAACATAAACAAACTGAAAGAAAAATGTATATAAAAATTATTTTTAAAGCTAACTAGATCTATGAGAGCTTAATATAAGCATCCCGACATGGTGACAAATGGGAAGAATGGGAAGACACACAGACAGGCACAACAGATATATGTTGAACATTTTGTGTAATTCTACATATATGAAGTATGTTTTAAACTACATACATGTTTCCTTTCACACGTGTGGAAATGTTTACTGATGATTCTGTGGACAACAAAAAAAGAAGACGCTTTTGCCTCAGAGAATGCCATGTCGCAAACTATTTTTCAACACTTTGTAGTTTTTTTTTTCACAAAAAGAGTACATGCTTTTTAGAGCAAATTAGGCGAATTGTGACGCAGTAAAAGCATCATCTGACAGTCTCACACTCTCCTCTCTATCACCTTCTCTGTTTGAAACATACATTTTTTATTATGTGGGTTGTGCTTCGGCACTGGTTCCTCGTGGATGAATCTGTGATAATAACCACATCAGCTTAGATCTGTCATTGTGCGTCAACATGTCAACAAGTAACTGTACTTTTGTTCTGAACAAAACAAAGTCAAAGGTTAGTTGCGGTTTTGTAGGTTTATTGGCGGCACTTTATTTTACAGTACGTGCATGTATGCATACTGGCAGTGCATAAGAAAGGACTGAGGATAAGGTAACTGCATGTTATTGTAATTACTATAACAGTATACATGGGGAACAGGACTGTAAAATAAAGTGCTACCGGCTTTAAATTAATCTTTTCTTTGTTTTAAGTTCACTTAAAAGTCCTGTTGCGTAACAAACCATTTTAAATTTCAAAACTGAACTTCTGCCTGAAGAATATCTGGAGTTATGCAAGAATGTGTAAGTAAGGATATGGTAAGCAGCCATACAAAATCATCCCAGTGTGAACAAAAATGGCAAATTCGGCAATACTGAAAAATGTCCTGAATAATAATGAGGAAAAAAGTACATTACTAAAAATGTTAGAACATTGGTATCTATACTTACTGTACTTTCATAAGTCAAACTCAAGCACAACACAAAACCGAGACATAACAACATTTAGACCACAATGCTTCTGAACAAAGTGCTGTAACCACAATCGCACTTTTTGAAGATGAGAAACTGTTCCTTTGAGGACTCTATTGTTGGCAGTTGCAATCTAAGGTATGACAAGTTCTTGTCGTGCTAATTTATTATTATTATGTTCTTTTTTGCTTATTCAGCCCTAAATTCCATTAGCATTTCTTTCTGCATCCAAGATGAGAGAATCTTGTAGCTACACAGATTAAGTTATTAAAAGCAACCCAGTCAGGCCAAAATGAGGCAGCACTCCAACCGAGCTTTAAACTGTAGATTTTCAGTTTAGATGATATATGTTAGTGTTTGTTAAAGTCCCCAAGTAGTCAATAATTTTATCCCTTAAAACTCATCTTTGATCATCAAAATGACATATTTAAACGTTTTTAAAAATGATCATGCCCTAAAAAAGTTTGAATGTAACTCTACACCCTTGCCTCATTTAGTATACGCGGTTCTATAAATATGTAAATGAACCCCGTCTCCACTCACTCACAGCAGCTCAGAGATCCATGCTGACGATCACACGCTGATCTGATTGGTTTAGAGCGTCTTTGGTTCACTGCAGGGCCCTATGAAATCCGTTTTATTTTTTCCCAAATTCCGTTTTTTCCATTTTAATTTTTTGGAATTCATTTTTTTTTACCCTTGACTGTTATTTTAGTTGTAAAAAGAGTGTGCTTTTAAAGTTAATGTTAAAATGTATACAAATAAAATAGGAATGACCTTAAATTTATTGAGGTAACAGACATTTACTCAGTAGCCTTTTCAGGACAAATACTGCATGATGCAACATAACACTGCACTCTTCAAGTAACAACAAAATATAGTTATGAGCTTTAAACTGTCCAGTAAAATAAATTATATTAGTTTATATAAGTTTAAATAAAGTCACACTCTGTCTCTCTCTCTCGCCCAGTGTCGCTTGCGGAGTTCGCTTCGTTTTTGTCCAGTCCGGCGCCTCATAGACAGGCATAACCCAGGCTCAGTCGGGGGGTAGTTTTCCTCTGGCCAACGGAGGAACAGTGATTACAAAACAAATTGTGTCGAAACATTAAGAGTATTTGTCCATTTCCATCTGTTTGGAAGTAATCACGCCAGTTTGGAGACGAGATGTTGAGGATCAGTGCCGATGGTTGTTGTGTCGATGAGGCCGGCACTTAAGGATGAGTTGGGATGGATCCAGGCGCAGGTCCACCATAGAGGGTCTGATCTAAACTATGCAACCTAATTTTGAATTTAGGAAGTCTATAGTGTGTTATGTGTATGCTAGGCCAAAGAGATGTCTTTTAGTCTAGATTTGAACCGGATATTCCCGGATATTGTTAGGAAGATTGTTCCAGAGTTTTGGTGCTAAATAGGAAAAGGATCTCCCGCCTGCAGTCGATTTAGATATTCTATGTATTATCAACTGGCCAGAATTCTGAGATTGCAATAGATGTGAAGGATAATGCGTTAAGAGCTCGCTCAAGTACTGCAGATAAACCATTTAATTCTTTTTAAGTAATCAGCAATATTTTAAATTTTATACGATGTTTAATAGGCACCCCAGACTGATCTCGTGAAGTAGCGTGTGTATGACACGCCAATTCGTATTTCCATTTTTGGCGCGCTATCAAGACGCATAATGGCTTTTCAGCGTGTTTATGAACGCCGTTGACTTAACGTTATTACTGTATGTATAAATATATGACTTACCTCAACCCCGTCCCCAGTGTTGTAGTCGAGACCACCTCACTCGAGTCCGAATCGACACCGAGACCAGAGAGAGTCGAGTCCGAGTCAAGACCGAGTCCATAGAGAGTCGAGTCCGAGACCAGAGACGGTCGAGTCCGAGTCGAGACCGAGACCAGTGAGGGTTGATTACCTAATTTACTTTTATTTACTTAGAGAAATCCTTTTTTTTTTTTACTGAATTTACTTAGAGTTTAAAAAATATGATCAGTTTAGGGTAAAAAGGCCACATAGTAGGTGGTGTTAAAAGTAATTTTATTACAATTTGTCATGCGCAGTTGAAAATCTAGAAAATCACCAATCACTGGGCGTGTCAATCAATTTAAAGAAATATTTTATTAACATACATTAATAATCATGAAAAATATTTTTAATTGAACTCGAGTGGACTCGGGAATAATTCCGAGTCCTAAAAAAAAAAATGTTCGAGTACGAGTCAATTCCGAGTCCAAATGGACACGAGTCCATGACAAGCCCAAGACCATTAAAATATGGTCTCGAGACCGAGTCCGAGACGAGTCCGAGTCTCGAGTACTACAACACTGCCCGTCCCTAAACCTAACCGTCACTGGGGTTAATGGCATTTATGACTGGACATTTGACGGCGTGTACAGACACGCGGAATCACTCTGACGTTTATGGCGTAGACATACACGCATATACGTGGATAGACGCGGATAGCTCAAAATGCGTAGAGATAACACGCCACTTTGTTTACGCAAAAGTCATGATGTCATGTTGGGCAGCCAATGCAGGGTTGACAGTGTTATGAACTGCTCCGAGATGTAGAGATGAAGATCCAAATGCAGCTTTAATTTAAGAATAGTCGTACAGGCAGGGTCGAGAATTAGCAGACAGGACAATGGAGAATACACAGTGGGAATCCAGGAAACAGGCAGAGGTCAGGGCAGGCAGCAATAATCAAAATCCAAGAACAATCCAAAGTCAAAAACCAGAAAACAAACACGGAAAACGCTCAGAAATGCAGTGTACCACTTAAACATGACTTCCCAAACAGTGAATGTGAACACAAGGTATATATAGACACACTAACAGGATGAGACACAGGTAAATGCAATCAGTGAATGAGGTACAGGTGAATGTGATCAGTGATGAATCCGGGCAGTGAGTTCTGGGAAATGTAGTTGTGAATGAAACATGAACAGCTGGTGTGGAGTGCCCTCTGGTGACTCTCAAGGGCACTCCGCCTGGTAACCGTTACAGACAGAACCGGTCTAATATGGTCATACTTCCTGGTTCTGGTAAGAACTCGAGCGGCTGCGTTTTGAACTAGCTGAAGTTTGTTTATTAAGCGTGCGGGGCAACCACCCAGTACAGCATTACAATAATCTAGCCTTGATGTCATGAATGCATTAACTAATTGTTCCGCATTTGTCACTGAGTGCATATGGCATAATTTAGATATATTTTTAAGATGGAAAAATGCGGTTTTACAGAAACATGACTTTCAAATGAGAGACTGCACATGTTCCATGTCAGTCAACATATACCTCTGCGCAGCCTGTTCACAAAGACATCTTACACGTATGCTGTGCCGGTAGAGCTAGAATTGGCAGGCAAACAGTTGTTTATGTTTGTTACTATACTGTACTCACAATACTGAAAGTTTTCTCACCAGTGAATGACACATGATGTAATCCAATAATGTTGTCTCTGATCGTCTTGCTTCTGGTGCGTGCGCTTTCATGTGTTTTAGATGAGGCGTGGCTTTGGACGGCGATTTGCAGGGATAGGATCGTATGCTTTCAACGCTAGCAGGCTAAAGTTAGCATTTCCCAGATCACCTATTGCACCTTTAATAAGCAGGTTTGTTAAATAGTATTTTAATCATATTAAAAGATTATGCCAAACTACTTATTTAGATTTTATTTCATCATAATGATATCAGGACAGTTGTATCACCTTGGCATTTTTGACTTTATTCAAATGAATCTTAATGTTAAAAAAAACGTCATTGTTTATATTGGACCAAATGTATAATTAGATACCAAAAAACGAGTGCCATATTCTTAGGCCAAATTAACAAGTATAGATGTCATGTCTAAATCAATATTGTACGTGAAATCACATGTCCTAATCATTTCACGTCTCATATGACAGAGCACTATGCAGTAAAGGTTAGAACTCCTAGATAGTGATCCTACTAGAGGTTCATTCGAGAGTCAGACATTTTCATTATGTATTCAGGGAGCTTGTGAGTTTTTGCCAGTTGATACTACATCTGAATGATTGTGGGAGGGAGACTATTCTCTATGAGTCTATGAAGATATGACTCAGCTGGAGAGTGGGAGGAGAAAGAGGTATAACATAACCGTTTAGTGAACAGCAGGCAAACAGGATGGCACCCTTCCACACGTGTGGAATAGTTTTACTTCAGTGTGATTGAGATTCCATTGAAAACATAAGCAGAAGATGCTTTTGCCTCAGATAAGCCACCTCTTGTGGAGAACAAACCATTATTTTTCAACTGTCTTCCTGGATTGTACATCACTATCAATCTCTTAAACATCACTGTACAAAAACAAAGCATCATTTGACACACTCACATTAAAGCTGCAGTTTGGAACTTTTGCCTCTATATCACCATATCTGTTTGAAACGTTAAAAGTTATTTGTATTTTATGAATGAGTGATCATCTATTCAGAGACGATCTGTAAGATCATTGTATGTCAACATGACAATATGAAATGCATCATACATCTGGGAGAAAAAAATAATCTGAACAAGTAACATAACTCCCACTTTTGTTCTGATAAATAAGAATGTTTTAAATCTAATGATTGCTAAGTCAGATCACTCCAAACATTGCAAATTAGCAAGCTACCTATTGAGCAACTAAAATGTTCTGTTCAGCAGAAAAAAGTTTGGAAACGGCGTCATCTGTGGACTTACAGCTTCAAAATTCGAATTATGAAACTTATTGTGCTCCAAATCAAGTCCAAGGACTCGTTTGTTACAATAGAAGATACTTACATTCTCAATCCATCCTTCCTCAACAGAGGAAGTTCCTGGGGTTTGCTTTTGGGGGCAATGTATTCCAATATTAGGTTATTCCATTCGGTCTAGCCTACTAAGTTCATGTATGAAGCTCTGGCTCTGTTAAGATTCCAAGGCATCTGTGTGCTCAGTTACTTTTGCTACTGATTTATTCTAGCTCAGTCTGGGCACATGAGGTGCTTAAAGTTAAGACTTAACTCTAAGAAGATTGTGCTTTCTCCATTCGATTTCTATGACTTAAAAAAACAAAAAACGTAAACCTCTTAAGGCCACCTGTGTACATTTATTTCTCTTAACATCGCCTCCATTGTAGAGGTGGAGGACTAAGCGGCTGTAGTTTGCTGTGAGAGTATTTAAATTTTGAGTTTCATGATGTTGCGATTGTGGCATTCAAAACAAGATCAGACAAAACACCGACTACACCACCCTGGGAATTTTACACAGGGAATGATTTTACTCTCTTATTGCAATGATATTACTACAATTAAGGACACACAAGTACATCCGCAATACAGCCAAAGATGATGTTCAATTTTGAAGAAAGACCTTTTATTTCAATAATTTGTAACAAAATAAAGCAGTCATCTCTCAGGGAAGAGAACACACACACACAAAACAAACAAACAAAAGAATTAATTTATAAATGCTGAGGCTTACCGACGGAAGAGAAAGGAGTCAAAGGCAGTTAGAAATCCCAGGGAAAGTCCCCCAGTAAACACACAACCACACCACCGTGAACACAAAGAAAAACGAGCAAGTCAACAGCACACCGGAAGGGGACACTACCACCCAGACACCGACACCACCATCGGCTCTCAGTCACTGTAACAAGAAACATGCACACACTCCATTAACAAAGATTCACCAAAAAGAATAGAAAATACAGAAAATCAATAGCTTTAAATGAAAAAAACTAACAAACTTATCACAAATTGTAAACAATAACTGCCAGAACCAGCAATAGTTCTAAAGAAATAAATAAGGAAAATAAATAAATATAAATTCAGTAATCAGATAAATCAAATAAGGGATAAACTTATCACGAGATACAAACAATAACTGCTAAAACCAGCAATGGTTGTAAAAAGGCAGTATAAAGAAAATGTCTCGTTTACGTATGTAACCCTCGTTCCCTAGTAGGGAATGGAGACGTCCCGTCGGATGACAACGAATGGGGTTTCGCTTAGCCTATCAGCTTCGCCTCTGTACAAAACGAGCCAATGGCAAAGAAATGCCATGGGTCTGCGGAATCTGCCTAGCGTATCTCCGCCTTACCTCGTGGGTATAAAAACGAGGACGCCGCAACATGCAGATATATTTCTTCGCTGAGGAGCCAAGACTGAGCTCAGGCGATCCCCGCGACACAGCAGAAGTTGGCAGAAAGACGGAATGTCTCCGTTTCCTACTCAGGGAATGAGGGTTACATACATAACCGAGACATTCCCTTTCGTTGTCACTCCGAGTTCCGTCGGTTAGTGAGGCGCCATGCGCTAGAGCCCAAGAGGATGCCACACTCCGGGTCACACCAAGGGGGCACGGACGACCTTGCTGCAGGTATGCCAAAGCAATAGAGTCCACTATCCAGTGGGACAGCCTTTGCTTGGAGAGAGCCTTTCCCTTCAGCTTCTCACCATAACAGACAAAGAGCTGGTCTGAGGTCCTCAGACACTGCGTCCTGTCTATGTAGGCACGGAGAGCGCGTACTGGACAGAGCAGTGCCAAGGCTGGGTCTGCTTCCACCAGGGGCAGCGCTTACAGGTTCACCACCTGGTCCCGGAAAGGAGTGGTAGGAACCTTGGTTACATATCCAGGCCGGAGTCTCAGGATCAGGTGAGCCCGAATTCCAGGCACGCTTTGCAACCTGGAGCGCTGTCTTCATTGACAGGAACTTAAGCTCTACTGGTTGCATCAGGTCGTGCTCCCCCACCGACTCACCTTCGATTGGATCATGGTGTGCGGCAATGGCGGCGACATAGACCTCATGGAACATAGGTTCCACTTCAACGCATTGAAGTGTCTTGTTGACGATGCTCTAGCGAAAGTGATAGTAGCCACCACCGGTGGTGGTAGGGTACTCAAACCTGCCTCGTCCCATCCCGGAGCCACACATGGAGGTTCCAAAGATCGGGACGAGGGTGCCAGAGGGTGCCCTGTCCCTGAGTAAGGAGGTCCTTTCTCAGAGGAATTGGCCAGGGAGGTGCTGTCGCGAGGAGTACAAGTTCGGAGAACCAGGTCCGGTTGGCCAGAGTGGCGCAACCAGAATGACCTGCTCCTCGTCCTCCCTCATCTTGCACAGGGTCTGTGCGAGAAGGCTCACTGAGGGAAACGCATATTTGCGCAGGCCCCACGGCCAGCTGTGCGTCAGTGCATACATGCTGAGCATGCCCTCGGACAGGGAATAAAACAGGTGGCATTGGGACGAGTTGTGGGAGGCAAACAGATCTACCTGTATGTCCCCGAACTGATCCCAAATCAGCTGAACCGACTGGGGATGGAGTCGCCATTCGCCAGGGAGAGACAGCTCAGTGGGTGCACAGTTCAGGACTCTCGGTACATAAATGGCTCGAAGCGACCTCAGATGCTTCTGACTCTACGGTGGGACCGTAGACCACCTTGACGGTTGATGTACGCTACTGTCGCAGTATTGTCTGATCAGACTATTACGTACTGACCCTTGAGCAGCGCATGGAAGCAGTGCAGGGCGAGATGTACTGCCAGCAACTCGAGGCAATTGACATGCCATAGGCGCTGGGGTCTTGTCCAGAAGCCCACGGCAGCATGTCCATTGCACATGGCGCCCCAGCCTGTGGTGGAGGCATCTGCGGAGACAACAACATGCCTGGAAACTCGTTCTAGAGACACTCCTGCCCGTAGAAAGTAGTTCGACCATGGGGTGAAGGTCTGATGGCAGGCTGGAGTCACTGGGACCGGGAGCGTGCCTTGAAGCTATGCCCACCTCGGGACTCGATCACGAAGCCAGTGCTGAAGCGATCTCATATGAAGCAATCCGAGCAGCGTCGCAGCAGCTGCGGATGCCATATGCCCCAGGAGCCTCTGAAAAGGTTTCAGTGGAACCGCCCTCCCACCCTCAAACTGTCTCAGGCAAGTCAGCAGTGACTCTGCGCGCTCACTCGTAAGCTGCGCGCACATGGCGACCGAGTCGGCTGGAGAGGGCTGTGGGGCCTTCCTGCGGATCCCTCCATGGCCCGGGTGAAGGATGCTGCTGGGGCCATGCGAGAGGGACGGGAGCCGCAGCAGGCTGAGGCGTCTGTGCCGACGGCTGGGTGGAGACAGTAGTGGGCCATCAGGGCAGAATATGTTTTATCGCCTCAGTCTGCTTCTGGGCGGTTGAGAACTGTTGGGCGAATTCCTCAACCGCACCGCCGAAGAGGCCAGCCTGGGATATGGGGGCGTCAATTAAACGAGTTCGCTCAGCGTCCCGCATATTTGCCAGGTTGAGCCACAGATGTCTCTCCTGGACCACGCTGGTGGACATCAGCTGGCCCAAGGAGCATGTGGTTACTTTCGTCACCCGGAGAGCAAGGTCAGTGGCGGCACGCAGCTCATCAAAGAGCCCTGTCTCAGTACTCCCCTCGTGCATGTCCTTAAACACCTGGGCCTGGTAGACCTGCAGGATGGCCATGGCAAGCTGAGAGGCGGTTGCCTACCCCGCAGCTCTATAGGTCTTCGACACAAGCGTAGACGAAAACCTACAGGCTTTGGAGGGGTGCTTAGGGTCACCACAGGAAGAAGCACTCTGCGGACACAGCTGCATCGCGACAGAGCATTCCACCATGGGAACCCCAGTGTACCCGTAAGCAGCGGCCTGATCAAGAGGAGGAAAGTCTTCCAGGACCTCGAAACCTCCTAGTGCACCTCCGGGAAGAAAGGAATTGGGGTTGGCCCCCGACGTTTAGTGTCAGGGGCCGCACCCAAAAACCAATCATCAAGCCGCGAGCGCTCGGGATAGGGTGGAGGGTTCCACTCTAACCTGATGCTCGCAGTCACCCGGGAAAGGACGGCAGCTATCTCGGGATCTGATTTGGGCAATGCTGGCACACCTGAGGGAGGCAGCACAGCCGAGTCATCATCTCCCGATGACTCATGCCCACCTTGTGATGCTGTGATCGACATAGCATTTTCCTCTGGAGTGCCGAATGACACCTGCGGTCCACCTGCGTCATGTGACTGGCAATGATTCCTTATGACTCGTGGGTTGCAACACTGGAGAGGGGAATGTGGCCCAAGGACGAATCGTCGGTTGGTGTTGCCACACTGTCACCCTCAGGTCACCCTGGCCACTAGCCGAAGTACTAGCTCTATTTCTAGAGTCAGTAGATCGGGGTGTGGATGAGGGGGCTCTCCCTTTAAGATCATTGAGTCTCGACCGGAGTGTTGCGATGGTCATGTTCCCGCAATGAAAACATGACTCATCCACAAGCGATGCTTTAGCGTGATCAAAGCCCAAACACACAAAGCAGCGATTGTGCCATCAGAGTCGGAAAGCAGTCGACCACAACCTGCAAGGGTGATGAATCTTTAAAAAGACATGCCACGCGCTGCTCTTCTAGAGAGGAAAAACTCTGCAGAGTGCTGGGGCAAAACACAAAACACTGGCAGATCACTGCACAGATCGCAAGGATTGTGAAACTCGCTGGGATCGCCGTCACACCAACACCTGGAGAGTGCAATACTAAAATTAAATTGTCGAGTTCACGTGTGCGATCATTGGTAACTAGATAACTAAGGATCGCGCACGCAAACTCGACAATCGACTACTGTGGACTTCGACCAAAAACATTAAGAAAATGGACTTGGACAAAAACTACGATAAAACCTGTTGGAAAGCATCTTTTGCAGCGGTTTTTGTGTGAGCATATCAGTGAACACCCCAGACCACTCGGTGAGTTTCACGTCTTTGTGAACTAAAGTTTTATGCGTTTTAATGAATGATTGTTCGAGTGCACCTATGCTTTCATTATAAAGGTGGGGGGGTGCTAACACAAAATCCAAAAATTCTTGTGACAGCAGCATTTGTCTAAAAAACAATCTTAACTATTCTATTTCATCAGGGACGATCTTAAAACAGGGCTTTAATTGTAAAATACTGAACTTGTCCTTTAAGGCAGTTCTGAAGGTGAAAGGGGGTCAAACACAGTATTAGTATGGTGTTCCTATCCTTTAGGTGAGTGTATGTTGCTTGTAGAAAAAATAGATTAATCTAACTTTATTATCAAAATGTGTTAGGTTGTGCCTAACACATGCCTAGAAATATGCTTTAACTAGAAATATGACCGTTGGTGAAATATTCTTGGTCTTTCATAACAGATCGATGTGGATCTGAAGGACTACTGAGTATCTTGAGGACAATATCAGCTTCTTTAGAGAAAATCTACAGTATACTGTGCTCTTCCTCAGATGCTGCCATGGCAACCCCATGCATTTCTCTAAAAAAGAAAAAAAAAGAATAATGCTTTCAACTTTTACTGTCTTTCATGCATACAGTCAACAGCCTTATTTAGTTTAATGTGCTTGTCCAAGGCTAAGCCATTCATTCATTCATTCTGGCACATGGATCACATTTCAAATCAAATTAGAAAAGCGTACATTAAAGTAAATTAGTAAGTAAATTCATGACAATGGGTTTGTTTCCTATATTGTATTTTGACGTATTTCCTATTCAGTTATAAGTTCAAGTGCTAGGAGAAAATTCTGGGAGCTTACAGACATAAAGGAAGACAGAAAATGATACTGTATACCTTTATTGGTGCTTTTGTATATCTTTGATTATTTGGTCATTTCTTTTTTATATATTGAGCAATGACGATTTTATATTTAAGCCACAATGCATACCATGACCATGCTGTCTTGAGAAACAAATACTTCCATGTGGTTTTTCTGAAAGCTTCAGTGTAAATTTTCTCAGATTTTTACTCAATATAATACAAGATGTGAAGGATGTTTCTCACAACTCTACCTGAACTAAAGTGAAATGTGCAGAAGCATAAAGTTCAACTCATCCAAAAGCAAAAGGTTTATATGAATAACATGATTCGATTTTAAAATCACAACATACAGCTGAATTGATACAGAAATGGAATTTAAAATATGGTGGATTTCCATAACCTTTAAATGGTTTTGTAAATAGCACATATGACAACAACAAAGAAAACCCCCTGCAGTCTGGCCATCAGTAAAGCATGAGTCACACCTTTGGTTTTAATGATATCATTTATAATGACTGACAGATGTAGTCATTTCTAGTAAACAAAGTCAGAACCCGGAAAGAAACGATCGGTAAAGATGCAGTCATGCTCAGAGGGACGATACGATAGATAGTCAAGACAAATATAAATTATAAACATAAGTTTCAAGGTAAAACAGAAACATTCATTTAATATAACTGCACAAATTACATCTAAATCTGCTTCCTTGGTCATTGTAATCATTACTGAAGTGTACTTGATGGATTATTTTTTAAAAATGTATAAAATAAATATAATTTGAAACATTTTAAATATAACAACTACCGTACTCTATAATCATATAAATTAAAAATAGAATCTCAAGATGTCATGTAACATTATATTAAATATTTAATGCATTCATAAAAGTAGACTATGCATTTTTTACAAAGGCTGTTAGGTTAAAACATGCCAGTATAACAGGAGCAGGCTTCATCTTAAATTACTGCACAAAACATATTATAGGATTACTATTAAAACAATCCCTTAATCCCTTAACCCCAAAATCCCAAAATCAGTATATGTATTGTAAATATATATATATATATATATATATATATATATATTCATCAGAGCTTAAACCAAAGTTTTTAAATGGTCTTCAAAACTCAATAAAAAGAAGCATGCCATTTGTAAATACAAGCCTGGTTTCACACACAAGGATTAGGTCTTAGTTAAATTAGAACAATTAAAGGAGTAGTTCACTTAAAAAAAAAAAAAAAAAAAAACTTTTGCTGATAATTTATTCACCCCCATGTCATCCAAGATATCCATGTCTTTCTTTCTTCAGTCAAAAAGAAATTAAGGTTTTTGAAGAAAACATTTCAGGATTTTTCTCCATATAATGCACTGGTAACCACTAACCAAACGGTTCAAGGTCCAAAAGACAGTTTCAGTGCAAACTGTTCAAAGGGCTTTAAACGATTCCAGACGATGAATAAGGGTCTTATCAAGCGAAACGATCATTTTTAAAAAAAATAACAAAGTTTAAATTTAAAAATGTTATCATTCATGTTAAGGGGTACTTCAACACTGCAAAGTGGGCTTTCAATAAAGCTTGTCTGCCTTTGCAGTAGAAAACTGTTATTTTGTTATCTTTTTCTGGAAATCATTGCTATCTGATTTGTAATGCTTCTGTTTTGCCAAATAGGTAGGAATACTTCAACACCCATAATTCATATGTTGTCATCCAAGGCCACTCCCACCAGTCTGTTATATGCTTAGCATGCTTATAGAGATAAATAGCACCTTGCTTGAGATGGTTCTCACTGTGGAACATGAAATCCATGGGGAGGAGTCGGATCCAGATCCAACTCATCCCACCTTACATGCACCTAAACCTACCTAACTCCGCCCCCTGATCCCTAAACACAATCCTAATCCTACCCGTCTCCACCCCATGGATCTCATGTACTGTATTGAGGTCCTATGACCTTGCTTTGGTAGGAAATACTTCTTTTAGTCATAAAGTGTTGACTTGTATTGTTCCACTTTACTCAGACCACTTTTGATGAAGTAAAAAAACAAAAAGCCAAAATGTTATATCCCAAAGGACACTAAATATTAGTATATTAACCTTTTTTAAAATGTTTAAAATTTTGCTTTTAAGAAACAATTATGTTTCATTGCATTTATAGCGGCTTTATGGGGGCTTCGGCAACACTATTGAATTTGGTCATTGTGAACCTTCTTAACCGTCTTATCTGTGTGTCTAAAACACAGGCATTTGATTACCTTTGTTCTTGGTCTCCTAATAGAATTCTTGTTTATTTGTCGAGGCAATTTGATGCTGTTATTACAGGCTATTAGGAAGAGGCTATTTTAATTAGCCATTAGAATGCTCTGTGAGTGATGTTCCCTTCCCCACTCTCCGATGGACGCAGCTGTTCACCATGCCTTGTTCATATCAACAATTTTCTCTTATTTAAACAGCGCTGCTTACATGTGGCTGGACACTGAGAGACCATGGAAGTGGACACAACCAAATATTAACAGATGTGAAGACAAGGGGTGGGGTGAGGGCCTGCATTAAACCTTCATTAAGGAAAGCAACCCGTACATGGGGGTGAACTTTCCTCAAAAATTAGGCCTGGAAAGAAAAATATGGAGAATTATCACTTGGTTTTAATTTCTATTAGATGTGTGTTTCACCATATATTAGCAGGGAGCAGTAAACAAAACACTTTTGGGAAACAAATTCAGCACTATTTTGGAAAGATGTGAAACCATAAGGTAAAGAATATGGAAAAACCTGTCTCCAAAAAGAGGTAAAATGTATGATAAGAACATAAACACGCATTCAATTTACAGGACATTCTGTCATGTACTCACCTTCATTTTTGGGTGAACTATCCTTTTAACTATCCCTAATCTCGTCACTTTTTAAAAGAAATAAATGAGATGAATCTTATTTGAGATGTTTCTTTCCTCTTGGCTCTCAAGCCACCAACAGCAGATGAACGGAGACACTGTGGTGTGTTTTCCAGCATCTGTCACTGACACAAGCAGGTTTTTCTTCTCTGACACTGATGAGAGATTTACGACATGACATCATGTGATGCGCACATGTCAATTAACTTGAAGGATGCTGATCCGACTGCCCGCGATGTCAAAAATGGTCAGTCCTCAGAAAACAGCATAAGCACATGAGTGCAAATTGTTATTTATGACTATTATGTCTACATGTAGGCACATATTACTGATATTATTTGTCATGCCAGGAGAGATATGGTTACACTTTAGTTTAGGACTTTGACTTTTGCCTCAATAACCTCCTAATTGTTGCTTGTTGATAGTAAGGTAATTGTTAAGTTAAAGTATGTGGTACGATTAGAGATAGAGGTCACGCAGAATAAGGCATTAAAGGTACAATATGTACGATTTTTATAATAAAATATCCACACAAAAAAACACTTACACATGTGATATATTTCCCCCAGCTGTGTTAAGTACAAAACTTAATAATATCCTAAAAGTTCCCAAAGATTTTTAATTTCAGAGAAATTCCTTTTTTAAATAATGGCTCGTCCCTGGTCATTGTCGCTTGTCAATTATGGACGATGACAAACAGACTTTGGGACAAAAGTAGAACTGAAACGAGGATTAATATCAGCGTTTTCGAGATGCCGAGAGCTAGCGTCCACGACAAACTTCAAATTGACAGTCTTGCATGTACTTTATTAGACAGGTCAGCAAATGTACATAAAACTACTCAATATTATCTCAACATGATGAAATGTTAGAATATGATCAGTATGTTATTCTAATGTTGATCTAGCTCACTGCTAGTCTCAGACAGACAAACTAACATATAGAATAACATTATAACTTTTAACACACCCAAATGCAGTTTAGTGTAGACAAAGTGAAACAGCGCTGCGCTACCTTACAAGTTTCATTCGTCTAATAACCTGACCCGTGTGAGTAATTCTGCACTTGCCGGTAACTCATTTCTTTAATATGCGTGGGACTCGTGTGTGGCGCTGATATCTGTCTCTCATTAGCACTCGCGTCGTTATGGATTCACTCATCCATAAACATTAGACAAGTTCCATAATTGACCTATGGCTAAGCCACGCCCCCTCCACTCACTCGGGCAAACAGTCAACATTCGGGGACAGGCGCTGAATGACATTTCACAGGAGGTAATTTGTTGGTTTCTGGAGACAGAAAGATTATATATCATCTCAAGGTACCCTAAAGGGCCTTAACTATGCACTGGAGGGTTATACTAATCATTTTATTGTTGAGAAAGTCAATGAAAAGCCTCAGCTCCAGGCAAAAATATACAGGTCACAGTGTAAACGTCATGAAGTAGCGTGTGTATGACACAGCAATTCGTATTTCCATTTTTGGCGTGCTATCAAGACGCATAATCGCTTTTCAGAGTGTTTATGAATGCCGTTGACTTAACGTTATTACTGTATATATAAATATATGCCTTACCTCAACCCCGTCCCTAAACCTAACCGTCACTGGGGTTAATAGCATTTATGACTGTTCCCTTACCATCCAAGGGAAAAAAAAGATCCCTCCCCCGATGTAGATCTACATTTTGGTTCGTTTCGCACTGACATTTGACGGCGTGTACAGACACGCGGAATCACTCGGACGTTAATGTCGTAGACATACACGCATACATGCGGATAGCTCAAAATGCGTAGAGATAACATGCCACTTGACTCGAAAGTGGCGTGTATGTTTACGCAAAAGTCATGATGTCATGTTGGATAAACCGCATTTCGTTGCCATCACCGTTTGGTGCTACAGTATTTACATGAATCATTCAGCACAACATTGTTAACATTTGTTATCTCGGTTATTTACAGATACGTTAATGACGCTAAGGGGCATGATGTACAACGCCGCTAGAAGCTAACGTGAACGTTTTGTAATGTTAGGCTAACGTTAGCCTAACGTTACGTCAGAGATTTTAACGATAGCGTTCAAATACGTTGTTCACTTAACTGAGAATAGATGTAGACATCCTTGTTTAATTTATCCACGTTTAGTTGGTGCTGTGGTCTACCGCATAACTTAATCGCATAACTTAATCCAGGGCAGACACTCGGTTGGGTAAAAAAGGGTCAAAAGAAATACACACCGTCGCCCAGCCTCTCGGGAACCTAGTGTCGGAGTTGCATGTACCTCATGCACACCGTTTGACCATTTTAAATTTAAAATTACAAGAAAAAAAACTGCAATGCATTTTAATGGCCGTGCAAGCAGAGAATGTCCGAGTGTATTGGGTTAGCTGCGCACTGTGATTGGCTCATCGTGTTTGAGGGCGTGGCTTAGCCATAGGTTAACTCCGCTAATGCATCATCAATCTACGCCTTTGTTATTGTAAGAGGTTAGCAATATGCATATTGCTAGTAATATGCATGCTAACATTCTGTGTTGGTTTGTCATGCAGGTTTGCACTCCATAACATCAGGAAGATCAGGCCTTTCCTAACTGAGCATGCAACACAACTTCATGTCCAGGCCCCGGTTATCTCTAGGCTTGATTACTGCAATGCTCTTCTGGCTGGACTTCCATCATGTGCAAAAAAACCTCTACAAATGATCCAGAACGCTGCAGCTTGTCTAGTCTTCAACTAGCCTAAAAGGGCCCAAGTCACTCCTCTGTTCATCTCTCTGCACTGGCTCTCACTCGCTGCTCATATCAAGTTCAAGACATTGACGCTTGCTAACAGATGTATCACAGACTCAGCTCTGTCCTACTTTCACTTGCTCCTACGGGTCTACACCCCAACCAGAAGCCTACGATCGGTCAATGAGCGACGGCTAGTGGTACCATCACAGAGAGCCAAAAAATCATTCTGCAGAACATTCTCATGCACAGTTGCTGGTGGAGTGATCTGCCCATCCTCATCCGGAGTGCAGAATCCCTGACAGCTGAAAACTCATCTCTTCCGTGAGCACTTAACATAAAATAAATTCTTTCTTTGTCTCTTTTTTCCTTTAAATACTCCCTTGTCTGGCTAAGGCTTTGTGCGTTGTTTTTGCCAATTCAGTTCTCAGTTGTAAGTCCCTTTGGATAAAAGCGTCTTCTAAATAACTAAATGTAATAAGCAACTAGTTAATGGTGAGAATTGGACCCTAAACTAAAATATTTAACAATCAACATGTTTAAAAAGTACATATCATGCTTTTAAATCGTTCCTTTTTGCATATAAATCATATATTTGAGGTCTATATAAAGCGAAACTGCAATGCTTGGATCGGAATTCCTCATTATTATAGCTCAACAAGCCCCTATTCTACCCCCTTTTCTGATGTGTGTCTGTGAGCAACTCGTTTTGGAGCTGCCTCTTTAAATAAAAAGGAGATGTGTCACACCCCGCACGCTCCCAAGACAGCAACATAGTGTCGGCCCAAATCCGGCCCACATCTGGTACACGTTGAATCCAATTGAATTGTTGAATTGATGTACCAGATCTGGCCCGGATCTGGGCCAACACAATGTTGCTGTCTGGGCCTCCAGGTCGCTGAGTTGACACTTGGTTCAACTCCACCCCTTTCCGCCATTTTTGTAGTTTGATTAGAGATGCGATTATATAGCGTCACAGAACATTTTTATTCACACGTGAACAAAATGTCAACAACGGAAGACCTGTCCATCAAGCCAGAGCGAGCGAGTTGAATAAGAAGACGATGAACCTGCAGAACAACGTCTTCATATGGATATTTTGCAATGGTATGTACGTCGATTGTTTCAATTGTTAAAACAAGCACGCTGACAAGATAAATAAACCACTAAAAATCTGTATTGATAATATGATACGTTTAGCAAAGCATCAGAAAACACAGCAGCTAAATGACCATTGATGAAACTCAAGAACTATAATACTGCAGATGTGTATAACGTTACTTCAACAAAAACAAAGAAAGACAAAGGTACTGCTAAACTATGACCACCATGTGTTTTAAGAAAGTAAAGTACTTTATTTTTTATTAACGATATTTACAGCTTATCGAAATGCTCTTTTAGTCATCTCCAAAGATAGAAGGAATGGACCCCTCTTTCAGACGAAGTCGATCGGCAAACCCTTTTTTATTCTGGCGGAGGTTGTTGAAGTTGGAATCCTTGAAGTGCTTCGAATCGCACACACAAAAAATGACTTCACCCACGGATGTGGGTACATTTCCTTGATAAATAAAACTCAACCAGGCACTTCAAAGAGGTTTTGATGCTGGGAGACGGTGTAATGAAGCGTGTGGGTCACTACATCCAACAACTGAACATTTTGACTTGCCCTCTCGTAACTTCTGCATCATTGACCTTGGACTACAAAATCGGAACGAGAAATAATAATGGCGGATTGCTTGAAGTGTTCGAGACGCCCATAAAAACCGAGCGTTTTTCAGCTAGGCTCAAAGCTAGGGTACAAAATAGCCTATTACTTATTCATTTTGATGTTTTTGAATGCAAAAACCAAGCAAAGGTCAAATGTTGACCTCAGACAACAATATAATCAAATTTAAAAAGCCTGTTCATGACCCCTTTAACAAAATGTAGGATAATCTTTGACCTGTTTGAATTAAGAATGTTTTACAAAATCCAAACTTATTTCTGAATTTGAATATCTAGAATTGTCTCACTTACTAGTCCAGAAAAACTTTCTTAGAATTCTTATATTATGCAAAAAAATTATGTGTGGTTATTATTAGCGCACCTTTTGTGGTTATATCTCAATAACATATAATCAATTCAAATTTGAATGTCAAAATGTATGTTATGAAGTGTCCTGAAAGCAATTTAGTGAGCAATTTTGTCATGCTTTATAGAAACATCTGTTTTGGATGGAGTGGGAGTGGAGCGCACACGCTTCAGGGTGTTGGGATAGCGTTCGTAGAGACTGATGATGACACAGGAAACACCAGGAGATGAATGGAGAGACGCTGGATACCAGGAACGTTGGTAAGCAGTATAACTTCTGACTTGAAAAGGCTGTAAAACAGGAAAGAAGTCATTACTCAAACCAAGACCAGACCGTAATGAATCTCGAGGCGTGTGCTTAAATGCTGTGGTTGATGAATGACTTGAATGGTATGACTTGTGTGACCAGTACTCTGGAGATGGTGCTCTTTGTGATGGGCTGCTGATTGAATCTGGTACATCTGTTCCTCTTCTCTTCTCTTCTCTTCTCTTCTCAGAGATCTGATTTAATCTTCACCGACTCAATAAACATCGCTTTAAAATTAAATTTCTGTGTAAAATACACAGTTGGTGGTCAAAGCATACCAAATTAGCATAATATCCACCCATGAATTTCCACTACTCGAATTAACAAAATGAAATAATAAATGGATGACTCTGATTCTACTTCGTCGAGGAGGTGTGGGCCCATTGTAGCCGATGTGTATCAAGCATTGCTGAACCAACAGTGTTGAATTTGAAACAATGTGCGAGGGGTCCCTCTGCATTCCTACACTTTTTCTCTTTTCTTTCTTTCTCAGCAGGGAGGGCTTTGGCTCTGTATCATGCAGGTTAGCATCCTTGCCTGGGCAGGCAGGGCAACCATGTGTGACAGAGGGCCACTCATTAAATAATGTAGAATGGAGAGTTCATCTAAGGCGCTGTCACAGCGCGTTACATAGATGAGTGCTTTGTGTACTATACTACTTCTATACCACATTCCCCCATGCCAACAGAGATCCAAATGCTTCCAGTTTTGTTCAGAAAAAAAGAGGACAGCTAACATATGCTACATTTAACAGAATATTGCCCTGTAATATTGCTCTGCCCACTCTCATTATCATTACTGTAATGTGAAAATCTAATATATCTTTTTTTTTTTGTAAAGTAAATTTAACTGTAACACAGTAAAACATCACTGTATCCCAATAATGAGAAAATATAGAAACATTTAAAGAGTGGATTTAAGTTGCTTTAAGTGGATGCGATGCCATTTAAAACAGATGTTGCCATAAAGCATGACAAAAGCTCACTAAATTGCTTTCAGATCACTTCATATAAAAATTTCAATTTGAATATATTGATTATATGTTATTGAGATTTTTTTTTTTTTTTTTGTGCATAATCTAAGAATTCTAAGAAAGTTTGTCTGGACTAGTGAGTGAGATGACAATTCTAGATATTCAATTTTCATTTTAAAGAGTTGCAGCACTTTCTGGCAAGTCTCAAGTACTAACACGTTTATGCTTTTAAATGTCTGTAAAATTGTAATTTATTTGTTTTCAGAGAAACTGGGTATAAAGCATTTCATCTGCATTGTTAATTTTAACTGAACTTTAAATGTGTAGATTACGACTACACTTAAATGTTACTGAAAAGCCTTTCAATGCTTCTGAAATGTCAAACACTAGGATGTGGCACATTTGCTTCAGCTGGAAATAGTCTTAAAGGAGTTCACCTTCTCTGGCCCAAAACATAATACGCAAGTGAATATAACCCCCTGTGGCTACATTTTGTGCTTATAGTTCACATTTAATTATTTGGTAATCATCCAAAGCAATTTACACTGCATTCAAGGTATATGTTTTTTTCCCCCCATCTTATGAATTCCATTAAAATCAAAATACCTATGATCACGGTATTGCTAAAAGCGCTATGCACTATGATTTCTCAGCATTGCCACAAGGGGTGCTATAGCATAAATTAGTATAAACTTGGGCTATATTTACACTGGCACAAAAAAAATCTGCCCTTTCACACATACTGGTCTTTTCTGGTTAATTACAGGTAAATTAACAGTAACAGAAGATTACCGGTAAATTACCGGTAACATGTGTGAACAGGACCTTTTCAAAAAGGTCCAGCATTTTACCAGTAAGGGTAGTTGTAACATTACCAGTTGCAAAAATAAAAACTGCTGCATCTGTGTTGATGAGAGAATCAAAGTGTATGCGCTTTGTGCACCCGCTACATTATGGCCAAGCATGCACGCTTAAAATAATGTTATGAACAACGTGCCACTGACTTTAGACTAGTGCTTTTTTTCTGGTCAGTGGCGGAACTGCAAAGTAGCACTAGGGAATCCGTCGAAACATGCCTTCTTTTTGCGCCAACCTAGCCTAGGAAAACCCAGACAACTTCCGGCAAATTTATTTTTGCTTTGAAAGTTAGTCTGGCAAAGAGCTCATTCAAACCCATTTCCAATCCGAATTCCAAAACCGACTTGGCTGTGTGCACGGCTTTTTTGTAGCGCCGCCGCGTCCGAGGATGAACGACTTTAAGTCGAATCTGCACGAGCATGTACGTCTTCAATAGACTGTAAGGTCTCACCATACCGGCACGCAGTTTGCGTGTCTAAATTGCAAAGTTCATTGCACATTTTTTTTTGTTTAGGTTTTGTTTACTGTGTGTGATTTATATAATGGAAAGCACATTCACTTATAGTCGTCTTGCTGTTAATTTTAAATAAACTTAGAGCAAGTAGCTAATCAGATTGTCTGCTCGTTTATTCAAACAGACGAACGTCGCTCTGCATACGTCATCTCCTTCAGCGCTCTGATTGGTTCCAATTGCGCCCAGAGGCATTTGAGCTACGTCCGTTGTTGACTCCCCTCTGGAACTGATTTGTCAATGAAGCTTTGCCAGACCATAACTCAGTTCCAAACTGAGAATGGTCTGGTTTTAACCAGGCTAGCTCTAAACCCGCCCAGGGAGCGCAAGTTCATTTCCTAGTTTACCAACGTGCATCTGTGGAGGGAAAAGCCCGCTTTGTGCAGGTGCAAAATAGGAATGATAAATGCAACAGTGTACAACAGGGGTTCTCAACTCCAGTCCTCGCGACCCACTGCTCTGCATATTGTGTATGTCTCCCTTTTTTAACACACCTGATTCAGATCCTGCAGCTCGTTCGGATAGACAATACCAAGTACGCAAAGTTCGGACTTGCGTCCTTGGTAGTTCAGACTTGCCAAGTACGACAAATGGAACAGAGTGTACTTGATCGCGTCACTTAGCATGCTCTGGCTATTCCGGTTATCTATTTATATATATTTTAGGCAACAATAAAACGAAATATGCTACAACTCTGCCTCTTTTCGTCAAAAATAAAACAAAATTTGTTATGAAACACCACTTTGCCTCTTTTCATTAAAAAAAAAAAAAATCTTAAACATATTTGGCCATGTGGTTCAGGCGTATATTGATTATCTTCACCCCATATATTAATAACAAAATGAACATTATCTTTTCTTTTTAAAAATATGAAACATTATTGATTTTTATTGACATTTAACAAAGACAGAGTTCATTAAAAATATTTTCATTTTAATATAGTTCATTAAATAATTATTATAAATAAAAATATTTATTTATAATAACACAATAAAATGATTTTTTTTTTGCCATGGTACAAACTAGTTAAATGAGACGAGACCAAAGATAGACTTTTACACAAGACGAATTATACGTCTAGTTTATCCACCAGACGAAACATCGGTGCCAGCGGCAAATGTCAGAAGCACTAGCCGAGGAAAAGCTGTTCCATTCGGGGTCGCTGGGCGCCGGTGTTCTGTCGTTTTTTGCAACGTCAGATACATTTTTGAAATAGGTGCTATCTTTATAAATAAACCACAGATTTGAGATTTAAACAACCACATTCTCGCCTGAAACACTCTTAAAGGTCCCCTGACATGTTTTTTTTTTATTTTATAATGTTTTTAGATCAAAAATAGTCATAATTTAGAAATAAAAGGCATTTTTCCTATAGCCTGATTTTAGCCTCTGCTTAGAACGCTATGTTTGAAGGGGCGTGCCTGCTGTGGGATTCAGTGTAACCGCCCACTGCTGTGATTGGCTGACATGCTTGCATATGAAATACCCAGATAGCAAACTGACATTGAATCAACGTGGAAATATGACATCGAAACGACGTTGATCCGACATTGTTTTGCTCATCGAATTAACGTTGAACCGTCAGGCGCGTCATTCTTTCAAAACTAACGGAAAATCAACTTGAAATCAATGCGTTGTTTCAACGTTATGAAAGCAAACCAATTTTCGATTTTCATTTAGCTTTGAAGAATGCCGCGTCTGACGTTGGTTCAACGTTAATTCGATGAGCAAAATCAACGTTGTTTCAATGTCATGAGAGACGTCGTTTCCACGTCGATTCAATGTCAGTTTGCTGTCTGGGATAGCTACATTATAAATGTGAAACTCTTGAATACGTTTTACTACAGCCATTATATGTTTTTACTATTACAGATATCGAGATATCGAGAAGTTTTTGAAGTATTTAGATTCTCATCACATAAAATATTGCTGTGATGAGCAGCATTGAGCAGCAGGTGACAGTCTGTCGATCGCGAGAATGAAGATCTTATTGAATAATCATGCAGTTTCTGCACTCTCTGCTTTCACCAGTGCAGACATGATGATGTACAACAAGAGCTTCGTTATGCAGTGTAACGCAGTTTATGTTTTCTCTAAAGCCCGAAACTCGTCCGCTCTCGTCGAGGTAAAAAGCTGCACTTGAACTCACAGAGAGAACTACCGACTGACAGCTAGAATGTGCGTTCTGCACCTGCATTTAATGAGCCAACTGTCTATTTCTGCAGATATATTAGTCTATATTCGTCATTCAAAAAGGAAAACCGACGCTGCCGGCTGCAGATAACGTAACATTAAACAAAGCAGTGCGTGCTTACTGAATATTTTCAGTATATTTTCAGGGGGGGAGGGGGCACAACGCACAGACACTTCTCTTTTTTGAAAATCATACATTATTACAAGGAAAAATATTACCAGATAATGGAAATCATTGTAGTGTCCATGAAGATGTGAAAAAATAGGCATACATCTAGCTTACACATGTATCCAAATTATTGTCCAAATAAATTGTCTTTTACGGCCCTGACGACAACGTCTGTCTCCTCGGCTGTGAACCGCTCCTGGCGTGCGCCTGGCAAATCCGCCATTATAATAGCAATCCGTCATGGAACAAGCACGCTTGCTTTTAAACAGAATGTGAGAAGACGCTCTGATTGATTTATTGCACGCTATGGCCAAACCACAACTACGAGTAACTACTTCAGACCAACCCATTTTAGATTTGCGTTGGGCCGAGATCTGCCCACAAAGTTATTGGCGTTTCAGATCGTTAAAATTTAGTGTCTTCACCGTCAGGGTGGGGTAAGAGTGTGAAGAGAGTCTCGCTGAGCAGGTTATTTACCTGACCTGTTTACAGCTATGCGGAAAAAAACAGCTTATTATTTTTTATGTATCAATCAGGTGTCTGTAAAGTCGAGCATGAGTTGTGTTTCATAGATAAGACAAAACTGAAACAGGATGAGGTATGAGACAATGATGAACAAAGCAGGTTTTTTTTCTGAAATGCCTCTTTGGTATTGTCTGAACAAGCATTTAACGATGATGCTATAATTAATGTAGTGACGGTTGATATACAACTCATGCAGCGATCATGTCTGTGGATAATTATCTATCTGGTGTGTTTTGTTATTGAAAATACCCTATCACAAGCCAGCACATGTCGCTGGGATTACCCTCACCTCTGAGACAGTATCGCTACCATCTATTACATCTCATTTCAAAGGAAATATTCAAAGGAAGATTTCACCCAAAATAGGAATAAAGTGACCAAACTGTCACCGGGTTTTCATTTGGGTGTCTGCAAACAGCAATGATGTGTTTAGTGGGCGGGGACTACCTGGAGGCAGAACCAGCTCCCAGTTGGCAGTCTATAAAAGCCACAGAACAAAAGAGTAAAAAAGTAGTAATTTCAAGTTTTTTTTCCCCTCGCAATGATTTCACAATTCTGAGAAGGAAAAAAAAGAATTGTGAGATAAAAGAAAAAAAGAATCACACTGTAAATACTCACAACACAACCAAATACAGAAACACACTGCCAATACTCACAACTCAACCAAATACAGAAACACCCTGCAAATACTCACAATGCAACCAAATACAGAAACACATTGCAAATACTCACAACTCAATCAAATAGAGTAATGGGCTGCAAATACTCACAATACAACCAAATACAGAAACAAACTGCAAATACTCACGACTCAACCAAAATACAGAAACACACTGCAAATACTCACAACACATACAGAAACACGCTGCAAATACTCACAACTCAATCAAATACAGAAATGCAAAAAACTCACAACGCAACCAAATACAGAAACACACTACAAATACTCAACGCACATACAATCAGGATATTAAAATAAACAAAAAACGTACCATTCAAATCATCGACAAAATCACTTATGAGTAGACATTGAGCAATAAGCATATCCCAACCAGGCTAGTCACTTGTTGGCCTCTCTTTGAAACATTTCTGAGCTATTTTTTAGCGTGTTTGTGTATACGGTTGCATTGTGAATAATTGCAGCACGTGGTGATTTTTTTCTTAATTTGCTGCAGTTTTTTCTATTTGCATGTTTTCTTTAGTTGCAGTGCATTGAGCTCTCTAAGCCACCATACAAATGTGCTGCTGATTTAGTATTGCATAGGTTATTTTTACATGAAACCTGCAGTTCTAATATGATTTATCTTTGTTTTACAAGAGTGTGTATTTATATCCAATGTATAAACTAACAGTATAAGTATTTTAAGTATAAGTTTTTAATTTAATTATAATTAATGCTGAAATATGTGTAGGTGTAACACTGCAGGAATGAATAAATGAATATGTAAGTTTACAACCATTGCAAACTGAATTAACTGTAGAGAAAATTTAAATTGCCAAGAAATTGCCCAATTAGAAATAGACACAGTGAGTCATTGCCATTAGGTAAAAGTTTTGCTGGTTAGTACGACCCCATTAGACCATCCTGATGATTTCAAAATTATTTGGCCAATTGATGGCCAAAAGTAGATGCATGATCTGACAAAGTAAAATATTTATCTCAGATATTTTCTAATATTAGTGTAATTGTATTACTAGTCACAAATTAGTTTATTGAGGGCTCTTAAAATCATGGACTTTTTATATTTCCACATCCGCATCCAACTTTTGATGTCTCACGACATCAACTCAAAAAACAAATCAACTCAAAAATACACCCAATTAAAACATTTAAAGCTTACCGTATTGTTCAATCAAATTGGCTATAATTATGCAAAGCAAATATGATCCTTTAACATGTTCACACAAAACAAACTGCAATAGGTTTGGGCCTATGAAATAACTTGTGGGTTATAGCCCTTGTGATTGATAATTTTCAATTATTTGTTAACTAGCAAATGGTTGTTACGCAAGGCTGCTTACAGCAGATTCACTCCAAAAACAGTCCCTCTGGAGCAATCTTGGTTGGTTAAGTGCCTTGCTTATAGCACAATAATGACAGGGTTTGAATCTAGGACAGTTTGCTAACACCAATTTGTCAACATTAGTTAACAGGAGTGGCAAGGGATGCAGCGCCTCCTCAAAATAATTAAAACTTAAATGAGAAAATATTCCATAGAACAAAAATAAAACATAGCAAATATTATGACATTAAAAAGTGTATTAAAAAGAGTTAAAGTTATCGCTCTCTTGCCTTCTCTGAGTTTTATCATTTATCTCCCACGAAACTTGCGGTACACTGGGCGGGAACTCACAAACCGTAAGTTTGGTGGGAAATGTCATGTGAGAGGAGGCAGCGCTATGATTGGCTGTTCACACAATAAATGGTTTCTTATGATTTTAAATATGCATTTAACGATCTCTAAGTAAAAGAGGTGCTAAAGTCTTGATTTTGGGGTGGCTGTGCTTTAAAATTAAATTATTGATGAATGATTTTGAAAGTCTGACAGTAATCAGTGTTGAGTAATACTGCAAAGTTAACCCTGCCTGGTTAAGTTAACAAACATTCATTAGAAATTTAGAAAAGTGATCAAAAAGTAATTGTTACATTACTTTAACAAAGTAATTGAAATAGTTAGTAGGTAGAAACCCGTGTTACACTCAGTGATCATGTGGAATGTAAAGCTCTTTGATAAAAGAGTGAATTGGCGAAATGTCTGAATTTTCATACTGGCTCTTGTTCCAGTATGATCGCCTTTGTCGACAGAGCAGCCTACTGTGTTTCAAAGAGACTTGGCTGTTGATCCAGAGTCCTATGTAAAAATAGAAGGATTCTCACTGCGTATAATGGATAGAGACTCAGAGAGGACTGGTAAAAAAAAAAAAAAAAAACTGGGAGGAGGTGTATGTCTCTACGTGATTTATCAATGGTGTCATCCTGGTCATGTCACGGTGAAAAGGACAATTTGTGATCAGAACATTGAGCAGCTTGCTGTAAGTTGCTGACCTTATTTGCTCAGAGAGTTTTCTCATGATATTGTACAAGTGCTCTACATTCTTTACATCGGGCAATGGTTGGCCAAAAAAACAATTTTGAGAGTGTAACAGGGACTATGGTCATCCAACATAGAAAAAGCGGTAACACTTTAGAATATTGTATCTTACTTACTGCAGAATTAATAAGGAATTATTGACGAACTAATAGGTAATTCTTCATTAACTACTTCTTCACTACTGTTAACTACTAAGGAAGATGTGTTAACTAATCAGTATGTAATATAATTTTATGATTGTGTTAAGTATCAGTTAGTTAATCAATAACTAATGAATTCTGTCATACCTCCTGAAGAACTACTAATTTTCTACTAATTAAGGTTCAAGAAAAATAAAATAATTGATAAAATATTTTATATACAGTACTGTGCGTGTCTGTTTTCCTCACCACTGAGTAAATTCATGTATTTGAGGCAACGACTGAGGGAAACTGAAAATATTGGAAACTTATAAGTAATTAATAATTAAGTATCAAATAATTCTGCAGGAATTACTTAGAACATGGAACAGTATTCTAAAGTGAAAATATAGGGAACCCATTAGTAATTAATAAAGTATTATCAAATAATTATCCAGGAATTAGGCTACTTATAATCTGAAACTGTCTTCTGAAGTGAAAATATAAGGAACTTATTAGTAATTAATAAATAACTTTTAAATAGTTCTTCAGGAATTACTCAGAAGCTGGAACAGTATTCTAAAGTGACAACACAGGAAACCCATTAGTAATTAATAAATAATTATCAAATAATTATCTAGGAATTAGGCTACTTATAACCTGAAACAGTCTTCTAAAGTAAAAATATAAGGAACTTATTAGTAATTAATAAATAATTATTAGATAGTCCTTCAGGAATTACTTAGAACCTGAAACAGTATTCTAAAGTGACAATATAGGGAACCCATTAGTAATTAATAAAGAATTACCACATACTTCTGACTCAAATCAAACTTACTGTAAAAAAATTATTTCGTTTTAACATGTATAATACTGTTTACATTTAAACTCATTTAACAAACATTTTAGAATAAAAAAAAATACTTGACTCCATAACCTTCCCATAACAGTGCACAGCTCTGAGAACAGATTTTGTAAACAGATTTAACTAGCTACAGGGTAACTGACATCGTGTCCTTGTATGTTGCCTTGCATAAAACAAAATGATTTACAGCACAGTAATGATTTTATGGATTAAATAAAACGTACACAAATCTATGTTTCGCTAAAGAAATGCACCAAGTCGGTGGTGGTGAGAACTCTCCAGAGGAGGATGCAAATGCCCATGTTCTTGCGTCACAAAATCACTGTCAAGTTAAGTCACCTTTATTTATATAGCGCTTTTTACAATACAAATTGTTTCAAAGCAGCTTCACATAGATAATAGGAAAACAATGTTATAATAGTATTGTTAAATTAAAATGAAATGTTAAATGTCCCCAACTAAGCAAGCCAAAAGCCAATGGCGACAAAGGCGAAGAGAGGTGAAAAAGGCAACAGTGGCAAGGAACCAAAACTCCATCAGGTGACAGAATGGAGAAAAAAAAACCTTGGGAGAACCCAGGCTCAGTGTATGTGGCTACCCGCGATATTGCCGGAACTTGAATGGTGCAAAAGAAGTTTAAAATGTATAAGAACTAAGTATAATAATAAGGTGTAATATACATGATATGTTTTTGCTTATTTGCAGATCATAACCTATAGGTAAATGTCTGCACTTATCTTTCTTATTAGTGCTGAAGAATGACAAACTGACTACTGTGTATGACTGTTAATTAGTAGTTACTTCATAGTTATTTTTCTTGAACCTTAATTAATAGATAATTACTAGTAGTTCTGCAGGAGGTATGACAGAATTCATTAGCTATTGATTAACTAACTGATACTTAACACAATCATAAAATTATATTACATACTGATTAGTTAACACATCTTCCTTAGTAGTTAACAGTAGTGAAGAAGTAGTTAATGAATAATTACCTATTAGTTCTTCATTAATTCCTTATTAGTTTTGCAGTAAGTAAGATACAGTATTCTAAAGTGTTACCGAAAAAGCAAAACATCAAATAACAAAACAAAAAGACTTAAAGACTTAAATACACTTAAAGGCCGCATGAAATCAAAATTTAGTTTTTTTGTGTTTTTTTTAATAAAATGTACAATTTACTATGAATATGTGAGACTTAAGGTTATGACAAAATCCGCATTTAGGAGATAAGCATTCAAAACTTACTGTCTCTCACTTCCACTAAAATGAATCACAGATTTTTATGACGTCACCGCGGACTTCAGCTTCTTGTCACATATTCTGTCCAATCAAATGCTCTCCAGAATCGAAAGCTCCGCCCCCTACGCTATAAATACCAGCAATATGGGTCGGAGATGTGTGTTTCGGTTGCTCAAACGCTCCAGTTTTATTCCGTTTTCCAACTGTACGTTGGTTAAAGGAGAACTCCAGTGCAAAATGAACCTTTGGTCTAATAAAACATTGGTACCTAGTCAACCGTTCCTGAGATTTGTTTTCATGATAATCGAATGCTAAGAGTTTTATCTCTAAAAACTGTTTAGTGTAAAATGCTAGCACTGGGGCATTCACTAAGTAAAACAAAATTGCTAGTTTATAGCACTAACAAGGCTCAAAATAGCCCCACACTAACACAGTAACATAATGAGGGTCCTTACATGCAAACCGAAGCATTGAGAACTTTGTAAGTGTACAGACCGTTTAATAAGAAGATACTTAAAGAAAAGACAGTTCACTTCGTGTAATCAGACAGGAGCCATCTTAGAAAATAGTCTCGATAAGTCGATCCCCGAATGCCGTTCATACAGTTCAGAAGTTCGTTGAACTTCATACAGTTCAGCTCACTCAGCACGTCATTCGTGGTTTGACTTGTTGTGACTGTTTTCCAAAGATGGCGCCACCTGTATACATGAAGTGAACTGTCTTTATAAAGTATCTACTTACAAAGTTCTCAATGCTTCGTTTTGCATGTATGACATTGCATGTTTGCCAGCAGCCATATCACCCTGTAGCCCAAGACTGGTTGCCCACTGAAGCTAAGCAGGGCTGAGCCTGGTTAGTACCTGGATGGGAGACCTTCTGAGAAAGCCAGGTTGCTGCTGGAAGAGGTGTTAGTGAGGCCAGCAGGGGGTGCTCACCCTGTGGTCTGTGTGGGTCCTAACGCCCCAGTATAGTAATGGGGATACTATACTGTCAAAAGAGCACCGTCCTTCGGATGAGACGTTAAACCGAGGTCCTGACTCTCTGTGGTCATTAAAAATCCCAGGATGTCTTTCGAAAGAGTAGGGGTGTAACCCCGGCATCCTGGCCAAATTTGCCCAGTGGCCTCTGTCCATCATGGCCTCCTAATCATCCCCATATATATATACCAATTGGCTTCATCACTGTCTCCTCTCCACCAGTAAGCTGGTGTGTGGTGAGCGTTCTGGCGCACTATGGCAGCCGTCGCATCATCCAGGTGGATGCTGCACACTGGTGGTGGTTGAGGAGATTCCCCCCTCTATGTGAAGCGCTTTGAGTGTCCAGAAAGGCGCTATATAAATGTGATGAATTATTATTATTATTATTATTATTATGACCCCTCATTATGTTACTGTGTTAGTGTGGGGCTATTTTGAGCCTTGTTAGTGGTATAAACTAGCGATTTCTTTTTACTTAGTCAATGCCCCCAGTACTAGCATTATACGCTAAACAGTTTTTAGAGATAAAACTCTTTACATTCGATTATCATGAAAACAAATCTCAGAGAACGGTCGACTAGGTACCGATGTTTTATTAGACCAAAGGTTCATTTTGCACCGGAGTTCTCCTTTAAGAGGGAAATGGCTAGAATTTATTCACACCTCCACTATTGAATCCAACGTATCATCAGCACTCGGATTCGCTTCCGTGGTCCTGTCAAGTACGACTTGCAGTCTGTAAGGGAAACTAAACGCTATTGGCTATTGAAAAGGGGGAGGAGCCATTCAATATCTCCCTCCTTCGCTTCCTGTTTCAGTGGAAATTACGTCATCATAGTAGAAAGGCACTTCATTTGGCCTTTAGTACATAAAGAAAACAAAAGAATTGGCTAGATGTCCAACAAACACCGTTTTTTCCATAGCCACCAAACTTTTGGGCCTCTCTTTATTGATGAGGCTCCTCCCCCCACATTCAAACAGTCCAATCACAACCCTCTGTCATTATAATAGTCTAAGTTTAACAGGGCGATTGGGTAACTGACTCATCATTCCACAAAACATGATCTATAGATAAAACCATAAAAACCCACATGCATTTGAAAACACACACTTTCAATGCAATGACATTCTTAATAAGAATGTCATTTCAACTCCAAAGAAATTCACAATTATCACAAAACATTAATTGTTTAATTCCACTTCATGCTTTATTATTTGCAGAAACCAAGACACAGAATAACAAACACACTAGTCACCCTGGAATGTGCACCTTCCATGTGACTTTGATTTGTGGAATAATAACAATGAATACACCTATCTATTTGTATCTCAAAAGGTGCGTCCCAATTCGCGTACTTATGCACTATTCTATGTCGAGTTGTAGTATAAATAGTATAAAGAGTTGTGTGTTCACTCTGAAATGCTTTATATACCCGGATGATGCACTTAATTAGCCTAAAAAATGAATTATGGAATGTTGGACACTTCACTGTCGCAGCTTTAATTACGTAGCGGAGGGGGAGGGGCTTACTCAAACGTTCAATGTCCTACTAAACTCTTCTATATCTCATTGACCCTAAAGTGTGCATCTATCTCATTTGTTTTCACATAAGCAATCATATTTATTATTCACATAACACCTTGGCTGGCCGACATGAACACAATGGATGGTGATCTCACTAAAGCAGCAGCTCATTGAGTTCTGAATCGACTTGGAGACTGTGCAACAATTAACTTAATGAAGAGCGGGCGCATTAGGATGTCACATTTAGAGCTCAAGTAACACTGATGCCTTGAATATTCATGTGTTGGCAGCTCACAGATTCATAATGCCTCGCGCCACTGAATACCAATAGCTGCATTTCCCGCCAAACGCAATATCTGCCTGTGCACGATCACACTCTAATCGTGCTCATTGAGTTCATTATTTTTGGTTCATTCTCCTCACAGACATAACATCTGCCATTTTGAAAGGGACAAAGCAAGCCATATTTTTTTCATAAAACAAGTCATAAGAGTTTAATACCTCCCCAGAAGATATTGCTTAACCCTGTTTAAAACAAAATAATATTAACAAAAACAACTAAAACCAGCCAATTTCAGCACAGTTTGAGACATATCAGTTTTGAGAGATCTCTAAAGGAGTTTATGTTTAAGAGAGGCGGGAATAAAAAGCTAAGACTAAAACCTAAGATGGAAGGCTGGTCTTAGCTTGTTTACTGTAAGATGTCCAGGCTGGGTTTCAGCCGGTTGGTCAGCTAGTCTCCCAGCCTGAAGTGCTTAAACCCTGCTAAACAAGCTATGACTAGTGTGGAAGACCAGCTAACACCAGCAAACCAGTTTAGGCAGTTTTCTCCAAGCCGGGATGATACTTAATAAGAAGAAGTCTTCATTGGCTCTCATATTCATTATTATCTAGGAGAAACAATTGGGCTATTATTAAGATCAAATTTTCTTCTGCAGCTAATTAAACCATGGTATTAAAAATAATAATGCTAAAGTCACAGCTGGATTAGACCTAATGTAAATCCATTTTGCACAACCACAACAGTGCAGGAACAAGGAGTATTTTAAAAAGTAGCTTGTTGGTAGAGTTAGCATACATGCTCTCAGGGCTAATGCAATAAACATAAGGTTACATGAGAAGAAGGCTAACACTTAATTTACTATTATCTGTTGTCAAACTTATTCTTCTTTAAATGATCGAGCTAGTAGGCTATATATCTTTAAAAAGCATTAAGCTTTAAAAGATAGCATGCTAATCAGTCATAAAAAGTAGCGTATAGTGTATCCCAGAAATCTAGTCTCTGTGAGCTATCAATTGAAGTTCAGTGTCCCAAATCTGGAAAACACAAATTAGTGACGCCACCAACTGGAGAACCTGAGAAATTTATTCTTTCCTACATTTGTACAAACACAATAACTGACAAATTTGAAATTAATGCACAATTAGCCACAAAACATGCTAAAACTCATTGTCATTCAAAAAGTTCTACAAATTCCCTGCATATTAAAAATAAGAAAATCTGATTAATATTTCAGATAAGATAGTAGTAGGCTTCGCTAGTTCAGTTTTCCACAATTAACCAAGTTAAAATCCATTCAGCATATTTCCCCAAAAAACTGAAGCGATAAGCTGTAGTCTAACAAGATGTGACGTCTGTTGAATGAAGAAAAATTATAATAACATTGATACTCAGGACATTTATAACGTTACTTTGTTAAAAATTAATCTACCAATCTCAGCTCCGTTTCGGAAACCCTGCTGAAATAGAAAAAAAAGGAATAACACACCAGTCTGTCCTTCAAATGAGTAAGTCTTGAATATAGCAATTACGATAAATACGTGCAAATGAATGCTGCAAATATGATGATGATGGTGATATCATTTTGCACATATCTTGAAAATGGATCTGTTGGCGTCAATGCTGGATGACTAAGTACTTGGTATGTGAGGTTTTTCTGCATCATTTAATGTGTTTATTCACAGAAGTGAATGTATGCGGGTGGTTTAAAGATTTGGGCTGCTATCGGAAAGTTTGTAGCTTTATCATTATTGTTTCCTTGAACAAAACTTTAAAAATCAACTGGGCTTACCTTATGTAACCTTTGCTGGCGACAGAATCGCTTGAATAACTCAACACTGCCATCTGCTGTGTTTCAAATGAACTGAGTTGGCTTTACAAGAGGAAGTGGCTCAGGCCATTGGCAGGAATTCGGGTGACATCAGCTGGAATTTCCTTCAGTGAGAGCAGATGTGAACTGAGATGAGATCTCTCTCTCTCTCTCTCTCTCTCTCTCTCTCTCTCTCTCTCTCTCTGAGAGAGAACCTACTGTATGTCATAAGACAGTAGATGATTGTTGCTCTCTTCAAAGAACAAAGTATGAAGGAAATGCTTCATCTGACAAGATAATTTAAGGCAGTCTTGTTTGTGAAGTGCAGACCATAATCATAATGTGGGACTTAAGGTCAAAGTTTAACGTTATTATTAGACTTAAAACCTGAACTAAAGGAATAGTTCTGACATCCTTACTCACCCTTATGTCATTAGATTTTTTTGTCCATCTACCTAACACACAAATACACAGACTTTTTAAAAAAATGTACCGTAAGAAAGTACTTTTATTTATTTTTAAAGCTATTACAATTATGAGAATATGGCAGTGTTTTTGGTGAGTTAATAGACCATTTTGCAAGATGTAAACAACACTGGTCCAGAAGCACTTCCTGTTTCAGTTTTTTAACACTACATAAAAGCTGGGATAAAATACAACCAACAGAACATATAAAACTGAATCAAAGGGTTAAACAAACATCTTTAAGATGTTTTCTTTACATGTGAAATAAAGAAAACAAACTGAAACAGGAAGTGTTTCTGGACCAGTGTTGTTTATGTCTTGCAAAATGGTGTTACGCATCACATTTGTGCTTCAGCAAGAACCAATGAGATTCATTCTCATGTTACGCATCACGTTTGTGCTTCGGCAAGAACCAATGAGGTTCGTTCTCGTGTTACGCATCAAGTTTGTGCTTCGGCAAGAACCAATGAGGTTCGTTCTCGTGTTACGCATCAAGTTTGTGCTTCGGCAAGAACCAATGAGGTTCGTTCTTGTGTTACGCATCACGTTTGTGCTTCAGCAAGAACCAATGAGGTTCATTCTCGTGTTACGCATCACGTTTAAGCTTCAGCAAGAACCAATGAGGTTCATTCTCGTGTTACGCATCACGTTTGTGCTTCAGCAAGAACCAATGAGGTTCATTCTCGTGTTACGCATCACGTTTAAGCTTCAGCAAGAACCAATGAGGTTCATTATCGTGTTACGCATCACGTTTGTGCTTCAGCAAGAACCAATGATGTTCATTCTCGTGTTGCGCATCACGTTTGTGCTTCAGCAAGAACCAATGAGGTTCATTCTCGTGTCACGCATCACGTTTGAGCTTCAGCAAGAACCAATGAGGTTCATTCTCGTGTTACGCATCACGTTTGTGCTTCAGCAAGAACCAATGAGGTTCATTCTCGTGTTACGCATCACGTTTGTGCTTCAGCAAGAACCAATGAGGTTCATTCTCGTGTTACGCATCACGTTTGAGCTTCAGCAAGAACCAATGAGGTTCATTATCGTGTTACGCATCACGTTTGTGCTTCAGCAAGAACCAATGATGTTCATTCTCGTGTTGCGCATCACGTTTGTGCTTCAGCAAGAACCAATGAGGTTCATTCTCGTGTCACGCATCACGTTTGAGCTTCAGCAAGAACCAATGAGGTTCATTCTCGTGTTACGCATCACGTTTGTGCTTCAGCAAGAACCAATGAGGTTCATTCTCGTGTTACGCATCACGTTTGTGCTTCAGCAAGAACCAATGAGGTTCATTCTCGTGTTACGCAGCACGTTTGAGCTTCAGAAAGAACCAATGAGATTCATTCTCGTGTTACCCATCACGTTTGAGCTTCAGCAAGAACCAATGAGGTTCATTCTCGTGTTACGCATCACGTTTGAGCTTCAGCAAGAACCAATGAGGTTCATTCTCGTGTTGCGCATCACGTTTGAGCTTCAGCGAGAATTATGGATAAAGACAACTCAAACAAAAACGGTCAAACAAAAGACGTACTTTTATTTAATTAAAACAGCCTGTGAAACAGCACAAGTGTAACACCCCTACCAGTTGGTCACGCATTTTCCACAAGACAGAATTGATATAAACATTTGTACTCTTCTGAATATACAAAACAAAGTTACATTGTATATAAATATACCCATCCTTTTGAGAGGACAGTCATGGCTCATTAAAATCAACAAAGAGCCCATACGTATTCAGAAAGACTTGTTCGGTAAATTTGACTTAAAGATTTAAGAACTATTTCAAATGGAGCTAAACCTTGGCTCTCCCTCGTGTATTTCAAAAGATAAATGTGTAAAAGAAAATAAATCAAAATCAAAATTCAGCCAGAATTTACCAAGACTAATTTGCAGATTGCTAGTGGGTGAAATGCAAATCAGACAATAAGCAACCTGCAGCAGTCTGAAGTAAACTCTTGGATGGAAAGTTCATCATCAATTACTCATTTCAAACAAGTATGACTTTCTCCAATGGAACACACTCATATAATTTTACATGCTTGTCCCCCATCCAAATCCAGTGAACTGGGTAATTGAACACAGGAACCACCAGTTAACTTCCTCAGAAATTCTCCTTATGACTCATGAAAGAAAGGCATACAGGTTTGGAACCATATTTTGGGTGTGTAACTAAAAGTATTTTTATTTTTGGCTAAACTATTCCTTCAAATCGGCTTGAAAAAGATGCACAAAAGAGCGATTCTTTTTATCGTTCCATTTAATTTACCTAGTACATTATGGAAAATGTGTGTGAAATGGCACTCACTGACCCAAGTGTGTGAATGAACACAGGCCGAACAAATCGACAGCATTTCAGGAATGTAAAGGAAAACTATTCCAAGAAAGAACAATTACTAGCACACTTTGCAAAGAACGTTCTGGAGTGAAAAGCAGTGTGTAGAAGGAGACGTGTGCCCTTTGCATTGATTTTTCTCTTCGATGAACACACTTCATTTTCTGGCTGTTAAACTATTTTGCAAAGAACAATAGAATGCGGAGAATGTATAAAAGAAAAAGAACCAAGTTTTAACCTGTGTTACGCAAGCAAAAACCTTTCTCGGTGTAGGTGGGCGGGTAAGATTAAAGCAGAAGAAATGAATGCCACATTCTCTTAGAGCATGATAAACACTGGACACACGGTTTGTGGTGTGTGTTATCAAAAGCAGTCCTCAAATAAAAGGTGTTGCGTATTGTTGGTCATTTTGTCCATTAAAATAGGTTGAGAGATCAAAAAACGGAGATGAGGGCGAAGACTCCGTACAGCAAGGCGCAGGGATACGCCACCAGCAGCTGCTGCCCGTCCATGGCCAGAGCAGAGATGAAGATTTTAGAGGCCGAAAAACTGCACCAACCAATGATGGAGGCTGTTATAATGATTCCCATCATGCCCCTGAAAGACACATGAAAACACCAGGTTAGCAAGGTCTAGGGCTGTTACTAACCATCTTTTGATGATTAATCCGATTTTTTTTTCCGTGTAAATAAAAGGAGACCTAAGCCTTTAAAATGACTTAAAATACATATACAAACCCAATTCCATAAAAGTTGGGACACTGTACAAATTGTGAATAAAAACAGAATGCAATGATGTGGAAGTTTCAAATTTCAATATTATATTTAGAATACAACATAGATGACATATCAAATGTTTAAATTGAGAAAATGCATAATTTTAAGGGAAAAATAAGTTGATTTTAAATTTCATGGCATCAACACATCTCAACAAAGTTGGGACAAGGCCATTTTTACCACTGTGTGGCATCCCCTATTCTTTTAATAACAGTCTGCAAACGTCTGGGGACTGAGGAGACAAGTTGCTCAAGTTTAGGAATAGGAATGTTGTCCCATTCTTGTCTAATAAAGGCTTCTAGCTGCTCAACTGTCTTAGGTCTTCTTTGTTGCATCTTCCTCTTTATGATGCGCCAAATGTTTTCTATGGGTGAAAGATCTGGACTGCAGGCTGGCCATTTCAGTACCCGGATCCTTCTTCTACGCAGCCATGATGTTGTAATTGATGCAGTATGTGGTTTGGCATTGTCTTGTTGGAAAATACAAGGTCTTCCCTGAAAGACACGATGTATGGATGGGAGCATATGTTGTTCTAGAACTTGGATATACCTTTCAGCATTGATGGTGCCTTTCCAGATGTGTGCGCTGCCCATGCCACACGCACTCATGCAACCCCATACCATCAGAGATGCAGGCTTCTGAACTGAGCGCTGATAACAACTTGGGTTGTCCTTGTCCTCTTTAGTCCGGATGACATGGCGTCCGAGTTTTCCAAAAATAACTTCAAATTTTGATTCGTCTGACCACAGAACAGTTTTCCACTTTGAGTCCACTTTAAATGAGCCTTGGCCCAGAGAAAACGCCTGCGCTTCTGGTTCCCGTTTAGATATGGCTTCTTTTTTGACCTATAGAGTTTTAGCCGGCAACGGTGAATGGCACGGTGGATTGTGTTCACTGACAATGTTTTCTGGAAGTATTCTTGAGCCCATGTTGTGATTTCCATTACAGTAGCATTCCTGTGTGTGATGCAGTGTCGTCTAAGGGCCCGAAGATCACGGGCATTCAGTATGGGTTTCCGGCCTTGACCCTTATGCACAGAGATTGTTCCAGATTCTCTGAATCTTTGGATGATATTATGCACTGTTGATGATGATAACTTCAAACTCTTTGCAATGAACAGTTCACATATTTAGAAACAGTGATGTATTCTCCTGTTTCGTCCTGAAATGACGCACATTGCGTTCCCAGATTAAAATTATAAGCTACCCAAACTCACAGAATATGCAGAGATGGAGTGTGTAAATGATAACAGTTCATGTGGAGAAGCATTTACTGTGAACGAAAAGTTGGCACATATTGATAGGATAGTGGCTTTGATGGAGATTTGTGGGATGCAAATCCAGGGCACGAAGCTCCCGTTCCACCACATCCCAAAGATGCTCTACTGGGTTGAGATCTGGTGACTGTGGGGGCCATTTTAGTTCAGTCAACTCATTGTCATGTTCAAGAAACCAATTTGAAATGATTCAAGCTTTGTGACATGGTGGCATTATCCTGCTGGAAGTAGCCATCAGAGGATGGGTACATGGTGGCCATAAAGGGATGGACATGGTCAGAAACGATGCTCAGGTAGGCCGTGGCATTTAAACGATGCCCAATTGGCACTAAGGGGCCTAAAGTGTGCCAAGAAAACATCCCCCACACCATTACACCACCACCACCAGCCTGAACAGTGGTAACAAGGCATGATGGACCCATGTTCTCATTCTGTTTACGCCAAATTCTGACTGTACCATCTGAATGTCTCAACAGAAATCGGGACTCATCAGACCAGGCAACATTTCTCTAGTCTTCAACTGTCCAATTTTGGTGAGCTCTTGCAAATTGTAGCCTCTCTTTTTCCTATTTGTAGTGGAGATGAGTGGTACCCGGTGGGGTCTTCTGCTGTTGTAGCCCATCGCCTCAAGGTTGTGCATGTTGTGGCTTCACAAAGGCTTTGCTGCATACCTCGGTTGTAACGAGTGGTTATTTCAGTCAAAGTTGCTCTTCTATCAGCTTGAATCAGTCGACCCATTCTCCTCTGACCTCTAGCATCAACAAGGCATTTTCGCCCACAGGACTGCCGCATAACGGATGTTTTTCCCTTTTCACACCATTCTTTGTAAACCCTAGAAATGATTGTGTGTGAAAATCCCAGTAACTGAGCAGATTGTGAAATACTCAGATCGGCCGGTCTGGCACCAACAACCATGCCACGCTGAAAATTGCTTAAATCACCTTTCTTTCCCATTCTGACATTTAGTTTGGAGTTCAGGAGATTGTCTTGACCAGGACCACACCCCTAAATGCATTGAAGCAACTGCCATGAGATTGGTTGATTAGATAATTGCATTAATGAGAAATTAAACCGGTGTTCCTAATAATCCTTTAGTTGAGTGTAATTACCACATGGACCAGCCGTGTTTAAGATCTGTCAGCCACATTATGCGTAACTTTGCCAGTTTATTTTCTATAACCAAACGACTAATTAAATTATGATTAGACAAAAGCCTATTCTAACTGACTAACATTTGGCTGATTATTAGGTGGCAGTGCTAAAAAAATAAATAAAAAAACTTTAGAATATTCAATAATAAATTTTATTATAGATTATGGTATTAATAATTTATATACATGTATACACACACACACACATATATACACACACTTTTATCTTAAAAACAAAAATGAGTAAACTAAATAATTCTATATTGACATTACTTAATCTCAAAGTGTAAAAGGTTAGGGAACACCCTAACTAAAAAAGGTTGTAAAGCGTGACTTACTGTAAGGAGAAGAGGACCCCGAAACTAGACAGGATGATCATGGGGAGCAGGCAGTACCCGAGAACACTAGCGACACACCCAAACGAAACCCCCGTCATGCTCATGAGGTTGAGCAGGCAGTACATGCCCAGGCACCCGATGGCACTGATACCGTACACGTAACCAAACTGGATCTTACCAGTCTAAAATGAGAAGAAAAACGTGTGGTTATGCAGTTGGCACGTCTTTCATTTAACAAAAATATCTTCTAGTCAGATTTATTAGCATCAGAAATAAATAAATAAAATGCTTAAAAAAACCAAATAATAATCTTAAGATTAAACATTTGTCCCTTACCAAGAGTAGCGTCGCCCCAAAAGCCAAACAGAACACCATGGGACCAGCCAGATCTGTTTCGTTCATTATACTGCCATCTGCTGCCTTCAGCGGGTGCAGCACAGTCAGTGTCTTCTGCCAGATGTGGTCGAAGTTGATCCCCAGCTCTGCAAATGGAAAATACATTTTCACTTTTTTTGAAAGAATACCTGTTCTCGCCACATGCTACTAGGCCAGGGTTTCCCAAACGGGGAAATGTGCTGTTAAATTATTGAAATATTCACTTACAATCTCAGGGCAGGGGGTGCTTCAAGAAACATTTCATGGCAAAGGGGTCCAGCTGAGAAAAGTTTGGGAACCCCTATACTACAAGCATCTTGACACCCGAATTGCATCCGGTAGTTGACAAATGATTGATAGACAGAGCTGTGTTTATGAAATACTTCTTTGTAAATTTAATTAGTTTATTTGAAACTTTTCTTTCTATCCAGTGGTTTAATTTGAGAAGTGTGGATCGTAACCTAGCGCTATTTATACATATGGAAATATGCAACAAATCTAATCCCATATCTCTATGATATAATGTATTGTTTGATGCTCCACTCATGCATCACATGACTTAAATGTGCCAGAAAAATTGTGCAACTTTAACAAAACTGCTTCGCGGCTTATTTTCAAATGATAACGAGTAATGCTACAACTGATGATTGCCTCAGTGAGCAACACTAATAAGACAGGATTGGCATTGTGATAAACAGCGAGGCAGCAGACGTCAGTGAAGTGGCTTTCTCCACATCTCTCTGAAGAACTGGGGCAAGTGGCTTTCACAAGGTCTACTTAGCGTCAGTATGCAGGGACACAGATGTGGTTGTGCTAAACACGGCCCCAGGTGACACTTATTTGTTTTGTAAAGCTCAGAGTTCTGGCTTTGGGACGCAGAGACAATGCATTATTGATTTCTCTGTGAACAAGAATGAACTCAGCCCTGGGAATCACAGCAGTGCTTTCTTTTCTGTTCTGAAAACGATTCTACATGTATACCAAAGTACTATGGAAAAAAATATGAATGTCAGAGAAAAACAATTCCTCAATCATCAATGACAAACAAGGACCCAAACTTTTTGGATCCTTTTGACCCAGATGAGGAACATAACGTTTTTTTTTTGTTTTTAAATCCATAGCTTTTAGGAGGGTTTGAAAATTTTTTTAAAAAATCCACATTTCACTTTGCTGCCACGTATAGATGAACCATTGCAGCATGAAAAGGAAATTCAAGATGTGTTTCTCATCTTCATTTTTTTCATATGAAAGTTACATTTATGCAAGTGAAATGAACGTATACGACACCTCTGATTGGCCGTTGTGTTCACGAGCTCATCGGATATGTCTGTGATTGGCTACAATGATCAGCAGGCATCAATAGAGAATGGGAATGTGACGTCAGCGGATCCCAGTAACGCAAGGCATTGTGGGATTTTAGGACACGGAGGTTGCGTGAGAAACGTCAAATCTGCAGTATATTTTTTGTAGACATGTACTTTTGATCTATTTACTAGTTATTTATTTATGTTTATGTGTACGGTGAAGCATATACCAAGGTAAACTCCTCGTATGTAAAAAAACCAGGAAATAAACCGGATTCTGATTTATTACAGAAACTAATCTAGAACATTGCAGAAACAATAAAAACAACAGCGTTTCACCTGGAAATTACATTTAATAAAAGTAAAGAACGCATCTAAAATGTTTCCAAAGTAACAAAGAAAATACAATCGACACAGAGTTTAACTTGCACTGTTGTTGTTGGTGACAGAGAGGTGTGTCTGGTTCAAATGTGTATGCGCTCACACCACAAACAAGGTAAGAAAACACGTCAGGAAATGTTGTTTGCCGTAGCTTTTTCAGATCAGTCGACCACTCTTTGTGTTCGTACGGATCGAGCCTGTTAATTGCCTTTATTTTCTCAAAGTAGCGCTCCTTTGCTTCCTCGTTCAGCTTATCTCGGTAGAGAACCTTGTGCTTGATCTTCGCACGGTCCATGTGTGTTTGTTTACCTTAGTTACGACAACCGTATCCTAAAATATGGCCGCCGCTACCCAGAGTGCACTGCGCCATGACGTAGATTCCCATTCTCTATAGACCTTTTTCACAAAAACCGGAAATACGTCATCGTTGTGGAAACGGAGTTCCCGTCAACTGTCGACACATCAGAAAAACCTACTCTGGGAGGAGAAAATTGATCAGAGAGTCTTCAAAACTTTGAAAAAATGTAAACTTGTCATGGTCCAGTTGTTGATGACTTTGTAAAATGCTGTGGTGATGCTTGTCTGCAGCTGATGTATCTAAGACCAAAGATATGACTATTGATTTCAGAACTGAAGCTCATTCTTCCCAATATACGTTCATTAAAGGTAAGAAGGTGGAGTGTGTGGAAAGTTATTCATATTTAGGGAGTATTATTTACAATAAACTGCATTTTGATGTGAATACCAGAAAAAAGTCTGTCAGTTTTATTCAACAGTTATCCTGAATTTTTTGCACTGCTGTTCCTATAGAACGATCAAAGATGAAGAAAAATTATACAAATATTAATTTATCCCTTGTACACTCAGATTGTTAAATACTCAGAATGGTATATATTAATATTTTAAATTTATATGTAGCCCACTGTTGTGTGTTCTTATTTATCTTGTTTTATATTGTGGTGTATATTTTTATGTGCTTATTCCGCTGGATACAAATATCTTAATAAAGTTGAACACGAACTAACGTTACTTCAAAAATACACAAAACATAAAAAATAAACAAACAATGACGGCTTATTAGTGAATGGTGACATGAGAAGTACAGAAGATCACAGGATCAATAACATCCCGCCAGATTGCCTGAATCCAGTTCCTTCGAACTTCATCGACAGGGAACTGACGAGGGAAGGAATGAAAACGACAGGTATGGCTGCTTTTGGGAATAACCAAAAAGATCGGTACGCAACAACTCTCACTAGTTGCCTTCGGCGCTATCTGTTATGAATGGAGCGGAAGAAGATTACCACGACAATTGCGTATTTCCGGTCACAAATACGGAAGTTGTGAGAAAGGTCTATTAGCGGACCGTGTGCATCCGTGGAAGCGCTCTGTGAAAAGCATCATTGATGTATAATACCAACATGTTTTTGAAGCACTGATCATTGGAGCCAATCACAGTCATTTCAGATTAGCGTGAACACAGTGGCCAATCAGAGACGTTTATGATTCGCATTTTCAATGAGTCGCATTTTTAAAATGTCAGTACCAACTTGGTACAGAAGTCGGTGCATTTGACAACAGTATTGACACGCGACCTTAAAATAAAGAATTAGCACATTTACATTAGTGGCTTCAACAACCAGATGCTCCTAATCTTGTTTCATCTGGAATACTCTTTCGGAAGGCATTTACATCTGGTCTTTTCACGACTGGACCACCATCCCAACAAGAAAACACATAAAGTGACCACGTGTGTGTTCCACATGCATCACTGTCATTTTGATGTGTGTGGGGAATGTCGAATAGGACTCAATATGCTTATTTTAACATCTCCGAATATATAATCCCTCCACGTACCATAGGCTGCCAACCCCAAATTTAAACAAATCTTTGAAAATCTAATTAATATTTCATTTCACAAGCCTCGCAGATGTGCGTGTACCAGTCAGTCCATGTGAATTGAACGCGGATATATATTCAATATTGTTACGAATAAAGGCGATTACACGAGATTGCAACTTTGGGTGTCTCTGTGTTTCTTCCGTGTTACTTTCTCTTTCGCAGAGAAGTGCTGATTGGTTGTCCTGGTTACGGTCATTGGCTGATCTCTGAGGCTTGTCATCAGAGAGGAGGGAAAGAGCGATCCAATCACGGGGATCATCAGGAGATGCGGGAACTATAAAAGGAGCACCTGAACGCGATTGTGTGGCCAGCCTTTTGTTTTGTGAACTGCAACCGTGTGCTGAGTCCTTTGTTACGTTTTTGTTGACATTCGTTTGATTATTGAATTAGTTCGTTTATATTAAGTTTGTCATGTGAATTAGAGCGTCTTAAACCTGAACTTCTTTACTCATTATGTGAACTTGAGTAATGATGCCTTATTAAAACAGGGATAAAGGAAAGGGTCAGGTAAGATGTCACGTGACATACATTGCGCACATGTAGTTTTTTTCTTTGTTTAAAAACATTAGATTTAGGGACAAGTGCCACTGTTGTATTTTTGTTTTGGTTAGTTAGTGTAGGGAAGTATACGACGTCTCGGACGTTGAAGATCTTTCTTTTCTACATTTTATTTTTTATTAGTTAGGTTAGATTAAATTCGGGTGAGAAAGATTGTTTTTTTTTATTAATTTCTTTGAGTTGGCACTGTCCAGTTGCCCTTTTCTTTTCCCAGAATTAATACATAATTTGCTGGTATGTTTATGTTACTTTATTGATTGGTTAATATTTGTTTGAATTGTTTCTTCATGAAGATGTGTGATGTACATACATATTATGGAGAGATATTTTGACCGGTTGTGGCCAGCAATAAAGAAAAAGAAACCTTAAATACACTTCCCAGTGTTTTCTATGGTGGGTGTCGAGGGATGATTAATGTTCCCCTTCTAAATCCCTAGACGGTTAAAAACTAAGAAGGGTCGTAACAAATATGCATGCATGAAGTTCAAAACAAGAAGGGTATAGCCTTATAAAAAACGTGAATATCACGGTTCCTGCGGTTACTTGCAATCCTCCTGTTGATATACCTCTGCGTCCTCTGCCGTCTACACCAGTGCAAGTTTGTGAAAGCAGTTGTATCAACACGGAAGGGGGATTGTTCTTTACAACAATCAATACTACATTAATTTGCAGTTGAATGTCTATAATAATAGTATTAATATGTTGCATAACTACAGTCCTGTAATTCAGGTAACAGCTGGAAAAAAAATGCATTTTTCAAAAACAATTATCTAAATCTCGAAGATCGGATCAGATCGAATCGAATAATGATAATCGATTCAAGATCTTAAGAATCGGAATCATCGATTCTTGAAATTTGATTCGAAAACCAGCTCTAGACATGAGGTCTAGAATATTATTACCGAACTCTCATTTCCAGGTGAACAACGACATGTCAAAGTCTCACTCACCCTCCAGCAAGGGGGGCTCATCCTCAAAGCTGCTGCTGTACATGGACTGAGGGGAGGCGGGTGTAAACGCTGGCGTGGGCTGGAAGATCTGCCCCGTGTACGGCTGCTGGGGCGGCATCATCCCCGGGGCGCCCGTGTAGCCCATCGGCTGAGAGTAATCATACTGGCCATACTGGCCTCTGTCAGATGCAGATTTAAAGTCAAAATCAGGTGACACACATTCTCACACTCAGCATGTGTATAAACAGACAAGAATAATACTTGTTACAATTATGAAACATGTAATTTTTTGAAAAATACTAATTTTATGTGCTGATTACCGTCGCTTTGAATATTATTGGCCCGTGATATATTTAAATGTCAAATCATACTGTACATTACATTGTAAACAATAGACAGATCATCTGCGGGATTGTCTATATTGTATATCCAACTTTGTCCGCATTAATACAGTGTGCTCACTTAAAGCAAACGATTGCAAAATGTAAACAGTATCATCAACCAATTATATATATTTAAAGTTGGATATATAGTAGTGCTTGCCCCTAATAGTCGACAAAATTTTAATTATTCACCCGACTAATCGACTAAAGGCCTAAATGAGCGACTACTAGTCGACTAGAAAAATTAATAGAGTGTGTGAATACACTTACCTAAAGGATAATTAGGAACACCATACTAATTCTGTGTTTTCAACCCCCTTTTGCCTTCTGAACTGCCTTAATTCTACGTGGCATTGATTCAACAAGGTGCTGAAAGCATTCTTTAGAAATGTTGGCCCATATTGACAGTGGTGGAGGAAGTACTGAATCTCAGTGCTTAAGTAAAAGTACAAATAACCAGATAAATATTTACTTTAGTAAAAGTAGAAGTAACACAATGACAACCATACTTAAGTAAAAAGTACCTGATTTTAAATGTACTTTAAGTATTAAAAGTAAAAGTACTTGCATAATAATTGATTCTCTTAATGACTATTTTTCTAATGATTAATAAAACATTTAATTCTAACTCATTCAACCTAATACTCCTATAATGATGTTCAATAATGATGGAAATTTTTTTTTCACCATTTCTGAAACAAGCTTGCAATTAGGCAATATATGCCATGCTTATCCTTACTTTAAGTTAATAACTATGTTTGGCAGTAAACATGATTAATTTTTGGTGTAATTCTGAACCTCTTGGCTTGCCATAATCCTAACCAAACGTATATTACACCCAGTGTGTTTCCTATGCATGTAAAAACAAATTTTCGCGTATAAATTGTACGATAAACACACTGCGTGCGAGACGCATTTAGTTCATGCATCTATGGCAACCAAACGTCACTGGTGAGACAAACGGGCAACGAACGGACGGTCAGATTACATTTTGGCAGGGGAAAACCTGATCAGAAAATGTAATGAAAATGTAACAGAAGTTGTAGAAATGTAGTGGCGTAGAAATGTAGTACTCTACTTAAGTAAAGTAAAGATACGTGAAAAATGTACTTAAGTAAAGTAACGAAGTATTTGTACTTCGTTACATTCCACCACTGCATATTGATAGGATCGCATCTTGCGGTTGATGGAGATTTGTGGGATGCAAATCCAGGGCACGAAGCTCCCGTTCCACCACATCCCAAAGATGCTCTATTGGGTTGAGATCTGGTGACTGTGGGGGCCATTTTAGTACAGTGAACTCATTGTCATGTTCAATAAACCAATTGAAATGATTCGAGCTTTGTGACATGGTGCATTATCCTGCTGGAAGTAGCCATCAGAGGATGGGTACATGATGGCCATAAAGGGATGGACATGGTCAGAAACAATGCTCAGGTAGGCGATGGCCCATTAAACGATGCCCAATTGGCACTAAGCGGCCTAAAGTGGGCCAAGAAAACATCCCCCACACCATTACACCACCACCACCAGCCTGAACAGTGGTAACAAGGCATGATGGATCCATGTTCTCATTCTGTTTATGCCAAATTCTGACTCTACCATCTGAATGTCTCAACAGAAATCGAGACTCATCAGACCAGGCAACATTTTTCCAGTCTTCAACTGTCCGATTTTGGTGAATTTCTGCTGTTGTAGCTCATCCACCTTAAGGTTGTGCCTGCTGTGGCTTCACAAATGCTTTGCTGCACACCCCTAAATCCATTGAAGCCACTGCCATGTGATTGGTTGATTAGATCATTGCATTAATGAGACATTGACCAGGTGTTCCTAATAATCCTTTAGGTGAGTGTTTATAGTGCATGCAACTTTACCCCCATAAATACAGTTGACTCAAAACAGTGCAAACTACATAGCAAATTTCAGCTGTGTGATTGTTTAAATTGTAAAATGTAAACTATATAAATCGCACAGCTCTTTACAGTATAACAAGTTTAATTAAACAAGCATATCGAACTTTAACCACACAAACTAGTATACTGACTTGTAGAGATATACACTAAACAGCAAATCTCAATGTCGCAAAATGTAAACTATAGCATCAAACAGCTCAAATCTATTAAATGTGACAAAAGGCATGAACCACGAGGATAGTAATTATAAACTTAAAGATCATGATTTTCAGTAAAGCAGATCTGAAACTAAGTGTATTGCAGAAAAGAGCTCTACTAAAACACGACTTGTTAAACAGGCTATATAATAATAATAATAACAACAACAACATCAGGACTTGCATACTTGCTGTACGGGTCCTCTGTGTTGCTGTAGCCGTATCCTGCTTGGTTCTGGTCATCTACACTGTAACTAGACTGGTAAAAGTCTGTGTTGAAGTTGTCAAACCCTGCCATCGCAAGCAGCCTGGAAGACATGAAGCAGAAAAATCAATCTGCAATGGACAATATTATCATATCAGAGTTTTATCTAATAGTATCAAAGACAAGAAGATTATTTGGGTGGAGATCTTGTTTAAACTGATGAACTACATTTAGGATGTTATTTAAAACACACACATAAAGGATGTTGTAACAAATAAGGTTTAAAGCATGCAAATTATATTACTTGACAAGAGCAGATGGATGATATTAAAGAATCAAAAACAGATTATCTGGATAAAGAATCAACATGCACAAAAAGGTACTATTGTAAATGGACAGAATCAGATTTTAATACCATGGTACAAAATAAGTGCCATAGTCCAATATGGGGGAAAACCATGGTATAACAATCAGAGTAACTTACAATGATATTGCCAAAGTAAAACAACGGTATAACCACAGTACATGTCCAAATAAAAATGGCATTACCATGGAATATGCTGTTATTAAAATGATACATGTGAAAAACACGGACTTTGTTGTGTCAGATGAGAACCATTTATAGATCAGATTCAATTGTGTTTATCAAAAGCATGTAGCGCTAATTCAGCATGTTAATTAAAGCATGCTGCACTAATTCTGTCGTTCACATATTTGTAGAACAGTCAGTCACACGTTTAATGTGATTTTGGCATAAATAATATTTGTTTTGTTTGGGTTCAGTTAGCACAGCTCAACTAAAGCACTGCAACGCCACATACAATCACTGTCAGCCCTATTCAAACACTGTCCTCAACACACCTTTAAACATGTAACACAGTGAATAAATTACTGAAGTAATGAGGTAAACACAACAGTTTTACTCACACTGTTAATCGCCCAAGACTCCGCCAACACCGCTACGTGTCAAGAAATAGCAGCAGAACTTCCGGGTCATGGGGACGATCGATGACGTCGCTGTGTACGTAGAGGCTGCACAAAACGGAAGTGCGTCCTCTATGGGAAGAAGTGCTCACTACACACACACACACACACACACACACACACACACACACACACACACACACACACACACACCACACACACACACACACACACACACACACACACACACACACAGGCAAATATAAGTTTATTACACACGGTGGTAATTCAAAAACGTGCTCGAGGGCCCCCGTTTTCCTCTCTGAACACCAAATTAGTATTTTTTTTTAAACGCTGCTTGTTGTCAACCTATTTGTTTTCATTTACAAAAACGGTTTGTAGGCTATTGTTAGTAACACAAACTAAACAAGTGTTTTAAAATTATTCTTGTTTTTCTCAGTTCAGATCCATTCAAATTATTTCAATGAATATTATTAAGATAATATAATCAGATTGAACAATTCCTAAACCTAATCTAACTGCAGGCAGCCAAGAAAATGAGGTGAGAGTGAATTGTCTCCCAAGGGGAAGATGGGAGTTTAGCTAAAAGAAAACAACACGTAAAGTATGAGGATCCGACTGAATGATCTGCTTCTGTTATGGAAACAGCTTGTCGCAAAAGTGACTGCTTGTCAGCTAATATTCAAAATTTTTATAATACACATTCATTTTGGAGTGATCTATATTTGGGATCTCCTAGAAAAAATGACCTGTTTTATAAGAGAAGTAGGCCCTATCCATTCATTTTGAAATAGTTACTGACTCTAACTGAAAAGCAACTGAAGGATGTTACAGTAGGCCTGACTAAAGCACACATGATGCAATTTACACTGTCTCCAATGATACAGATCTAACTGAAAACACAGAGAAAGGGGAATGTTTAGTTTGTAAATAAGATGAGAAAAAATTAAAGCAATTTTTTTTTTTTTTTTACAAAGTACCGATAAAAAGTATGAAGTATTAAAGGCTAAAGGCACATTGCACACTGAGTCCAAAATTCGCATATGAAATTTTCGCACGTAAAAAAAAAATTGACCTCACGTTATGTCAATCACGCTTGCACACCGCCTCCGAAACTTTCGTCCGTCATAAAAAATTCGGATTGGGTTCGATGTTCTGCGTTTTTCGCGTCCACAGCCAGCATTTTGAGAGGTTTTTTGACAATTCACGACCGGGAGGAGCTCCGCAAATCATTGCACATGCGCAGTGCTTTCAATTCGATCATATGTTCTCTCGATCGGATTATTAAAGGAATAAACCACCCCTTTCAATCAGATTGAAATTTTGGTTTAGTAAAGGTTTAACAAATACGTATTGGACTCAGTGTGCAAGCTTTTCGCATGACGAATTTTTAGGCTGACGAACACGAAAAAACGCATACGAAAATTTCGTACTCAGTGTGCAATGGCCTTCACACTGAGTCCGAAATTCGCATCTGAAATTTACGCACCTTAAAAAAAATAGACCTCAAGTTATGTCAATCACGCTTGCACACTGCGAATGAACGAAACGTTCATTCGTCATAAAAAAAAAAAAATCGAATCGGGTTATATTTTCTGCTTTTTCGCATCCGTAGCAAGCAGTGTGAATGGTGTTTTGACAATTCAGAGCCACCGAATCACAAATACGAAAACGCATACGAAAAACGTCGGAATCAGTGTGCAATGGCCTTAAGGCTGCATCCAAAATCACACTCTCTTGATTAGGTACTTATTAAATAGTAATTTGATGTAATTCATTTGCAACTGCTAAAATATAGTATGATTGTGTATAGTATGAATGTAATCTGGATCTACTACATTCACCATGTTGCCCTTTTCACATGAACTATACCAGTGTTAGTTGAGGCACCTCATAAATCCTTTCCCGTGGCCTTATGGGATAGTAGTGTTCATCATTTGCACACTTCAGAATCTCACCGGAAGAAGTAGGTCAGCCGGTACACTTTTTGCCTATACTTTTTTATGAGTACTGTGAATTCAGACAGACATCTTTTTTGTGGCATACCGTTTTTCGTCTACTAGGGAAGTGTGCGATTTCTGATGATTTTTTTTAGCATGATAGGTTTGGATTAACGTAAAATAGGGTCTGTGGTTAAAATTATGTTTAATGTTTAGTTCTAAAGCATAAATAACACTGTCATATGTCTAATGGGAACTTTTTATTTATTTATTATTGAGCCAATCCATACAGTAGCAAAATATCCCTCAAGTTTGAGTCCAAACTGAACTGTATGTACTGTGTTTTCACAGTACATACTAAAAATTACTATTAGTAGTAAACTACGGAAGGTATGGAAGTGTATTGCATTAACTTGAAGAAATAAATTTTTACTAAATCTAAATCTATCAGATAATTTTTCATGGCAAATGGCAAATTTTTGCTCTGTTTTTCCGAATTAACTAATTATTTATCTCAAAAACTCATTAATTCATAAAAACAGAAAAGATTTTGTTTCCTCAAGTGAATGCAATACGCTTCTGTATAAAACAATGACATAAAATAATAATAATAATAATTAATTAATATTTAATTAATTAATAATCATTAGCAAACATTACCTAATACCAACCAGATCAAGTCATGCAGGTTCAAATATATATAAGTCTACAAGCAATAATTTAATCAAGCAAATTCATTATGATCAATTCATTATTTTCATCATTGTTGTTGGAAATCTTAAGTTTCATTATTGAAAGGTCAGTGTTTAAAACAACAAATATTTGTGGATTAAATACTACTCAAACTTAACTGTTACATCACACATACTTAAAAAAACAGCAACTAACTCTCTATTCTGCCCTCAATTCCTTATTAGACTGGCAAAAGACTGACAAACTAGACACAAATGTGTTGGTGTCAAGAGGAACTAAAAATAAATATCTGCTGGGAAGTCATCATTATTACTATTTTGCAGGAAAAATAGAGGTTACATGTTCTGGGTGATTGGGAGACATAAGGAAAGGCTCGATCCTCTGAAATGTTCACGCATAAAGTCATAAAGTAGCATAATGGTGCAGGTGGAATGGAGTGATAATGTGGTGGTTGAGGCTCAGGGTGGCTGGTAACACAAAAGCCCCATCATAGTTATGTTTGAGTCATTACTGAAATCCACAGTCACATTCTGTGCCCTTAAGCACTCCTGAAGTTAGTCCAGGGAGACAAAGCTAAAAAGAAAAGTAAGCATAAAACCAGTGGTGGAGGAAGTACTGAATCTCAGTACTTAAGTAAAAGTACAAATACCCAGATAAATATTTACTTTAGTAAAAGTAGAAGTAACACAATGACAACCATACTTAAGTAAAAAGTAAAAAGTACTTTATTTTAAATGTACTTTAAGTATTAAAAGTAAAAGTACTTGCATAACAATTTATTATCTTAATGTCTATTTTCTAATGATTAATAAAACATTTAATTCTAACTCATTCAACCTAATAGCCTACTCCTATAATGATGTTCAATAATGATGGAAAAAAAAACGTCACCATTTCTGAAACAAGCTTGCAATTAGGCAATATCATGCTTAGGCCTAAAAAAAAAAAAAGTTTGGTTCCGGTTGGTTGTCAGTTGAGGTCATGGGTCGGTAGGGATTTTTTTTTATTTTTTTTTTTATTTTTTTTTTTTCAGTGGCAGCAAGTTATGGGTAGGAAATTATTCAGGGCTCGACATTAAAGGGATAGTCAAACCTAAAAATATCAAAATTGAAACTACTGTGGAAACAAAGACAACTACATCTTGGATGCCCTTGAGTTAAGCTAAAACATATCAAAAATTAATTTCAAAGTGAACTATTCCCTTAAGCCTTTTCACGTGCTTGTAAGTAAATTTGTCAGAGTAAAAAAGTTGCTTGTCCAGATTTTTAAAATTTATTTATTTTTTATTCTGAAGCAATATTCTCATCAGTGTTCAATCAGCTTTGATATTTAAAAAAGGCAAATTGTAATATCTGCACCTTTAAGGGCATCCCCTCCACCAATATTATTAAATGCCCTATAGTGTCTTATTATTCTAAATAATTGAATTTATTGATCAAATTTAGGAATTTAAAATGAAAGATGAAGCATACTGTTACCCTAGGTAGGGCTGATGAAATTAAATAATTTACACTGAAAAATTACAATTTCATAAAATAATGTTATGAAATTGATTTAAATGTGCAAATAAGAAATATTGGAAAGAATTATACTAGGCTAAACATAACACTAAACTGCCAATAGGTGGCGGCAGGCGGCCGTATAAATGAGTGAGTTATTGATTCGTTAATTCAAACGATTCGTTCAAACGGTTGATTCATTCACGAATGAGACGGATGTTGACGTTTATGAATGGGTCATTGAATTCTTGACTCAACCGATTCGTTCAAAATGCTGAATCATTCAGTAATGAAAACAGGATGAGTTCCTGTGAGATGCGTCGTGGTTCTGCTGTGACTTTTCTTTGGAACTATTTTCGCTGCTGAAATGGAACAAAAACACCCAATATTGCTTATAAACAGTAAGTGACTTAATCTTAACTGTTTATTGAACTGTAGGAAATCAATGTCACTTTTTCAATCGTGATGGTATTCAGGAAAAATAATTGAGGCTGCTTAGTGCTTAACATATGTTAAAATATAAAAACTCCACATTTAGATTTTTTATAGGCAGAGTATGTTGTTAACTGTGTGTGTGTGCTCCGCTCGTGTGTAGATTTCTCTGCGCGAGCGTCAACAGCGCAACCTTACCATAATACAGTAGGCCTGCTACATTTATTATCCACAATCGATCGCAACTTGCAATAAATGTAATAAAATCAGAATCATTCTCTCGGTTTAGTGATTCCCTAGTTATTTTTTTGTTTGTTATTGATGTTCTAATCAGGCTACTTGTCCGTTGGGGCGAGTAAAATTCTCTTTTACTTGTCCTTCAAAAATCCATTTGTCCCGGAAAAGCGGACAAGTTAGACGGGCTCTAGAGATACGAACCGCGGCAGGTTAGAGTGTTTTGGATTGCATAAAATAATGAAAGAAACTAACAAATACATGGCGAAAGAAGTGCTAGACAGCAGAAGATGGGATTGGGATCATGATTGGATCATGATAGGATGATTTTTTAATAAAACTAGGCGGATGGAGGTATTAGTATGTGGTGTGTGCATGCCTATGAATGCATGTATTTGTATGTGTGCGAATATGAATAAAAATATCCTAAATTACAAAAAAAGACTTCTATAATATGTATTATAGATATAGTTCAGTTTGACGAACGATATCTGCCTCGTTTGTTAATAGATTGCTGGAGGACAAGATGCATCTTACATCGCGTGCTATAAAAAGACGGAGCTGTACAAAAACGTAAATTAATAGTTCGCCTCAGAGTTTTTTATTTGTGTATTTATTTAATTTTTATTATTTCTTCCCCAAGCTCATAAAATAATTTTGGGTCGCACATAAATTGACAGGGTCGGTCGGAAACCGGAAACAAACAATTTTTTTTTTTACGCCTTATCCTTACTATATGTTAATATGTTTGGCAGTAAACGCGATTCATTTATGGTGTACTTCTGAACCTCTTGCCTTGCCATAATCCTAACCAAACCAAACATATATTACACATGCGTGTGAGACGCATTTAGTGTGACCGGCCGTGCTGTTAATATACTGCCGGGTTGATATACTGTATCTATGGCAACCAAACGTCACTGGTGAGACAAACGTGCAACGAACGGACGGTCAGATGACGTTTTGGCAGGGGAAAAACTGATCAGAAAATGTAACGAAAATGTAACAGAAGTTGTAGAAATGTAGTGGAGTAGAAAGTATAATAATTGCTGCAAAATGTAACGAAGTAAAAGTAAAAAGTAGGCACTATTTATTGTACTTAAGTAAAGTAAAGATACGTGAAAAATGTACTTAAGTAAAGTAACGAAGTATTTGTACTTCGTTACATTCCACCACTGCATAAAACAGATAACCAACAGCAAAATCAGCACCTCCACATTTAGACCTGCATTTATAAACACATGCTTTCTGAGCAAAATAATATACAGCTACAGCTTTGTCACAACTTTGATGTAGGCTTGGTAAAGCCTTGAAAGTTTAACATTTGTAAAGTTCGAAGGTTTTACAGATAGATAGAATGATACACTCTATAAAAATCTTGGGTAGCTAATTTTTTTTTCTTCCCAAATACATGGGTTGAGCCTTTTGGGTCATTTGTTGGGGTTATTTTATTTATTTTTTTTCTGTTACCCGGCTCCTATAGGTCAAACGTAACAACCCAGTGTTTGGGTAGTTTTCTTATGTTACCCAGATCTTGGAAGAAAATGAATAGTCAAATAAATTCGAACAAAGGTCTTACGGGGTTGATACAGCATGGGGGTGAGTAATTAATGACTTAATTTTCATTTTTGGGTGAACTATCCCTTTAAAGGAGAACTCCGTCGCAAAATGAACCTTTGGTCTAATTACACATTGTTACCTAGTCAACCGTTATCTGAGATTTGTTTTCATGATTGCCGAATGTAAATAGTTTTATCTCTAAAAACAGTTTAGCCTATAATGCTAGTATAACGCTAGTATATAGGGCATAGAGTAATGACAAATAAAAATCGCTTGTTATTACCACTAACAAGGCTCAAAATAGCCCCACACTAACACGGTAGCATAATAAGGGTCCCTATTAGTAGTAGTTTTACAAGGGTAGATGGAGTAATATAATTTTACCACAGGACATCTGTAATATTAATTGCTAATTCGCAAGGATAAGAAATCTCAGTAAAACTAGTGGGAGGGGAAACTCGATTTACAACTGTCAATTCAATTCAAATTTATTTGTATAGCGCTTTTCACAATACATATTGTTTCAAAGCAACTTTGCAGAAAGTGCATTTCAGAAATGTACATGGAAAAATATATTTAGTTAAAGGAGTGGTTGATTGCGATTTCACTTTTTTCATTTTAAATAGTGTGTAATGTTGCTGTTGTGCATGAACAGTATCTGCAAAGTTGCAGCTCTGAAAGTTCATTGTAAGCAGAGATATCGTCTTTTAAGTTTAATCCCTACGAAAATGACTCGATTGGGACTACAGCTGGGTTTTAGACGTCACTAACCCATACATTTACATCAACCCTCCCTCCGGAATAAGCAAAAAAGGGCATGGTCATATTTCTGTGGCTCGTCGAGTGTGTTGTGTTCATCCAGCTGTCAGGTCTTCTGTGTTCGAGCTTCCCACAGACGCTGTACTTCGTCAACTAAGGATACAATTTATGTTTGATTATGTTCCTGAAAATGACGATCGTAATTTAGCTCTTTGTGCTGCACATTTTACAGAAGACTTCCAGAATCTCCACGAATTCAACACCGGATTCAACAAGAAACTGTTACTAAAACATGAAGCAGTTCCAACTTTAAACCCAGAGGCAGCAGTTGTTGGGCCAGAACCTCTAAGTAGGCTAAGACTTCATCATTTTAAATGTAGTTGCGTGTATAATTTCAGGCATTATGTTTTAGTTTTATCAAATGCCAGCGCTGGATTTATAGCCACTAGGCTACTAGTTATGCTATTTTGTGTCAAAACGCGTACAAACATTTTGGACCTGAATTTTGTATATGTGTTATAAATGTATTTTTCATGTATATATACTTTATCGTGTTATTTTTCCATTTGATCAAGAATGTAAACCAGTGCCGACGCTGTTCGTGTATATAGTAGCCAGTTTGATGCTATTTTGTGTAAAACAAACGTGTATAAAGTTAAAAAAATGTAGCAAATTATTCAGAAACGTTTAGTAAGAGCCGTGTGTGGTGAGGTTCTGCTTGCTTCTCTTCATCGCCGCTTTCTGGCTCTGATTCTGGATCATACTGATACTGCAGTATCGACACCATTATTTACATTTGACAGGAACACATATGCAACTTCGCCCGTAAAGGTAATGGGCGTGAATTTTCCGGACAACGTGAACAACAGTTTAGCCAATCACAACACACCGGCCCAAACTAACCAATCTGAGCCCACTGCCTGTTTCTGAGGGAGTGGTTTTATAGAATCAGGATGTAAACCAGTCTTTCAAATGACAGAGGAGAAAGTGGCTTACAATAAAGATGAAATTTATGAAAAATAAGACTTATAAAAAGACTTAAACTACGAATACATTTTATATTGCACCCCATAAACACGATCATGCAAAGAAAAAAAGCGGTAAACCACCCCTTTAATCATGTTTTAATTTAGGCATAACATATCGCCGGCGTTGAGTCGTTTCATCGCAGGTGTTGGGGGATCTGAAGTCTCCTTAAGAGGCTGGATACAAACTGGAGCTGGCGAACACCATTTTCCTCGGGACTAGCATCCCAAGATAACAGCAGAAAAGCAAATGGGAAATAATTAGCATAGCTGCTGTTCATAATATTAATGCATTCGATCTGATTCAACAGATGAATAAATGGTAAACATTATGTGAATTCTTGGATAAAGAGATGCATCTTTAATCTAGATTTAAACACAGCGAGTCTGAGTCCCGAACAGATTATTCCAGAGTTTAGGAGCTAAATGCGAGAACGCCCTCCCTCCTTTAGTCACCTTTCTCTCACATGGGCTAACATAACACTAACATACACACACACAGACACAATATAACAATATATTAAATGTTATGACAGTTGATAGTGCAGTGTACCACTTTTATTTATTTATTTATTTATTTGATTTTCTTGGAAATCAGAATTTGACACCACATTTAACTTGATATACAAAAGCCAGTGAGCCCCTTCTGGGAACATGGGGCAAAAACCATTGTCACTGTCATTTTCATGATTCTTTCATCATACTAAACACGTGGATGCCAAAAGATCCGAGCGTAGGATGTAGAATAAATATTCAGAAAGCGGAGGCAGAGAAGTCAAAGGCACATTACTGCAGAAACTTTCATTCTAAGATTAAAAAATTCCTCAAGAACTGTGATAAACAATGTGGCACTGACACATCTTAAAGTGCTGTAACAGTCACCAAGTCAAAGTAGACAACATTATCTGTTTTAATATAAGATTTAAAAAAATATATATTTTTGCTGTCTGTGAGGTAAAACAAAGGCTATTTGAAAAGGGGGAGGAGCTATTCAATATGTCCCTCCTTAGCTTATATATATATATATATATATACTTGAGAACCCTGCATATATATATATATATATATATATATATATATATATATATGCAGGGTTCTCAAGTTTGAGCAAAAGCTTGGAGTGAGATCACACGCGGTTAGGGGAGGAGCCATAATGAAGCCCCGCCCATCCCCGCCCCCAATGTTACCCATTGTTAATAATTAACCAGAACAAATTAAAATTATAACAATTAGTAAATCTGATAAATGACAGAGCAATCCATCACATCAAATACTCTTTAATGCAGTATTACAAATATAGCTAACCAAAAATATAACAAATTGCTCCAAACAGTTTCAAACAAATCTTTAAAAATTGCATTTTGATTTTTGAATGCGTCTTCTATCTAGACGAATGATTTATTGTGTGGTGGGACATTGAGAACAAATGGACAGATTAGAGTGCACCACCTCTTCCACTGTCTCCACCTCTAATCTGGCAACCTTTTTAGGGGGCTTACCAACCCGATCTCACGACCAAGTCGTACGAATTCGACGAATGATTAAAAAGTGGCTAATTCGTAACAATTCATACGACCTCACTCGTACGAATTAATACGATTTTGCTAAATCGTACATATTTTACGAATTGGCCAATTCGTATGAATTCGTACGAATGACCTACCCCTTACCCCGCCCCTAAACTTAACCATCACGTGGGTTTAGACAAATCGTACGAATTAGTACGAGTGAGGTCGTACGAATTAGTACGAGTTAGCCACTTTTTAATCATGCGTCGAATTCGTACGAATTGGTCGTGAGATAGTGTTGGGCTTACCCTTTGGTGCCCAAAATCTTTCTGCTTTTTCCTGACATCTTTGAAAAATACAAATGCAACATTATGACAATGATTAAATATTACCCAGAGCAATCTGCTGTAATACATCCTTAATGTAACTAGAAAGACTATTAATATTACAGTATAATATAATTTAAAATAAAATCAGTAAATCTTCATTCCTTTCCATACCCACTAACATTTCTCTTAGTTTCAGATAACGTAAGATAGCCAAACTGAGCCTGGTTGCAAAGTAGTTGTAGAGTTTTTGACTGCATCAATAATAATGTACGATGGGCTACATATTAAATGTTCTAGCCCAAAAATGTTAGACGAGCTTCTTCCAACTTACCTTCTTCTCCATCACGACACATGTGTTCGCGCGATGTTGTTGGTTACCTAGGATACCGAGGATGTTCTGTCCATTTCCGTGTGTTCGCGCTACTGAATGACATGTCATTGTATAGATCAGTGGTGCACGCAGCGCGCATATATATGTTGCCTAGTAACGAACGCAATCTGGCGGAGATACGCGCTGGCGGCAGGAAACTTCACTTTGTTTGCCTGCGCCTCGTATACAACGTTAGAAAGCTTTCAGCCAGGACAACTTGGTTGGCATTGCCTTTTCAGCGTGAGAAATACACAGTGTGGCGTGTGAGCGTGTGAACCGGTCGAAATGAGTGTGTCTCACGGCCAATGCGTGAGACTTGAGAACCCTGTATATGTATGTGATGCAAAAGCTTCTTGCTATGTAAGGTAAACTTCACAATGTTTTGAATTATGTTAGAAACGTTATCCGGTTCCTTAAGAGGGAATAAGACGCTGTGGCATGATGCTGATGCTATGAAAACGCCTCCGCACATGAGTTTAAAGCATGTGTGGAATTGAGGCAATTTATTGGCCAAAACGTGTTCATGAGACACAGCGTAAGTGTGTCACTGAGACCATAAATAGAAAGCTGAAATGCACATCACCAGTTATTAATCATCTGACCAGGCATTCTGTGAAGTATGGCAAAGCGATACCACTTGAAATGGAATGTCTCAGGTTACATATGTTACCCAGTAACCCAGAAGGGAACATTAATACCCACGCCTCCATACTGAAAGAAATGCCTGACCAATCAGGGGTGAGTTTCCCATACAACGACGTAACTCGCTGCTTAACTACCACAGTACGATGCATCTTTGATGAAAATTAACTTGCTAGTCACCACTGTCTCAAATAGCGCAAACCAGTGCTGGCTCTGCAATAGTGGACATCTACCCCTTTTCCACCAAAAAAAGAACTGGTTCGGAACTGGTGCTGGTTCAAACTTGGTTCGGAGTTGGTTCAACTTGCGAACCGCTTCAGAACCTGTTTGTTTTTCCACTGACTAGAGCGCTCAGAGAACGACGTTTTTACGTCACTGTTTACGTCGCCATACGTCTTAGCTAGAAATGCTTGCAAATACAACATTACTTTCGGATTATCTCTAACTCGTATACCAAGAAAGCTTTAAAAACAATTGAAATATATAAGTCTTTTAACCTTTTTGTTTGATATGTAATTTTTTTTTCTGATAAGTTATGTACCCCTGTAATTAGGTCTTTTTTCTTTCCATTTATTTGTTCTATATTGTGACTTTTCTTCTTTGCTTATAATGTCTTCAATAAAAAAAAATACAAAAATAGAAACGCTTGCGTTAATTTCAAGCAGAACAATTACAAAGGCGGACTCCATCGTGTTTCTGCAAATGTTTCTCTTGGCTTTGCGATCTTTTATTATAGTCAGAAAAGATGTTTAGAACACATCTAAACGTGGCATGACGTGGTAAAAGAACGGTTCTAGTCCAGCAAAGAGTTGGTGCCGCTTTGGAACCAGTTTTCCTGGCCGAGAACCGGTTCTTTGGCTGTCAAAACACAAAGAACTGGTTCGCGCGCAGGCACCGGCTCCGAACCGGCTCTCAAAATGCTTTGGTGGAAAAGGGGCTATCGAGGGCGCATATCGACCACAAAGGGGGCACTCGCGAACATTCTTCTGAAAACGTAAAATAACAAATGCGACACGGTCCCATGGACTAGAGTCCCGCGCGGGACTGTTTTCTTCATGCCACTCCCGTCCACGGCCACTTTGTGTATGTCCACGCCTGCACCCGCAAAACTCTGAGAATTTAATCCCGCACATTAATAGAGATGCATTGATTTTGTGTCTTCTACTGTCCCGCAGGAAAAAACACGTATTTGTAATGCTATTGTTTGTTTCGTTTCCTTGGCCTGCATGTTTTCTGACGCACTGATCAGGAAGATGAATAGTAGCCTGGCTATCAGGGACATCTAAAACGCTTAGGCTACCGCGCGTTTCTTTTGACTTCAACTATTTTGATTTTAGCTACTGAAGTATTCAGTCATAGCCTTGCATGTCTGAAAGCAGCTAGCCTCGGAGAACACAGAAAGACAAAACACATATAAATGTCAGACTTGCCTTGCTTAGGTGTTGTGCTGTAAATAACTCGTTTGAGGTTCTTTTACACATCATTTATTTACATCTTCATCATGTTGCTAGGCTACCTCCCGATCCCGCAGTTTTTTTTTTTTAGCCACCCATTCCCACCCGCAGCAAAGTTCAAACCACCCGCTCTCGTGAGATTTGCCTTGGGTCCCGGCGGGACTCAATCCCAATGCAGCCCTCTACCACGGACTTAATGCACACGCGTACGCGGTAGCCATTGTAAGTCCACAAGACCGACAAGACCGGCCTTGTATTATTTTCTACATAAAAGATATAGATTGTATTGAATGTCAGCTCGCTTATTTTTCTCAAGATATAGATTTATTGAGTCCACATGTCATGCAAACTAGAAACTCTGCTTCTAACCAAAGGTCGAAAGTTGTCGAAAACTTTCGTGACCATACAGTAGTTGGTTAACGATGCATTCGGGAAATGCACTCCAGGTTGTGAAGCATGTACGAACACAAAACCCTTGGTCTACAGTATCCAAAATAGACAAGCTTAGAGTAACACAATTTTCCTTAGTTAAAACATATACTGTATATAAATATATCTGGACAGGGCTCTCCTTCCGAAGCACAAAAAAAGGTGAATTATATAAAATACTACCCTAATCAAAAGGGTAGATTCCTGAACATTAGTGTCTGAACATAAAGCATATTAGGCCTGAATGACTACATTTTATTGAGTATAATAAAGTCCATGAATGCTCATGGAAAAGAACAACCATAGCACAACCCATTAATACTGATGCATTTACAAACACTGGAAAAATCACACTACTGGTGCCTAGAGGCGAAGCAATCCATGCCTCGTAAGCAAGCAAAGATATAACTTTTTAAAGGGATACTCCACTTTTTTGGAAATAGGTTCATTTTACAACTCCCCCACAGTTGGATTTTACTGTTTTCGAATCCATTCAGACGAGTTTCTGATTTTTTATTACAATATCAGTAACAAGATAGTTTCTGTTCTCATTGACGTCCATAGTATATATATTTTTTCCTACTATGAGAGTCAATGGACCCAGAAACTGTCTGGTTACTGATATTCTTCTAAATATCAGAAAATCGGCTGAATGGATTAGAAAATGGTAAAACTCAACTATTTAACTCTGGGGGAGTTGTGAAATGAGCCTATTTCCAAAAAAAAAGAAAAAAAAAGTGGAGTATCCCTTTAATATGGTATCATAATACCACAGTACTTCAGTAGAATCATGTTTTCCAAAGGTCCCGAGACCATTCCACCTGAAACACCTTAAAAGAGCACTTCACCCATTTCAACATTAATCTTTATTGAAAGTGGATGCTATATGTTGTCGAAATGTAAAAGAATTTTTAAATTTTGTGCCGTCTTGACCAAGAAAAGAAGGGTGCATTTCTATATGTAAGACAACAACTCCCACAATGCACCACATTGCACAGCTCCGCAAGCCACACCCACTAATCCGGAACAGCGCAAAACATCAGAGAGATCACTTTTACAAGGCAAGCAGCCACCAGAGTTTGAAATTCATTTCACACAAAATTTCTAGTTAGTTGGCTGTGGCGAGCAGGACGAGGCCGAGGGACGTAAGAGGTGGCGTGAGTGATAATGAATGACACCTGTGAGACGCACTGGTCTCGCAGCCACAGCATCCGGCTCCTGTTCCTCCATCAGTCTCAGCTGCTCTTCACTATATTACAGCTCGTAAAAATAGCTGCTGAAATGTTTAGTTTCTTCCATCATTGTCATAACTTTCTATCTCCACAGCGCTTGTTAGCTTAGCTACCAAACAAGATGGCAGATATTGGCCGTTTCTCAATATGCGTACTTGTCTGTACTTGTGTTCTTGTGGACTTGTGAAACGTCATCAGTCGCTGCCGAAGTACTGTTCCAATTCAAAGTTCGCATCTAGCCAAGTCCACTTCAAATCCCCGGATGTGTCCTTGATCCGCCCCGTTTACCGAGGATGCATCGAGAGGTGACTTGTGTGGACTTGAGATAGCCAGGTAACCCAGAATGCACCTCGCACCAACCAGCAAGCGTCAATAGGAGCGGAGAAAATCCGCGAAATATCAAAATACTACTGTTATTGAGTCATGAAACGTAATTTTAAGAGTGTTTCAGGCAAGAATGTGGTTGTTTAAATCTCAAATCTGTAGTTTATTTATAAAGATAGCGCCTATCTGAAAAATGCATCTGACGTTTTCGGAGTTCTGACATCCAAGCCTTCAGCGGACACTCAGCGAGATCAACCCCGACTGGAACAGCTTATCCTCGGCTAGTGCTTTTGACGTTTGCCGCCGGCTCTGATCTCTCTAGTCTAGTGGATGAACCTTGACGTATAATTCGTCTTGTGTATAAGTCTATCTTTGGTCTCATTAAACTATAATTTGTTCCATGGCGCAAAAATAAATAAATAAATAAATAAATAAATATTTTTTGAGGTTTCGTGGCTATTTAACTTCAACAACTTTTTTTATATTATCTTCACTATATAATCAAGAAAATAAAATGACATAACCCTGTATCTGTTTGATAAATGTCAATAAAAATCAATGTTTCATATTTTTAAAATGAAAACAAAAATATCATGTTCATTTTGTTATAAATATATGCAGTAAAGAGAATCGCGTTGCCTGAACCACATGGCCATTAGGCTAATAGGCTATGTTGTTTTTTGTTAATGAAGAGTCAGAGGGGTGTTTTATAACATATTTCGTTTTATCGTTGATGAAAAGATGCAGAGTTGTAGCAAATTTCGTTTTATTGTTGCCTAAGATATAGAGTAGAGCGTGCTGAGTGACGCGATCAAGTACGCTCTGTTCCATTTGCAGAAGAACCGGACTTGGGAGTTCGTTCTCCGGAGTCGAACTTGCAAGTCTGAACTACCAAGGATGCAAGTCCGAAGTCTGCGTACTTGGTATTGAGAAATGGCTATTGATTCAGTTTCTGCAAGTGAAGTCCCACCCACTGATCTGTAATAGGCCTGTAGGGTGAGTGGGTCCCACACCCTTGAATAATAATGAGCTAATGTTTGTAGTCTCCAGACTTTTCAATGAAATGTGACTTCCTGCTTATTATTACACAACCTGACGATTTTTACCTCATAATAAGCAGGAAGTAAAACACTTAAAAATGTATTTGTCCCATCTCAGGGGAAAATAAGAGAATAAACCATGACCATTCAAAAATATGACTGGGTTTCTAAAGATATGAAGCTTCATGCCAACGGGTGAAGTGTCCCTTTAAGAATTGGCACAGGAAAGAATAGCCTGCCGCACATGAACACCTAACATGTTGTTGTTTTGGCAAGTTTGAAAGAATAAGCCCATCAGAAACTGAGATCCTGGGGTTGTATCCATATTCAAGCTGTAGAACTTTACAAATGTGTCGGAGACCACCGAACTGCGATTGTCAGAGATTTGTTGAGGTGTGCGGCTGTGCGATTTATCCAGTTCCTCAGTCATTAGCAGTTAGCAGTCTTCATTCATAAACGGTAATTTACTCGCCTGAAATGTGGCATCCATCCTTCTGTTCAATAAACAACTGTTTGGATTGTTATAGAGTCTGGTATATCCTGACAAGCATGATGTACGTTTACTTATATATGACAAAACATATCAAATGTATAAAATTTCATCTTTACATGGTTATAAGGCCACCAAAGTTTGTGATTTTTTTGTATGTGTAAGTGTGATTCAGTTGTTCCTACAACATAGTGCAGTAGTGAGCAATCTTGCAATTCCATAATTCCAGAAGTGACATCTAAGTGTGTATGTGGGTGGGTGTGAGTGTGGGTATGTGTGTGTGTGTGTGTATGCGTAAACAAAGTAACCATGTATTATTTATTACCATTACCATCACCACTTCCACTCCCCACTACCACCATATTGCCAATATTGTAGTCGATTTTTATTTCCATCCTTCCTCCAATGTAACAATTGCCATTGTAAAGATCCAATGATATTTAAATTATTCTATGCACAGAACTGAACATAACCGAAGCTATTTACTGTGAATTTAAAAAGTTGCAAAAGTTGGCTTATAATATGCTAATTTAGGACACTGAACTAGCTTACAAAACATTTTTCAGCCTTAAAGGATTAGTTCACTTTTGAAAAAACTTTTGCTGATAATTTACTCACCCCCATGTCATCCAAGATGTCCATGTCTTTCTTTCCTCAGTCGAAAAGAAATTTAGGTTTTTGATGAAAACATTCCAAGATTTTTCTCCATATAATGGACTTCAATGGGAACCGGATGGTTCAAGTATCAAAAGACGATTAATAACTGTTTCAGATGCAGCTTCAAATGTCTTTAAACGATATCAGACGATGAATAAGGGTCTTATCATGCGAAACGATTGGTTATTTCAAAACTTATTCCAAAAATGTAACTTTTATAAGGACAAATGCTAGCCTTGCTATATTCTCTGAGGCGCGTTTGTAACGTCACGTAATACGTAATTACGCTCAAAAGGTCACGGGCGACGTAGCCGGAAGTACAGAATCAAAATCGTCCGACATCGTTGTTTTTCCTTTTAATTCCTTTTTTTGTAAACGGTGTTTGAGTTAGTTTGCACGTTCAACCTATGCGTTCAACTTGTAAACACTGACTCTGTACTTTCGGCTACGTCGCCCGTGACCTTTTGAACGTAATTACGTAATACGTGACGTTGCAAACGCGCCTCACAGAATATAGCAAGGCTAGCATTTGTCCTTATAAAAGTTACATTTTTGGAATAAGTTTTGAAATAACCAATCGTTTCGCATGATAAGACCCTTATTCATCGTCTGATATCGTTTAAAGACATTTGAAGCTGCATCTGAAACAGTTATTAATCGTCTTTTGATACTTGAACCATCCGGTTCCCATTGAAGTCCATTATATGGAGAAAAATCCTGGAATGTTTTCATCAAAAACCTAAATTTCTTTTCGACTGAGGAAAGAAAGACATGGACATCTTGGATGACATGGGGGTGAGTAAATTATCAGCAAAAGTTTTTTCAAAAGTGAACTAATCCTTTAATCATACCCAGCAAAAATAGCCATCATTTCACTGTCTAGGTTAACTATACAAACGATTTAGCCGGACTATGAGTGACCCACTTCTAAATAACTAGTGAGATGTTCAGTATAATATTCCATCACTTCAGCAAAGTCAACAGTGATTACAACACGTTTGGTTTCATTTCTTTGACATGTTCTATGTGTAGCCTGTTCGTCGTCCATTAAATGTTCACTTACAGACCTAATTTTGCCTTGTCTTAGCCTAGACGTCAGGGCTGTGTTTGGACACGGGAGGGAGGAAATGATGCAAAATGTTTATTTTCGGCTGAACTATTCCTTTAATGAAAGAAAATTGAAAAGCGTCAGAGCACACAAATCTAGGTCAGTGAATCGCCATTCCTGCATAATTACCTTCTGCTAATGTTTTGTGCTTTAATCCTGCGAGATTGCCTGGCTGTACATGCAGATTACAACAACCTGTTTTTCCAACGCATAAAACACACAAACACTCCATGCTCTGACTGAATGCATCAGAGACCTGTGGAAATAGGGTATGTTTGTTTGCAAACACACCGTTTCCTTTAAGGTCTGTTATTGGGAGCACAATTTTGGAAATGCTTAAGCACTGAACACTTGCAGACTGGAATATTTCGCTTCCTCTTCATTCATTTATATTTCAAACCTTTTTTGATGTGTGGGTTAACAGCAATAAATAAGTCATTAGAATGCAGGAGCAATTCGACCGTGTGCGTATGTGTGTTTGTTAGCACATACATCCGAGCATGCTCACTCGCTACCCCAAACAATTATCTCCCACATAAAGCCAGATGCCAAAATCTAGTAGCCGAGGGCATTATATATCAACACCCCTTCAAGTTCGTCAAATCCGTGCAGCACGATCTGCTGTTATGCTGAAAATATGCGAATCTGCTGTGCTTTTCAGGGTTGAGAAGTGTGACGGGAAAAACAGGGTACCACAGGGGCATGGCGACGTCTAATGGAATCACAGTTGGCAGTGGCAGAGTCCCTCCGTGGATGCGGCTCCGTCTCAATTATAGTCTAACCCCACGTGGCAAGCAGGCCTCCTTAAAACCCTCCTCAAACAAATAATTCATCATCAGCTGCTCCTTGCTTGCTTGGAGACCTGCAGCCTGACAAAAGTTAGTTTAGTATCCAGAGAGTGAATCATGCAATACCATGCGAGGCTCCAAAAATAGCAGAAGCCTGAAATGGCAAACTATGCCTGGGCTTTAATGAGATAGGCTACTGAGGATATGAAACTACAATCAGCGAAATGTGCAATGTTTCAGTTTTAATGATCGGACGGGCTCTGCGTTTAAAAAAACGCAATAAAAATCAGCTGCTCTGCATCATTTTATGTATATTGAGTCTTTATTGCCTTTCCAACCTACAGAGATATTTACATATTTTATATGAATGCTCATTCATCATTTATTTTGTGTGTATCTAGTTCTTTCTCCTAGATGGTAATTAAGAGATTAAGCAATGGGATCTCAGGTGGTGATTTCATAGATGTGATCCGTATGAAAATCTATGGATGTATTCGATTGTGTTAACAGAGAGCAAAGAAGAAGATCTTCTTGAGAAGAAGAGCCCTCGAATCTCAAATGTATCGTGAGTTTCATCAACAATCTCAAACGGTTTGCGATCACGATTTTATTATGAACAACAATTCAGTTCTGATCTACCCGACTCATTTGTTACATGGCTCTCTTGATTGTAATTGGTTAATCGCATCATTTAGCGGCCTGATGTTTCCTAATATTCATTGACATACATGGGAGCTCATCTGGGTAACTGAAAAATGTGTTTATAAACATAAACATAACCTATAGCGATTCCATTGGAATTAACAGCACCAGCTTAGCAGATCTATTCCACCAAGATCAAATACATTAACATTGTCATATCCATTTCCATGCCAAGCTCGATTACCATATCAATCTCCCGAGAGTTGTCATGCAGATTTTACAACAGCTTCATGTTGGCCTCATGAATGTGCTGCCTTAAAGGGTTAGTTCACCCAAAAATGAAAATTCTGTCAGTATTTACTCACCCTCATGTTGTTTCAACCCCGTAAGACCTTCGTTCATCTTCGGAACACAAATTAAGATATTTAAGATATTAAGATCGCTCCTGCATACAGTCCGTAGGCTTCTTGAGGGACTGGCTCTTGCTGTCCCCGAAAAGTAATTAAAGACATCGTTAAAATAGTCCAAGTGACTACAGGGGCTCAATCTTAAGTTTATCAAACGACGAGAACACTTTTGTGCGCAAAAAAACAACGACTTTATTTCAACTATTCACTTCCTTCTCCATGCGCCAGTAGTCAGTTAACGTAGTGTGATTGCGTAGAGCTACGTCACACGTAGGCTCACTATTGGCCGACGCTGGTCATGTGTGTGTGATGCGTGTGACGTACAATAACAGAAGCTTACGCTATTAAACTAGTAACCTGACTCGCGCAGAGGGAGAAATAAACGAATAGTTGAAATAAAGTCGTTATTTTTGTTGTTTTTTTGCTCACAAAAGTGTTCTCGTCGTTTGATAAACTTAAGATTGAGCCACTGTAGTCACTTGGACTATTTTAACGATGTCTTTAATGACTTTTCGAGGACAGCAAGAGCCAGTCCCTCTAGAAGCCTATGGACTGTATGCAGGAGCGATCTTAATATCTTAAATATCTTAATTTGTGTTCCGAAGATGAACGAAGGTCTTACGGGGTTGGAACAACATGAGGGTGAGTAAATACTGACAGAATTTTCATTTTTGGGTGAACTAACCCTTTAAAGGGATAGTTCACTTTGAAATGAATTTTTGATATGTTTTAGCTTACCTCAAGGGCATCCAAGATGTAGGTGTCTTTGTTTCCACAGTAGTTTCAATTTTGATATTTTTAGGTCAAACCGTTCTTGTCTGTCAGTCATATAATGGAGGTATATGGGGTCCACCTCAAAGAGCATGCACAGAGAAGTCCAAATTAAACATGATTTAATGACTCGTAAATGTAAGTACACATTGATGGCCTTAGACATGAAACGAGCGGTTTGTGTGAGAAAACAAACAGTATTTTTATCGTTTTTACCTCTTGTAACCACAGCCACGTCCAAGTTCGTGCCCGTACCCCTCAGATTACTTGTGGTTACAAGGGCTAAAAACTATATAAATACTGTTCGTTTTCTCACACAAACCGCTATTTTCGTGTCTTAGGCCATCAATGTGTACTTACATTTACAAGCCATTAAATCATATTTAATTTGGACTTCTCTGTGCATGCTCTTTGAGGTGGACCCCATATACCTCCATTATATGACTGACAGACAAGAACGGTTTGACCTAAAAATATCAAAATTTAAACTACTGCGGAAACAAAGACACCTACATCTTGGATGCCCTCGAGGTAAGCTAAAACATACCAAACATTTATTTCAAAGTGAACTATCCCTTTAAAGGGTTAGTTCACCCAAAAATGAAAATTAAGTCATTAATTACTCACCCCCATGCTGTTCCAACCCCGTAAGACCTTCGTTCATCTTCGGAACACAAATAAAGATATTTTTGATTGAATCTGAGAGTTGGATCAGTCCTAGATAGACTGCCTAAGGGACTGGTTCTTGACGGCCCATAAAGTCATTAAAGAAAAGGTTTAAATATTCCATGTGCCTACAGCGGCTCAATTATAAGTTTATCAAGCGACGAGACTACTTTTTGTGCGAAAAAAACATAAATAACGACTTTATTCCACTATTCCATTACTTCCTTATGGGCGCATGCGCGAGAACTGAGACGAGGACGTTCTCATTCGCCTACTTCTTGTTACCGGCTGCTCACCGCTTAGGAGTTTTACCGCCCCCTACTGTATAAAATGATGATCCATATATAAGGCGCTGTGGATTATAAGGAACACTGTCGTTTTTTGAGAAGATTAAAGGCTTTTAAGTGCACCTTATAGTGCGGAAAATACGCTAATTGAAAAGCGTATGTACAGCGCGCATCTTCCTCTGCTTGTAAACAGAAAGTTTTGCGCTTCCAGCTATATCAGCACATCATCTTATACGGTAGGTGGCGGTAAAACTCCTAAGCCGTGAGCAGCCGGTAACAAGAAGTAGACGAATGAGAACGTCCTCGTCTCAGTTCTCGCGCATGCGCCCATAAGGAAGTAATGGAATAGTGGAATAAAGTCGTTATTTATGTTTTTTTCGCACAAAAAGTAGTCTCGTCGCTTGATAAACTTATAATTGAGCCGCTGTAGGCACATGGAATATTTAAACCTTTTCTTTAATGACTTTATGGGCCGTCAAGAACCAGTCCCTTAGGCAGTCTATCTAGGACTGATCCAACTCTCAGATTCAATCAAAAATATCTTTATTTGTGTTCCGAAGATGAACGAAGGTCTTACGGGGTTGGAACAGCATGGGGGTGAGTAATTAATGACTTAATTTTCATTTTTGGGTGAACTAACCCTTTAAAGGGATAGTTCACTTTGAAATAAATGTTTGGTATGTTTTAGCTTACCTCGAGGGCATCCAAGATGTAGGTGTCTTTGTTTCCGCAGTAGTTTAAATTTTGATATTTTTAGGTCAAACCGTTCTTGTCTGTCAGTCATATAATGGAGGTATATGGGGTCCACCTCAAAGAGCATGCACAGAGAAGTCCAAATTAAACATGATTTAATGACTCGTAAATGTAAGTACACATTGATGGCCTTAGACATGAAACGAGCGGTTTGTGTGAGAAAACAAACAGTATTTTTATCGTTTTTACCTCTTGTAACCACAGCCACGTCCAAGTTCGTGCCCGTACCCCTCAGATTACTTGTGGTTACAAGGGCTAAAAACTATATAAATACTGTTCGTTTTCTCACACAAACTGCTATTTTCGTGTCTTAGGCCATCAATGTGTACTTACATTTACAAGCCATTAAATCATATTTAATTTGGACTTCTCTGTGCATGCTCTTTGAGGTGGACCCCATATACCTCCATTATATGACTGACAGACAAGAACGGTTTGACCTAAAAATATCAAAATTGAAACTACTGTGGAAACAAAGACACCTACATCTTGGATGCCCTTGAGGTAATCTAAAACATATCAAAAATTCATTTCAAAGTGAACTATCCCTTTAAAGGGTTAGTTCACCCAAAAATGAAAATTAAGTCATTAATTACTCACCCCCATGCTGTTCCAACCCCGTAAGACCTTCGTTCATCTTCGGAACACAAATAAAGATATTTTTGATTGAATCTGAGAGTTGGATCAGTCCTAGATAGACTGCCTAAGGGACTGGTTCTTGACGGCCCATAAAGTCATTAAAGAAAAGGTTTAAATATTCCATGTGCCTACAGCGGCTCAATTATAAGTTTATCAAGCGACGAGACTACTTTTTGTGCGAAAAAAACATAAATAACGACTTTATTCCACTATTCCATTACTTCCTTATGGGCGCATGCGCGAGAACTGAGACGAGGACGTTCTCATTCGCCTACTTCTTGTTACCGGCTGCTCACCGCTTAGGAGTTTTACCGCCCCCTACTGTATAAAATGATGATCCATATATAAGGCGCTGTGGATTATAAGGAACACTGTCGTTTTTTGAGAAGATTAAAGGCTTTTAAGTGCACCTTATAGTGCGGAAAATACGCTAATTGAAAAGCGTATGTACAGCGCGCATCTTCCTCTGCTTGTAAACAGAAAGTTTTGCGCTTCCAGCTATATCAGCACATCATCTTATACGGTAGGTGGCGGTAAAACTCCTAAGCCGTGAGCAGCCGGTAACAAGAAGTAGACGAATGAGAACGTCCTCGTCTCAGTTCTCGCGCATGCGCCCATAAGGAAGTAATGGAATAGTGGAATAAAGTCGTTATTTATGTTTTTTTCGCACAAAAAGTAGTCTCGTCGCTTGATAAACTTATAATTGAGCCGCTGTAGGCACATGGAATATTTAAACCTTTTCTTTAATGACTTTATGGGCCGTCAAGAACCAGTCCCTTAGGCAGTCTATCTAGGACTGATCCAACTCTCAGATTCAATCAAAAATATCTTTATTTGTGTTCCGAAGATGAACGAAGGTCTTACGGGGTTGGAACAGCATGGGGGTGAGTAATTAATGACTTAATTTTCATTTTTGGGTGAACTAACCCTTTAATGAACATAAACCTGCTTGGTTTGAAAGTAACTTCTGTGCGAACTGTGCTTTATACATTTCTGCATTGACGACTAACAATGGACCACCTTTTATGCCAGCAAAGTTTCACACAAAATATAAAGTTTTGAAGAACATTGGACTCAATTGACTTTCATTGTGTGGACAAAAACAAACAAACAAACACTGAGACACTTCAAAACATCTTCTTTTGTGTTCTACAGAAGAAAGCCAATCATACAGGTTTAGAAGGACAAGGTAACTGGTGAGGAGAAAAAAAAAACCTTCCTGTAAGTTGAAGACAACAGAAAAACAAACTTCGGAAGGATACTTTTACCTTCACTGCAGAGAACAAGCAACGTGGAGGAAAATAAGATGCTGAACTCATATTGATTACTGAAAACCCCTCTGGTGCATCAAAGAAACCCCTCTCCCAGGCCATAAAGTTAGTGGAACGGCATTTGTGCGAAACAAAAACTAATACGTACTATAAACCAAAGGTCAATCAAACAAAATCAACTCTGTTCCTGCAGGCTGAAAGTCATATACCGTATGTAATGCATAATGTAGTGGCTGTTGCGCTCAATACACTTTTGTGTACTCCCTCGTTTAGGCTCCTGAGATTGCATTAAGCATTCAGTTTGAGCAGCCCTTTAAAAATTAATAAAAGATAATCAATAAAAGATCAAATAAACAAAGGCCTTGTGTGTTCTTTTAAGCACTTGCCATTGTGCTTCTATGCTACAGGAATCTTTAGTTTGTCAAAATAATAATAAACACGCAAGAATCTGGATATCTATGACTCTTGGCGCTTTAATTCTGGTGATGGTGATAAGCTATGGATGTTTCAGCTGAATTATGCAGGTCAGTGATGCTAAAATAGCATTGTGCCTCTAGACAGTGTGCTTAATTCCTTTCCACACCTGCAATGCCCTGCTGGTTCACAACAACTGATAATGGACCTGCAGCATAAAGCGATAGTTCACCCAAAAAAATGAAGTTTCTGTCATTATACTAACCCTCCTATTATTCCCAAATGTGCATGCTGTTATTTTTCTGTAGAACGTATTTAGCATTTTTGAAGAATCTTTATAGCTCTTTTTCATATGAATACAACACAGTCCCTCCAGGATTTCACGATTTTTTTGTGTGATTTTTGCGATCAAAATGACTGATTTTGTGGTGGTAATTTCCAAAAATGTGTGAAAAAATTTGCGATTTATATATAACATTTACCATAATAGTATTCAGTCCTTCCAGAAAGTTGCGTAGTTTTTTTGTGATTGTTGCGGGCAAAAATTGATTGATTACGCGGCCCGTTTTCTTTAAAAATGCGATGGAATATGCGGGATATTTATGCAATTTTATGCGATGAAATTGCAGGAATTTGCAAAAATTGCGGTTTGATGAAAAAGAGCAAAAAAGTGATTCCCCCAACATCCTGTTCTCACTAGGCTAATGTAAGAGTCATTTCTTATTACTTCCTTTGATAAGCAAGCATACTACATCATAGAAAGTGCTGGGAATATTTAATTTCTCATCTTGTTTTATTTCAGACTGTAACGAGTGTAAATAAGGTGTGGCCCCTTTAAGAGCTGCGCGCTCCCTGTTGAACTCTCTGCAGTGTTATATGTGCGCCTCGAACACCCCATGTGTGCGGGTAATTTCTGTTTGATGCTACTTCTTTTATCTTATGTTGTTTATTAAGTAACGATGTGACGGTAGAACGTGTGACAGACAGTTATACGAGTTCGATTTGTCAGATGTCAATCGCCTCCTTGAGTCTGTCTGGCGTCGCGTAATTGTGTCACTTCATATACATTTTTCAACTTTCTGCTAAGATACATGTGACTTTTTTTGCAACGAAAATGCGAGGATTATGAAATTATGCAAACCCCGCATATTTTGCACGGAAATCGGCAATTTATGCAGCGAAAGTGCGGCGTGTTTGAAAAAATGCGGCCCCCGCATAAATATGCGGACTTTGGCTGATTTTGTATTGAATTCAGCGATCGCATAATCGCGTTTTTCTGGAGGGACTGACAACATTTGACGCAATGTACTGTATGGCGTAGCAGTAGCGTATAAGCTTCTCGCGGCTCAAACAAACTAAAAAAATTCTCGTTTTAGACTTCTAATTCGTGACTGGTGTTTTGTTTTGATCTATCCTCCACACTTCCGTGTTCGTCAAAGGTCATGCGTTGGGTCAGGGGTCACTCTTTCACCGTAAATCGTTGTATATGGCCATCTGTTGGAAACTACACTCTAAAAAACACTGGGTTAAAAACAACCCAATTTGGAGGAACCTCTAACTTGGTTTAACTTAAAAAAGTAAGTAACCTGGTTGCCTTAAAATTTTAAGTTGATTGAACTGGAAAAAGTGAGTTAATACAATGAAGTAGATTAATTTAATCATCAGAAACTCAAAATAATAAGTTATCTCAACTAAATAAATTATTTAAGTTGATTTGACAAAAGAAAATATGTTGTGATTACAAATCTTGAAAATATATTTTTTTTACAGTGAGACCGCCGCCCTGCGTTTCACTCGTAGACGAAATATGCGGTGACAGGCTCCATAACCTGGCCATAGACAAACAGTATACAATTCTGAGAACATATTTTAACATCATACGTTTTTATATTCAGTATAACTTTGAATAAAATCATTTTATTCAACCTTTGGGCGTTTCCGTCACGCGAAAAGATCGAATCGACACAGTGTAGGTGACTCACATCATGTCCCTGTTGCTTTACATAAACTTAAATGATATATAGAACAATAACGAATTCATAGATAAAATTAAATTTTCACAAACCTTTATATAACCGAAGAAGACATACTCAAAAAAATTATATGTTGGCTTCAATTAACTTTTTTATGTCAACAGGTTCCACATAACTGGGTTACGTTAAACAATTTGTTCATGTAACTTCAACATAATGGAATTGAGTCATTTTAAGTGAACGAGTTAATGAGATAATTAAGTGAATAACTGAGGGATGACTGATCATTATTGAAGACACCTGATGGTAACAAGCAGAATCACTAAAAGAAAAAAATCGGAATTTGCAAGTCACCATTATGGTGATCAATGTGTATTTTAGTTGGGCTCAATCAACTTTAACACTGCTTTGGTGTTCATTTAACACTCTGCTCAAAGCTTAATTCGCCTTATTCGCCTGGCGCCATTTTGAAAACGCGAACACCTTTGAGGGGTACACTAAACCAGAAGTATGACTCCGACGCAGCAGCACCAGCAATGGGAACTCCAGTGTGGACCATTGCTGGCCGAATTAAGTGACTGCAACATGCCCCGGGCTGTGTTAATTAAGGGATACAGTACCTGGATCAAAGGATTTATCCACGACATTGAATGTAAGAATGGACAGCAATTTACCTCAGTTTCTGCGAACTATATGGGTTGTTACGTGTGACACAAGGTCTGGGTAACACAGGAAAATTACCCAATCACTGGGTTGTTACGTTTGACCTATAGGAGCTGGGTAACAGAAAAACTACCTAAATACTGAAAAAATAACCCTCTAAAAACGACCCAAAAGGCTCAACCCAGGATTTGGGTAGAAAAAATAACACAAGATTTTGTTTGTTTTTTGCAGTGTTGATAAAGCTTTAAATATGGATATTTTTCTAACATTGTTTCACACGCATTGTTTCACTTCAGAAGGCTTTCATTAACATGGATGGAGGCACTTATGGCTTCAAAATCTCATCCTTCTTTTCACTGCCATCAAACAGCTTGGAAGAGCCAGGACATTTTTTAATTCTATTCATCTGAAAGAAGAAAGTCATACAGTATACTAGGAAGTCTTGAGGGTGAGTAAATAATGGAACAACACTATCTCACGACCAATTCGTACGAATTCGACGCATGATTAAAAAGTGTCTAATTCGTACTAATTCGTACGACCTCACTCGTACTAATTCGTACGATTTGTCTAAACCCACGTGATGGTTAAGTTTGGGGCGGGGTAAGGGGTAGGTCATTCGTACGAATTCATACGAATTGGCCAATTCGTAAAATATGTACGATTTAGCAAAATCGTATTAATTCGTACGAGTGAGGTCGTATGAATTGTTACGAATTAGCCACTTTTTAATCATTCGTCGAATTCGTACGACTTGGTCGTGAGATCGGGTTGGGTAATTTTCATTTTTTGGGAGAACTAATCCTTAAAAAAAGGAATGTTTGTATGCAGCAGTATTGAATCTGACAGCAACTGCATCACAAACCGTAAGTAAATAATTTCATTACGCTTTTGTCTGTAAATGATGGTTTTATATGGATAATGTTTTCAGAGCACGTACCCACATGCGAGTTTGAAAATTATGAGTTTGTGTTGGGTATCCCATGCAATTACGTTTCTAATCATAAAAGTGGCCATTTCCTGAGGAAATGGATCATTTCAATGCGAAAGTCATAGTTTTTCACTGTATTATCATTATAATTGTACCTTTGGGCTCAATACGCCTTATTCACGGCAGCGCCATCTTTGATTTTTAATGAGAATGAAAGCGAGGCTGTGAGGGATAGACGTGCATCTCTTCAATGGGCTGTACTGTTATTTAATGTGTTTTCGGACTTTTCTGCTCATGAAACACTGGAAAAAAAATCTTTCCAAGAAATTTCAGTTGACAAAAAACTCCCGACCAATGTAAGCTGTGGAAAATTGTAAGTAATCTAGGAGCTTTATTCAGCTTTTTACAGCGGATGATGCCATTGGAAACACGGTAAGTCTATCCCTTACTGCCTCACTTTCATACCTGTCATGGCGCTGCTCTGAATAAGGTCTATGCACGGCGGTATTTCCGGTGAAGGTTTAAGGATGCTCGATAACTTCAGCCGATCGTAGAGTCCAATGCAATGCCGAGAATTTATATTGAATTTAATACTCCATGGTTATACTAAAGAAACGTTAGTCACAAAAACAGATAAAACAGACGCCCCTCGTTGTGTTTATGCTTCTTTTTAAAATTATATTAAATAAACATAACTATATATAAAATTACATCTAAACGTATGAAAGTTTCGTTTCAAAGACGGGAGGACAGTATTTGAAGACTTTGCCATAATCCCGTTTTTCTCAGTTTTCCTCCACTTTAATCTCCCCAAACGGAAACTGTAGAGCATCCTTGCGTCAAATGCGGAACTCATGCGTGCATATAGCCCATAGAGCAGGGATGGGCAACTTCAGTCCTGGAGGGATTTTGTCCTACACAGTTTAGCTTCGGCCCTAATCAAACACACCTGAACAAGCTAATCAAGGTCTTCACGATTACTAGAAAGTTACAGGCAAGTGATTTTTTCAGGGTTGGAGCTAAACTCTGTAGGACAGTGGCCCTCTGGGATCGACATTGCCCATAGAGGAACCTGTTTAAATAATAAAAAACCCAAGAAACATTTGTCAAGTCCCAAGACAAATGTTTTACCCTCACCTAGTGGTTTATGAGCTCGGGCAAACTAGCTAGTGCCCTTAATATTCAGTGAGGCAGTCTGTCCCTTGAGAATCTGGCAGACCTAGTTTGGCTGTGTGTGTGTGTGTGTGTCTGTCTGTGTGTGTTTTCGCAACAGTTGCTGGGTGGGGCCAAGAAAACCTGAAAGCAATACAAGGCAAATCGCTAGGGTTAAATAAGACTCAAACTGTAGTATCAACACATATCTGAAGATTTCCTATGCTTATATATAATTTTCTCTGTGCTGCCTTCTTTTAGTGTCTCATAAATGTCCTAAAACATTCATAGTATTGCATAACGTAACTACTGTACATATTAAGTCGCACACTTGGCACAAACCTCTTGATACTTGATATAGCATGACAGAAGGCATTATTTTCACTGTAAACATTTTCTTAAAATGCAGAATAGAAGAATCCCCATTTGCCTTTTGACTGCCCCCTCCAGCACTGTGCTGAATTATCATTCATTTCATGTGCCTGTTCATTTTTATTCATTAAAATCAAATATAATGGGGATATATTGTGCCTAATTGTCTGGAAAATTGTCACAATGCAAAAATATGGTACTTAAAGGAGAACCTTTGGTCTAATAAAACATCGGTACCTAGTCAACAGTTTTTAGAGATAAAACTCTTTACATTCGATTATCATGAAAACAAATCTCGGAAAACGATTGACTAGGTACCGATGTTTTATTTGACCAAAGGTTCATTGTTCGCCGGAGTTCTTCTTTAATGGCCCTAAGTCAATCAATCAATCAATCAATCAATCAATCAATCAATCAATCAATCAATCAATCAATCTATTTCAAACACTTGGATTAGTTTCTGTCGAATTAATCCTTTACATATTATCCAAAACTTTGATAGTAAAGATTACTGTACATTTAAAGTGAAAAATCTGCAAAATAAAACATTTATCATAAACCTTCAGGGCTGAATAAAAAAGAAGTACACACGTACACAAACCACCAGTCATGAAATAACTACTAGTTATTGCAGTTAGAGATGAGGTTTTTTTATATACTCTAGAAGAGAAGATGCAATTTTGTGAATCATATTCTCTGTACTTGTTCGACATGGCAATGGAACACAGTACTCATGTTTCTTAAAATAAGTTGTTTGTGTATCCCTGACCCCACTGAGAATGGGTCAGTGAATGAGTGATTAAGAGGTCATACTAAAAAAAAAAAAGGAAAAACAAAGAACATCTCCAGCAAGACCTACAAAATGCAACCTCAACTTATTCTTGCCTGCTTTAGATTTGTCTTTTTTTCTTTGGTGCTTTAGTAGTTCAAATAGGCATAAATGAATCAGTATCCTGATGTAGTTTTTCTCTTAGTCAGAGAGCTGAAAAAAATAATAATATTCTGTTTTGAACATTTCTCGCTGTGAGTGTTTCATAGCATTGAAACCAATCCCTCCTTTTATAGTGAATTAAAAGGGCAACTGGCAAAGAGGAACAATGAATGAATAATGCATTTAGGCATTTAGTTATATTTAATTACTGAAAAAAAATCAAAACAATTAATGATGTGCATTGTACAATGTACAATATACACCCTATAGTATATAGTAGCTTAAAGGGATAGTTCACCCGAAAATGAAAATTCTGTCAGTTATTACTCACCCTCATGTTGTTCCAACCCCGTAAGACTTTCGTTCTTCTTCTGAACACAAATCGAGATATTTTTTTAAGGAAATCTGAGAGCTGTCTCACTCCTCCATAGGCTTCTATTGTAATTGAAACCTGTCGGCCCAGAAAGTTAGTAAAAACATTGTTAAAGCTACACTGTTTAACTCTTTTAGTTTATTATTAGCTAAAAACACTTAGTTCTTTCAAAAATATAAGTGCTCATTAATGTATATAAAGTATTCTCATGAGTGTATAATATGCCATTGAAAATACATACGGGTAAGGGGTTCTAATGTCGGTCGCCATGTTGCCCCTCAATCTTGAATGTACATTAGCCAAAGAGGGACAAACGCCTTTCGCGTTTACGTTTGAGTTAACAGTCATGGATGAGGTCGAACTGGAAGCCATGTTAATCTTGGACTACACTGGCCACCGTAGGAGTTAAAACGAAATCGGAATTGAGTGGAACAGAAACTAATATTCACTGGTTGCTCATATACCTTTTCACCGCCAGATGGGGGTAAAAATCACACAGTGTAGCTTTAAAATAGTCTAAGTGACTACAGTGGCCCAACCTCAATTTTATCAAGCGACAAGAATGCTTTTTGTGCGCAAACACCCCCAAAATAATGACTTTATTATTCAACTATCTTCTTCTGTGTGGGCCTCAGTGTGTAACAGAGCGCTATGTTAGATTGTAGGCTCACTATTGGCCAGCATCACACTCATGACCAGCATCGGCCAATAGTGAGCCTACTTTCGGACGTAGCGCTGCGCTATTACACTAACGGTCACTACTTAGATCTTTGCCATCAAATGGCAAAACAATAGCATTTCAAGTAACTGGAGGAGGTACCATACATTTTAAAAACCCACATCTTTTTCTAGACGTTTTTTCCTATAAAATAGTAGCTAATACTTAAATATTTAATACTTAAATACGTAAGCAATAAGGTACGAGAGGCTGAGCTGTATCATGAATAAGTAACGGCTGGAGGGCGTTGTGAGGCACGACGTGAAGCGGAGTAACCCCTTCAACGGTTACTTATTCACGAGACAGCACTTGCCTAGAGTACCTTTTTGCTTTTTTATAAAACGATTACCACGCAATAAAAATATTAAAGTAAAAAAAAATGTATTAGTGCAACTTTCATGAAGTAAAATCACTAAAAGCCTTCCTTCCGCTAGAAAAAAAATAGTCCCTGACCATGAACAGAAATGTTCCAGCGTATAATATGCATGAAAGCTCAAATAAACACAAGACAGGAACTACAGTGTTGCGCAGTGATAAATAGAACCATTGGGTGAAGCGGTCATGAATAAAGCACAGCTATATTGACCAATCAGAATCAAGGATCGGAACTAACCTTTTTAGAATTTCAGTTATATTATTACTGTATTTCTAAAAGTCTTCACACAAATATCCTGAAAAAAATAAAACTGTCCATGTCTAAAAACATGATTTGTCATGGTAATTTATAGAAAGTGCCTTTGTGTAACCTCTTTATTTTGTGTGTGTACTTTTTGTGTGTAACCGATTTGGATTTTGAACCAATCTTAGTTCATATTCTAAACAAGCATAGATGTTATACGGTATATTATGTGTTGCAACACTGCTACATGGTTGAAGTAGCATCAAGCAACTGAAAAATGTAGTTACATTATGTTAATTGTAGCTAGCTGCTCCCCAATGCCGTGTAAAATTACATAAAACATCAATTAGACCTGGTTTATTCGGAAAAAATGCCCTTGAAGACCTTTAACTGACCTTCGCAAATACATTAGTCAAGCAGGGAACATCGAAATCTTCCAGGATAATTGCCTCTCCGGGGAAGACTTCTTGTATCTAAACTCTAGCGCGAAAGAAGTTCTCTATCCTAAAATAGGAAAGCTTGGTGGTTAGTTCTTTCCAACAAAAGCATTTAATTAGTTAAATGAAAAGGTAGTTTTGTGATCGCGTGAAAGTCTTTTGTGACTGTTATCTGTACCTTTTAAAACTAGCTTGAGTTTGGACTGGGTCTAATGTTCCGGTGGAACGATCACGATAAAAAATGCATTAAATAAGGGAGACACTGTGGAAAAAGATGATCACAGGTCAAAATCTTCATCTTTAATCTAAGTCAGACTTGTTTCTTGCCTGGTTTAACTGTTTTACCTAAAACATAAAGCTTTGTGTTTTCAAAGACAATTCTGCTGAGTAAACACGTTACAGAGACATGAAAGGAACCGGCCTCTCTGATAGATACAGCTATACCTGCTGAGAGCCCTTAGAGAGTCTTCAAATGAAAAAGAAAAGAAAAGCTTTTCAAAACGTAAGAATGCCAATGCTTTCAGAGATGTAGAGTCATGAAAAAACAACAGGAAATCTGCCAGACGCGAGTCGAATTTGAGCTATTTAAAGTAAGCCATGTCAACTGCTACACTCAAATATCTTGGAGAAAGGAGCAGCACAAGAGGTGAAGGCATGCATGCATTTATGAATACAGCTCATGGCCTACTTACAAATGAATGCACTGACGCTCTATCTATGAACATACTTCCACAGTAGTACACAGTATTTTTTTCTGGTTGTAAAGTGTGAGAAGATTGAAGAATGTTTTTAAAAAATGTATTCAATATTGATGGAGCTACTCAAGTTTTTGTGAAAATCACATCAAATTAAAACAATAAAAGGTTTTGCAGGGGGTAAAAAATACTTTCCGCCACTGAATAAAAAATAAAATAAAAAATCAATTGCGACTTTTTATCACACAATTTCTAGATATAAAGTCAGAATTGCTAGATATAAAGTCACAATTGCGTGATATAAAGTCACAATTGCGTGATATAAAGTCAAAATTGTGAGATATAAAGTCAGAATTGCGAGTTATAAAGTCAAAATTGTGAGATATAAAGTCAGAATTGCTAGATATAAAGTCCCAATTGCGTGATATAAAGTCAGAATTGCGAGATATAAAGTCAGAATTGCGAGATATAAAGTCAGAATTGCTAGATATATAGTCCCAATTGCGTGATATAAAGTCAGAATTGCGAGAAACAAAGTCAGAATTGCGAGTTATCAGGCTAATTCTAAGGGGGAAAAAAGACTAACTTTTTTCCCCCTCAGAATAGTTTATATCTCACAATTCTGACTTTATATCATGCATTTCTGACTTTATATCACGCAATTGGGACTTTATATCACGCAATTCTGACTTATAACGCAATTGCGACTTTATATCTCGCAATTCTGACTTTATATCTCGCAATTCTGACTTTATATCACGCAATTGGGACTTTATATCACGCAATTCTGACTTATAACGCAATTGCGACTTTATATCTCGCAATTCTGACTTTATATCTCGCAATTCTGACTTTATATCTCGCAATTCTGACTTTATATCTCGCAATTCTGACTTTATATCTCGCAATTCTGACTTTACATCTCGCAGTTCTGAGAAATAAAGTCAGAATTGCAAGATGTAAACTCGCAATTGTAAGAAAAAAAGTCAGAATTGTGAGATAAAAAGTTGCAATTAAATTTTTTATTTTTTATTCTATGGCGGAAACAAGGTTCCATAGAAGCATATTGCATTCACTTGAAAAAAAAAAAATATGAGTTAATTATCTCAGAATTACGAGATAATTGTTCATTGAAAAAGGTTTTTGCTCTGTTTTTCGGAATTATTGAGTTAATTATCTCAGAATTACGAGATATATATTTTCTTGAAAAAAATTGCACTCTGTTTTTATGAATTATTTAATAATTTTTTGAGATAATCAAGTCATCAATTCAGAAAAACAGAGCAAATACTTTTTCCCATGAAAAATCATCTCATAATTCTGAGATAATTAACTCATTAGTAAAACAGAGCAAAAAAAAAAAAATTCCATGAAAAATTATCTCGCAATTCTGAGATAATTAACTTATTCAGAAAAAATTGTGAATGCTATACACTTCCGTAAAAAAATAAAAAAATAAAAAATATATATATTCTATAGTAGGGTAAAATGATTGATTTAAACACCATTTACAAAATTTAGCAAAACTACATGAATCGGCAACCGTGGAATGAGTATATGAGTATTTGTTGTTTATTTGAAAAGGTTGCAACATACAAACTTGTATATTTCTGGGGATTTTCTACTCATCACTGCCTTTACTCTAGTATGCAGAAAAAGATACTCTGTCATTTTAAAACAATGGCTATGAGTTTTTAGAACAATAGCTATTCAAAAGACTTCCCACTTGGTTAAATTATTTTATTGAACATGCAGTCTTTATAATATGTCATGTTTATTTTTTTTCTAAAACATTATAAATCTGTATAAATTGATTAGGTGTTATCACATGTGAGGGTCTTTGTCAGTCCTGCTGTAAAGAACCACTGATTGGAATCAAGCTTGGAAGAGGAGATTTTGTGTTCGCTGGCGCTGTCCAAGGTTCTGAAATTGACTGTGGCTTCACAGCGTCACACAACCTGGGATTACTTATAAAAAAAATACAATAATGTCATTGTCAAATGTTTGAATTTGCACCAGGGCACAACATGTTCCAGGCAATCGGTTTCCTTTCTGTACCTAAATACCCAAGTATAGAACACAGCTGTCTGACAATGATATATAGCCTACACTGACGCGAAAACCAGCAACGCCACAGCATCGCGTGCATACTCCTTTAAGATGATGTAATTTTTGATAACCCATTATGGTTTTTTTTTTCCCGCCCGCTGAGGCGTTATTTTCTGGCGCCACAGCCCTGAACGCGCGCGCAGAGAGTGATGCTGCATCATCTTCACTCCTAAACCCTTCCAACACGCAAAACCATGGATTATTGCAAAGGATCACGCACTGGATTTTCTTCTTAACAGCTGGGATTACCGACCAACCCAATTGTAGAAACATTTGCTTTGAACTGTTTTCGACTGTTTTCTTTTAAAACTATAGATTCTGGTTCGATTTGGTCGTCAAAAGTTGGATTCAAACCGCCGCTGAACTTGTATGGAACTTTAGAACGGCCAAACAGAAAAAAACAAACATTTATTCTATAATGTTTTTGCAGAATTTAAACAGCAACTTCCGTTTGTACACACGCTTTTTTCAGGCGATGAAACAAGCGCCCCAGTCCATACGCTGCTGAGCAACCCATACTCTCTGGTGTGCGCGTGCTAGTTCCTCCTCGGATATTTCACCGTACTTTCGTTCATTCATTTTTTCGCAGAAGACGTGGATTTTGAAAATGTAAGGTACCTGCTCTAATTACTAGAAATGCTATTGTTTTGCCATTTACTGTGCATGGTCCATCGTCTGTATTTACTGAACCGTTTCCTAAGCTGTAGAGCGAACTTTTCCGCCTTTCCCACCCTCGGAAATTTTGTCACCCATGACTGAAACCATGGCGTTGAGTGGAAACTCTAAAGCTAAAGACAACAGTTTTCCAGATGTTATCGAACTAAACGTCGGGGGGCAGGTGTATTATACCCGACACGTCACGTTAATAAGCAATCCTGGCTCCCTTTTGGGGAAAATATTCTCTCCTAAAAATAACGCATCGAATGATCTCGCCAGGGACCCCAAAGGTCGTTATTTCATCGACCGGGATGGGTTTTTGTTCAGATATGTGTTAGACTACCTCAGAGACAAGCAAGTTGTCCTCCCCGACCACTTCCCCGAGAAGGGGAGGCTGAGGAAAGAAGCGGAGTACTTTCAATTGCCTGATTTGGTGAAACTCTTAAGCCCGGACGACTTGAAGCCCAGTCCCGACGAATACATCCACAGTGATTACGAGGATGGGTCTCAAGGAAGCGACCAGAGAATGTGCCCTCCGCCCTCGCTCGTTCCCGCCGACAGAAAAAGCGGGTTCATAACCGTCGGATATCGCGGATCTTGTACAATGGGGAGGGAGAGTCAAACCGATGCCAAATTCCGGAGGGTGCCACGGATTATGATATGTGGGAGGATTGCGCTGGCCAAAGAAGTTTTTGGCGAGACCTTGAATGAGAGCAGGGACCCGGATAGGACCCCCGACAGGTACACGTCCCGCTTTTACCTCAAGTTCAAGCACCTGGAGCGCTCTTTCGACATGCTCTCGGAGTGTGGTTTCCAGATGGTCGCGTGCAACTCGTCAGTGACGGCCTCGGTCGTCAACCAGCACACTGACGACAAGATATGGTCGAGTTACACTGAGTACGTCTTTTACCGTAAGTTTCCTTTCTAAAGTTTTGTCAACATTTGAATTTCGCATGCTCTGCCACTTCTGCTGAACATTATCTTGTGAGGATACTTGCTGAGGTTTTCCTTGAATTACCACTTGACGGCGCACTCGGTTTAAATACTTTTTTCTGCCTTCTTCAATCGAGGTCTCATAGGGACAACTTAATATTGTAAGTAGCATGTATATTTTAATATTAGTTCACTAGTACTTGTTTCAATACTTGACATCCATCTTTTTCAGTAGCAACTTCAGTTTTACTAGTAACTAATAGGATAACACTTTAGGTCTCATTTGTTAATATTGCTTAATGTTTTAACAAACATGAACTAACATTGAGCAATACATTTGTTGCAGTATCTATTCATCTTTATTAATGTTAGTTAATAAAAGTATAGGCTACAGCTGTTGATGTTAGTTCACAGTGCACTATCTAATGTTAACAAATACATTAATAATGTAGTAATACATGTCGAAATGAACATGCTGTAAAAGTAGGCCTGTCAAATCATTAATCGCGATTAATCACATCCAAAATAAAATAGTGTGTTTATATAATATATGTGGGTGCACTGTGTATAATTATATATATATATATATATATATATATATATATATATATATATATATATATATATATATATGCAAATGATGCTTTCCAACAGGTTTTATCGTAGTTTTTATCCAGCTCCATTGACTTGACTTGGACAAAAACTACGATAAAACCTGTCAGAAACATCAAACGATCTTAAAACAGGGCTTTAAGTGTAAAATACCGAACTTGTCCTTTAAGTCGCTCACTTGCTCACTTGATACAGCCATTTTTATCAAGACACAGCAAACAATAATGTTTATATTTCCCGACTTTGTACCCGTTCTGATGTATCCAGACCCTGAAAGCCTTTACGTAAGGCCCTTACCTGGTAAGTGATGTCAATAAAGAGAGCCCTTCCCCCACCCCGAATGTCTATCTCTGCAAGCATCTCAATGGAGTGGCAGAGGATGATGGCTCTCTGTAATAGCTCTCATAACATTTTATGATGTAACAAAACACCACCCACTTCAGGCTGGTAGTGGCTAATGTGATGTCGAGGCAGCAGTGGCCCTGCCACAAGGCAAAATGGAGGAAGCACATAATGGACTTTCTACCAAGCCCATTAAAGAGATTGTAGCTGCCTTTATCATAGAGTTTTACTGATTCTCACAAGAACGTCTTTTAAATGGACATTGTTAGCATTTTACAGCCACAAAGAAGTGTAACATGTGATTTTGTCTTGGTGGACATACTGATTAAATCAACCAGATTACTACTATATCTTTTTCTCTTACACTCAAATCAACCCATTTTAGGTCAGTTGGCAACCCAGCACTGGGTCAAAAAGGACAAACCTAATACTGAGTTGAGTTAAATGTTTGACCCAACATGCTGGACCGCTTTCGTTTTTAAATCAACTATTGTTTAAAAATGACTATATTGCTGGGTTAAAACTTACTTAAAATGCGTTTTAAATTAAACTCACTTTAGTCTCCCTGTAGGCAATAACTTTATCTTTTAAAACTTATCTTTAATTAGCAAAATTACAAATTTAAACGTTTTTTTTCCCCTTTAAAATAGCACAAATGTAACTCTACACCCTCATTTAGTACATATGTGGTTCTATGAATTTGCAAATGAGCCCCGCCTCCACTCACTCACTGCGGCTCAGAGATCCACTCGTTGACGATCACACGCTGATCTGATTGGTTACAAGGTTTTTTGTGACGTCCGAAACACCAGTGGTTTCAAACCGTGTTTTTGATTCACTGCAGTTTTAAGAATAAAATACTCAGCAATGGTGTTGACTTATGGATTTACACATGGTTTGTCTTAAAGCACATTACTAAAACAAACCACATAGACATAAACAACATTAAAAACTTGAACAAAACCGTGATAATATTGATAATCACGATTATTTTGGACACTATAATCGTGATATGAAATTTTCATACCGTCCCATCACTTCATAAGACAAACCCCAATAAAACAAAAAAAGATGGACTTGATGAAAATGCAAATTCACTCTCTGACAGTAGGAGATGCTTGTGGAAAAGAAGCATTTCTTTGGGTACATTCCTATAAATCCCCATCACAAGAATTTAACATTTAAATTTTGCTTTCTATATTTCGACCATCATGAACTGTGGTAGTGTCTGGTATTTTCTACGCACTCTTTTCATTACGTTCATCTTCAGCATGTCCCGTCTCTGGCCTGTGTTAACATCCTGAAAGACAAATCGGAAAACGATTGCAATGCAGTTTGTAATTAAACTTGACTAAAAACCATTAGATCATGTGTTTGGACCATTTCCGATTTATGGCTGGTCGGCACTAGAAAAAAAAAGATTGCATCACAACAATTATTTGTTCTCTCACAAATGCTCCCAAATACATTTTGAGGTCATACAGACTCAATTTTGGGAGCATATGCGACCACTGGTATGGATAGTAAAGTGTCCATTGGATGTTCAGAATCATGGCAGAAGTAGAAGGATCACGTGCATGTTTGTTTTCTTCGTTCTATTCCTATCACTCCTTCGTTTCCATGGTTACTATCATTAGGAGTTAATTTGTCCTAGCTTTGTATGATTAATTATCTTGTTTCTGTTTGCTACTTAAGATGCACCCTATCTTTCAGTTTTTGTCTGCGTTCTGTTGTGTTTATATCAGTTTCCCCCTGCCTGTCAGCTTGCTCCAGAGCACTATTATTAAAGTTTGAGTTTGCGTCAATAATCAGACTCTTCAGTCTGTTCCTGAGGAAACCCCGTGTGGCAAGTAGGTTATCAGTATACTTCTTTCTTTTTTTAATAGAGTTTTATGAATACTGTGAATGCAGACATACTACTCATTTCACATACTGCCTCTCATATGCATATTCAAACACAGGGTTGATGCCTGAGGCAAATTCTTGGCTGAGAGCAAAAAAAGATTAAGTAATTCATAAAGTTTTAAAGAAAATACACATTATTGACAAACCTTTCCAAAAATACTGTGTTGAGGCAAAAATTCCCTAGTAAATGAATACGGGCCAATTTGACCCCCTTATCCATTTTAGGGGTAGTGATTTCAAATTTTTTTCAAAGATGTTATCTTTTTATATAATAAGCGAAACAATCCTCAAACTAATGCAATATTTCTAATAATGGTTCTAGAGTCATATTATTAAAATAATACACTTACTTTAATCAATCATCCAACCAAAGTTTGTGAAAATGTCATGCAACAGAAAGTTGAGAAAGTTTCAGCGAGGGTTTTCATAGTTGATATCCAGCCTCCTACACAACCCAGCAAGCCTGTTAACCGGGCTTTGCCTCTGGCAGAGCGCACCAGTTGCTTTTTATAGGCTTCGCTGCTCTGACTCAAAGTCTACCCAGAGTGCAATCCCTTCAAGGCAAATTTATTTACCAATTTGTTGCATGGTTAGAGTGATTGATGATCAATCATTGGATGTGACAGGTCGAGGACTTTCTGCAGTCTGCCCACTGTGCTGATACCACGTCATTGGCATTCACAGTGACTAGCCGCGGCATGTCTGTAAAGCTCGTCAAAATATGCATCCAAACATAGACTTCTACTCACTGAATTATGGCTCGTTTCCACTGAGTGGTACGGTAGCCTACGGTACAGTTCGGTTTGGTACGCAATTATTTGCGTTTCCACTGTCAAAAGTTGTGAATGGTACCAAAAAGCCGAACCGTACCGTACCACTTTTTGGGTACCCTTTCGTTAGGGTACCTAGCATAGTGAAAGGGTACTAAAAGGTGGAGCTAGACTCACTGCAGAACGGTGATTGGTGGAGAGAGTATCGTCACTCGCGCGTGCTACAAGGGCATTAGAAGCATACAGTTGAAATATAATTCTACTGTTATTGTGTCACGAAATGTAGTTTTAAGAGTTTTTCAGGCGAGAAAGTAGTTTTTTAAAGATCAAATCTGTGGTTTATTTATAGATTTATGATAATTTGACTGAGATCCATCCATTCCAAGCGATCACCGGACGCTCGCGCTCGTGTCCCCCGCCTGAAACAGCCTTTCCTCGGCTAGTCATCCTGATGTTTGCCGCTGACGCGGACGTCTCTGTCTGTAGTGGTTAAACATGAGATATAGTTCGTCTTGTATAAACCTAACAGGTGATCTTTAGTCTCGTGAATCTATAATTCGTTCCCTGGCCAATAGTTTTGGCAGAAGGCTACGTAAAGTTTCATATCTTTGAGCGCTGAATTTGTATATTTCACTGACTGAATTGTTTCTTGATGTTATTTAAGCTTTACTCAGTCCCTCCAGAAAAACGCGATTCTGCGATCGCTGAATTCAATGCAAAATCAGCCAAAGTCCGCATATTTATGCGGGGGCCGCATTTTTTCAAATACGCCGCACTTTCGCCGCATAAATTGTCGCTTTCCGTGCAAAATATGTGGGGTTTGCATAATTTCATAATCCTCGCATTTTCGTTGCAAAAAAAGTCACATGTATCTTAGCAGAAAGTTGAAAAATGTGCGTTTGCTTCACACAAGAGCAGCCATTTCCCCCTGTTTCCATGGGAACGTTATGAAGTGACGCAATTACGCGACGCCAGACAGACTCACGGAGGCGATTGACATCTCACAAATCGAACTCGTATAACTGTCTGTCACACGTTCTACCGCCACGTCGTTCCTTAATAAACAACATAAGATAAAAGAAGTAGCATCAAACAGAAATTACCCGCACACATGGGGTGTTCGAGGCGCACATATAATATAACACTGCAGAGAGTTCAACAGGGAGCGCGCAGCTCTTAAAGGGGCCACACCTTATTTACACTCGTTACAGTCTGAAATAAAACAAGATGAGAAATTAAATATTCCCAGCACTTTCTATGATGTAGTATGCTTGCTTATCAAAGGAAGTAATAAGAAATGACTCTTACATTAGCCTAGTGAGAACAGGATGTTGGGGGAATCACTTTTTTTCTCTTTTTTATCAAACCGCAATTTTTGCAAATTCCTGCAATTTCATCCCATAAAATTGCATAAACATCCTGCATATTCTTTCCATCGCATTTTTTAAGAAAACGGGCCACGTAATCAAGGATTTTTGCCCGTAACAATCACAAAAAAACGCCACGTTTTTTTGGAAGGACTGAATACTATTATGGTAAATTTTATATATAAATCGCAAATTTTTTCACAAATTTTTGGAAATTACCACCACAAAATCAGTCATTTTGATCGCAAAAATCACACAAAAAAATCGTGAAATCCTGGAGGGACTGTTTACTGTATTTTGTACCTTTTACGTATACTTTTATAATGGCTATTGATAAAACTGAAATTCAACAAAAAGAGATAGTTTTTTCACAAGATCGTCTGTAACGTTCTTTATTGCAACATTTGTACCAATGCATGCGATATGCATTACATTACATTACATATTGCCTGGAATATGTTTAATATTTTAAAATTTAAACGAAAAGAGGCAGGGTTGTTTTATATTTAGTTTTGTATTTTTATATTTAGTTTTGCATCAATAGGCTATGCGTTGCCTGAACCACATTTATGTGCTTTAGAATGTTTAAAATGTATTGAAATGAAATCGAAAAGAAGCAGAGTGGTGTTTTATTATACACATTTCGTTTTATTGTTGCCTAAAATGAACATACAGAGATAACCGGAGTCGCAGAGCCAGAGCGAGCTCAGTTCAAGAACGCGCTGTTCCAATAACAGAATTACTGGACTCGCGTCCTCTGGCTCATTCTCCTGAGTCGGACTTTGCGTTGGCTTCTTGGAAACGCCGAAAGCCAGTGCTTGTTTCTAGTGACAAACATGCCGAGAGACAAGAACAAGATCTGCTGTCTGTCATCCATTGTTGTTTACTATGTCGCTTTCTTCGCGCAAAAATGACGTCGATCGCCTCTTTCCAGCATACCACGCCTATCTAGTAAGGGTACTGTTGGCGGTGGAAACGCAAGCCTGATCACGGTGTACCCGACCCGACCCGTACTGTACTGTCCCGTACCGCACCCCTCAGTGGAAACGAGCCATTAATCATATGTTGTTAATGTTTCAGCAATAAAATCAGCAGGATATATTAAAACGAAGTGCATAATTCTACAGTGCCCCACAAATTTACAATGGAAATGTCTGGTGAATTATGGAACTGCAGCAGACTTACACCCGGTGCAATGAAGCGGCAACCGCGATGCAAGTGTGTTTTGCTAGTTTCAGCCCAACGCAGTTATGATTTTCACACCCTGCACCATGCTGTTTAAATAGCAAATGCATTTGCGCCCATGGGCTGCTGGTCTGAAAACGAGGTGTGTTCAGGAGCATTGTTGACGTGTTGCTATAGCTATAGACGCCGCATTGACCAACTGAAACCTTGTCAATGGCACAATATTTTTATGAAAGAGTGTGTTAGTAATGTGCGCCTATAGGTGGCTGCACAACGCGCGTACACTCTGCTAATTACACACACAGGGACGCATGCCCAGCAGCACACAAACATGCCAAATATTACAAATAAAAGGATTACAATGTAAAAGATTAATATTGAGTACTTAAAGATGTGGTGGAATCCGACTTATCCTGTGGTCTGCTTGAGCGGTTTAACCTTGTGCACGAGCAGATCTATTTCCTTGCTAGAGAAGCGTTCAGTCTTTCCGCTAGGGATGCACCGATCCACATTTTTTCACTTCCGATCCGATCCCGATACCTGACTTTGGATATCGGCCGATACCGATACTTTTCCGATACCAGAGCTGTGTTTGCTTTAATAGTATTTATCATTATTGTTGATTTTATATGATGCTGAAACAAACTCCTCTCTACAGGCAAGGATGATATGTACATATGTATTTATGTCAATATATATATACACTCACCGGCCACTTTATTAGGTACCCCATGCTAGTAACGGGTTGGACCCCCTTTTGCCGTCAGAACTGCCTCAATTCTTCGTGGCATAGATTCAACAAGGTGCTGGAAGCATTCCTCAGGGAGTTTGGTCCATATTGACATGATGGCATCACACAGTTGCCGCAGATTTGTCGGCTGCACATCCATGATGCGAATCTCCCGTTCCACCACATCCCAAAGATGCTCTATTGGATTGAGATCTGGTGACTGTGGAGGCCATTTGAGTACAGCGAACTCATTGTCATGTTCAAGAAACCAGTCTGAGATGATTCCAGCTTTATGACATGGCGCATTATCCTGCTGAAAGTAGCCATCAGAAGTTGGGTACATTGTGGTCATAAAGGGATGGACATGGTCAGCAACAATACTCAGGTAGGCTGTGGCGTTGCAGCGATGCTCAATTGGTACCAAGGGGCCCAAAGAGTGCCAAGAAAATATTCCCCACACCATGACACCACCACCACCAGCCTGAACCGTTAATACAAGGCAGGATGGATCCATGCTTTCATGTTGTAGACGCCAAATTCTGACCCTACCATCCGAATGTCGCAGCAGAAATCGAGACTCATCAGACCAGGCAACGTTTTTCCAATCTTCTATTGTCCAATTTCGATGAGCTTGTGCAAATTGTAGCCTCAGTTTCCTGTTCTTAGCTGAAAGGAGTGGCACCCGGTGTGGTCTTCTGCTGCTGTAGCCCATCTGCCTCAAAGTTCGACGTACTGTGCGTTCAGAGATGCTCTTCTGCCCACCTTGGTTGTAACGGGTGGTTATTTGAGTCACTGTTGCCCTTCTATCAGCTCGAACCAGTCTGGCCATTCTCCTCTGATCTCTGGCATCAACAAGGCATTTCCGCCCACAGAACTGCCGCTCACTGGATGTTTTTTCTTTTTCGGACCATTCTCTGTAAACCCTAGAGATGGTTGTGCGTGAAAATCCCAGTAGATTAGCAGTTTCTGAAATACTCAGACCAGCCCTTCTGGCACCAACAATCATGCCACGTTCAAAGTCACTCAAATCACCTTTCTTCCCCATACTGATGCTCGGTTTGAACTGCAGGAGATTGTCTTGACCATGTCTACATGCCTAAATGCACTGAGTTGCCGCCATGTGATTGGCTGCTTAGAAATTAAGTGTTAACGAGCAGTTGGACAGGTGTACCTAATAAAGTGGCCGGTGAGTGAATATATATATATATATATTAAACAATAGATAGACAATTAAACAAAGATACACATTATACAGGCCTACACAGTGCTTTAATTTCAGGAAGGTCTACAAACATTGTTCAGGTATGGTCTTAAAAAGAATTATAATAAAGTAATCAAAAGTAAAATAGCACTGCAAAGTTTATCATAGATAGATTTATGCTTATTAAAGCTGAAGTAATTCATTCAAGAGCTGTGAGTGATTTTCTCTTTGCCTTTGGCTGTTTGATTCTCAGTAATGTCGCAATCGTCACATTTATACTGCTGCCCCTTTAAGAACGAGTTCAGATATCATAGTCTACTGATGCACCATATTTTCTCCCAAATATTTCCATAACTACGTTCATTTTAGACATAATAAATTGTTTAAGTGTTAATCTCCAAGTCGGTCGGTTTGACATTTTTGTGCAGGCTACATTTGATCGTTTAGACGCGCATATGAAGCCCAGAGTATAATTTGCTTGTCTTGTTGCGGTCTGTTTCGGAGCGTGCCGCACTGGGAACAGCATCTCTTGCGCAAATTTTGTGCTTTTAATAGCTCTTTTTATTATTAAAAGCGTCCAGCAATTTAGTAACAGCAGAGACTGCATTTTACTACAATCATCGATCGTGCTGATTCTGTCTTAAAGTTTGAGTTTTAGGGAGAAATGACAGCGCACCGCCGCGATGGGAAGGAAGTTGGCTAGACAGAATGCGGCTATTGTTTTTAATGTTTTTTTTTTTTTTTCACGCACCGCGTGAGAGATCTCTCTCTTTCTCTTCTGGACTGCGAATTGCAAACATGCATCAAATAGTTTAATTAATACGGCTTTGCAAACATTGCACTTTGCTGTCTTGCTCTGCACTGCAGCGGTGTTTCCAGTTCCACTATATGATTTCCACACAGCGAACATGTTATAGCTCAGTGCTATCCTGCTAGCTGGCTGCAAACTGCGGAATGGATTTCCTGAGCGGGGGTGTGTCTCATTGAGCCCTATGTTTTACAGTCACTGATTGAGCTGCACCTCCGTTCAGGATATCCATTCCACAGTTTGCAGCCAGCTATAGCAGACTAGCAGGCCCGGCGGGAATCACTTTTGGAGTCATTTCAGCAACATTGTTAAAGCGCAGACATGGATCATAAATATCGGATTTCTCCGCAGGTTGGATCGGAAAAATCCGATACGTGAATTATGCTGGTATCGGTCCCGATACCGATACTGGATCGGATCGGCCCCATCCCTACTTTCCGCTTGAAAATTCCATCATGTAGCGAATTAGCACGAGTGCATTTGGCTTTTAAAGGTAATGGGAGATGAGACTCTGGTTGGTTTTTCACATTACGCCCAAAACTCACCCATTACTCATTAAGAGAATAGGGACAAAACGTTTAGACCAGGGGTTCCCAACCTTTTTTGTGCCAGGGACCGGCATATTCATAAAAAAGTTGACCAGCTGTCAATTTGAATGCCTCAATTTTAAGATGCATCGTTTGGATTCGGAACATATCACTGTGCAAAACAGTAACAGGATATAATTTATTTGCATATAATGAACTAGGTGGCAACAAAGGCTCCTTGCATACCAATCTTTTTAAACTTTCAGAGCGGTTCACAAAAAGTTGAACCGCTAAGACCCAGACCCAGAATTTTTATTTATTTGTATTCATTTATTGTTTGTGTTTTGGATTAAATAACATGACACGTTAAAAAGCATCTTAAAAAGACAAATATTATTATGGGGGGGGAAAAAATTCTGGGAATATTTCAAGGCCCGGTACTAACGTGTTCACGGACCGGTACCGGTCTGCGGACCGGGGGTTGGGAATCACTGCTTTAGACTATGCATTTAAATAGTAAAAATTGGGCCCATTGGGGCAGATTTCGGGCTGCCCCGCTTATTTTCACGTAAACTTTGCTTCAGATCAAGACGATATCAGTCTGCTTCAGCTATGCGTCTACATCAGGTCAGTGACTGGTTGGCATGTCTGTTCTTCCTACTGTATGTGGAGTAGTGTACCAAATAATGAAGGTATAAAAACTTTAGTTTAAACATGCTCATGTGAATAGCCTTTATATACAGTAGTTCTGTTGTGTTTGTTTTGTTTGTTCTGAGAATAGACATGACTTTGTTTTCCTCACTGCAATTCCAACAAAACTTGCAAAATTCTATAACATTCGGAGGCAATAAATACTACATTAGGCAATTTTAAGATTGTATTCTATGCATTTGTCATGTGTACTAAAGCCTGTCAATCATCATTAGAGCGCCACCCTGGGGCTGAATAACACAAGGACATTATAATTATGCCAAAAAGTGTTTCTGATGTGTTTAGCGATTCGAAAATAAAGCTTACAAAATGTTATTCATTAACTAGCGCTAAGACCCAGAATCTGCCTTACCTAAATTTACAGCCAGGAGCCGCTACTGGCAGTCACAGTTTCACCTTTTACTACCCACTAAAGACTGGGCAAATGCTTTAACTGGGCCACACGGTCTCTCATTTCCTGTAATTCAGCCTCCATAGTGAAATACTACATGTGGTTACTTACCAGACTGATCTCCACTGTATTGTCACCAATAAACACAAAAAAAAAATACACAAAACAAAAACACAAAAAGGATAGAGAAAAAACAAAAAACAATACCACCATATCTGAATCTGCAACAGCCAAAAAACCTTGCCGAAAATACGCCAAATGTGGCACCGGAATTGACGTCACTTCCAGGATCCCAAATGGACGCGCTTAGCTAGATGTCAATCTCCTTTTTTTACCAGTGGACCATAGCATATCCGCCCCAATACAGCTATAGTAGATCACATCATCAAACCAAGTATATTTAACTGTAGTAAAGCATAACTTTAAGTTTATTTAGTGTACTTTTAAGAACTAAATAGGAACACCTTCAAGTATACTGAATATTTTGTTTTTTGTTTATAAATTACTAGGGATGCACCGAAATGAAAATTCTTGGCCGAAACCGAAAACCGAAAAAGAGGAAACCAAGGCCGAAAACCGAAACACCGAAAGAAATTATGCCAATTATTATTATCATTGCATTTATGGCTATGACTGTGTACAAACTTTACTATAAATCAAGGCATTGCAATTGCATAAATTAATATAACATTTTCAAAGAATAAATCAATTACAAATTATGCAAATATATATTTGGCACAATGCACAGTATAAAATAAAATTCAAAGTAAAATGTTTAACTTGACCCCACTTATGTGTACACTAAATAATAATCTACTGGCCTGCAGAAAGGTTTTAAAATGAAATGTTCTCTCAAAAACAAAGCCAACCGCAAACTTCTCATCACACCAGCACCCAGTTTGCACGTCTAAATTAGTTACATTTTAAAAAATGTAGCATACAATAGCATAAAAAGCCTTTTTAAATGAACAATGGTCCATGTTTAATACAAATGTACATGAAACTTAATGAAACATTTTTAGTGAATGTAGAAAATATTTAAGAGAGCATTAATTTAGTTCTACATGTTCCCATATACATATTTTTTTGTAATGTCACAAGTAATAATCTCAGGGTTTACTGGGTTTTACATTATTATTTTTGTATTGGTGGTGAAATACAAAAAAAATAAACATTTTCATGTGTTTATCTGTCTTGTTCTCACCGATTCCTGATGGTTAGAGGACAGTTACTTGAGTCGTCCCCTGTCGTTTCAAGGAATAGTAAAAGTTACAACGGAGCGCGCGTCAAGTATTTAACGCCTCGACCGTTTGGAGCGGTGCACGCGCTATTTGTGGAGACTCGCGCTGCCTTGTTTACTTTCGCCTGCCTCCGCAGCGCGAGTCTAATTTATAATTTTTAATTGTTTCCTGCTCTAAACAATGCGTGCCGCCATGACGACGACTCCGGTTCCGAGCGGGTCAAGAGCGATGCGCGTGCTGTCTGTGGAGACTCGCGCTGCCTTGTTACTTTCGCCTGCCTCCGCAGCGCGTGTCTCCACAGACAGCGCGCGCACCGCTCTTGACCCGCTCGCAACCGGAGTGGTCGTCATGGCGGCACGCATTGTTTATAGGTGGATAAACAAGGTTTCCGTCTCATTGCGGGTTCAGATACACTGAAATACGTCCACACCGCAGACATGTTGCTTCAGACAAGCACGTGCAGGTCGCGGTTTCTGTTTGCGTCATCACAACATTTCGGCCGTATTGTTTCGGTGATAAAAGTCTTTCGGCCAAAAACCGAAAATGCACTTTTGGGCCATTTTCGGCCGAAAATTTTCGGCGGCCGAATATTCGGTGCATCCCTATAAATTACTGCATGGTATGGGTCCATTGTATTTGGTGAATTTAATTGAGAAATATGAACCAAAGCGGTCTTTAAGGTCCGCTGACGAGCTGGCTTTAACGACTACTAGAACAAAATGGAAAAGTGGAGATCAAGCTGTTGTAGCAATAGCTCCGAAACTCTGATCAACCCCTTTCTCTCAGATTTACACCCACATTGTGTTTTTAAACTCAAGGATACAGAATACTTCCTCGCATTAGCATTTAATGGGATACAGTAGTTGTTCGTGTAGGCTGTTAAAACTGAGTGGTTTATTTCACTGTTATTTTTAGTGTGGTTTTACTGTTGTGTCTTTTTTAGATGTTTTTATGTGTTTAGATATTGTACAGCACTTTGTTCAATGGTCAGTTGTGTAAAAGTGCTTAAAGAAAAATAAACAAAAATAAATGATAGACCCTAATCACTTCCATTAAATGTGCAACATTTTTTAAAACAACTATTACAAATAGATATAGAACTATTATATAGACCCCTTTTGAGCCAACGTCACAGTTACGTCACGGCACTAGCTGGAGGCAAAACAAAGTGAAAACTGGAGGCGGGCAATACAAAACAGCACAGATTCGGCTACATAATAAGGAGCTTAAATAATTGTTACTATTATTAAATGTCATCTTGTTGTGTTGTTTGGTGCAAGAATTGATGAAAAATGAATATGCTGTATCTGGAACTTTAATTTCTAGAAAATATTCACATCATTAAAATCGCACTGTAATGTCACTCTTTATATTGTCGTCGTCTCGGCGCTGGCTCGGCAGAACTGCGGATCGTACACACAAGTCTTGTACAGGACCATATAGGCATCTAAAGATTTATATGCCCTCAGTTTCTATTTACGATCGGTTTCTCTATAACAGGGGTTCTCAAACATTTTGGTGCCAGGGACCCCTTTCAGGGGAAAAAAAATTCCAAGGACCCCCCTCATATTTATAACAGTTATTGAGCACAAAGTTAATGTGTGAGCGGCAAATGAAATATTTTTGCACAAAATGAATGGTCTCCACCCAGGGTACTATGCAGGAATTTCTAAATAGCCTACTGAGGTAACGAAAGTGATCTTGCTAGGAATCACTTAGGATCCCTCACTTAGGAATTTTTGATGTTCTTGATCTACACATGTGCATTTTAAGGTGTTTTAAGGCCCCACAATTGGATAACTATAGATTTAGTAGAAGCATGTCAGTCAGTGGCATACATTTTTTTTTTTTTTGTCAAGATGTCACGAAACGGAATCACATATTCCAATCAGGAATGGCCTTAAAAGAGAAATGTTTCAATAATTAGGCCTATTCTGCACACAAATAAAGCCCATAAGCCTATAAATACAATGATAATGGCATTATGTTTAATAGGTGCGTGCGTTGTTAATTTGAGCTACTGTAATTAGCTAAAAAAAACATACAGTATATGTTAAATATATGAATCCATAATGTTAATCTCATGGGCACAGTATGTTTCTATTGACCTGCTTTTTCCTTTTTTAAAGTTGAGCTTGATTAATACTTTGCAAACTGATTGTTTCAGTCGTTTTTTAAAACTTTTATCTAAAACAGCTGTTTAGTTTATGTTAATTAAGGCCTACATCTTATCTCGCACTTTATGACCGTTGACTGAAACGTCGTGCGGGGAACTTTGAGTTCACTCCGACTCAAACATTTTGACATTGACGAGCTATCGTTGTTAGTCTGCTGAAGCACCTCAGACGAGAAGGTCAGTATCATCGCGATGTGCATCCTTGCAACCTCAATTGTGGGTACGGCCCTGTCACTATGCACTTTTATTTTGATAATGATCAGACTTCTAATGTCAAATCTACAGTAGCAGTGCTAGAACTGACTATTGTGCGCGCACGCGAGGAGTAGTATGAAGCTGCAGACTCGGAGACCTGCATCTACGCGAGACGCCGGCGCGCAATTACATGGGAATTTTTCCTCAGCAGTGGAAACAGGAATACTCTTATTTATGGTCATAGATAAGACAAGAGTGCATCATCCGAAACGGTAAAGTGTCCATTTTTTATTTGTGTATAGGCTACATTATAAATGACAACAAAATGTCATGCCTTTTAAAAATACAGAAAAGAACCGGATGCGGGTTCATGCCGTCTCTCTGTCTCCTTTCTGGCGCACGTCCCGCAAAATCAACAGCAGCGAATCTACTTGACGCAAAGACAGAGATTATCTATCTATAGAAAACTTTAAGTGTCTACTTTGTATTGTTTTATGTTAAATGCTTTATATAAGTTACTTAGGAATAAACAGCATGTTTTCAGATGATAAAGAAAACATGACTCATAGCATGGAAAAAAACGTTAGGTTGTAAATTATTTCGCGGACCCCCTGGCTTTAGCTCGCGGACCCCCAGGGGTCCGCGGACCCCACTTTGAGAACCACTGCTCTATAAGGTAGGTGTAAGTTAGAAGTCAGGCCACTCAACCGAGGTAACGTACGTTAATCCTGTCAGATTATCCATGCATTGAGTGAGCGTGTAGGCGGCTACGGGTCGGCCAATCTAGTTCCGTCCGTTAAAAATAACTTTTGGAAATAACAATCGCTGTCCTGGACACTGAGTGACCTTACACATTAAGATAATATCGGATTTTCTCCAGTCATTGTTAAAAAACAAGCTAACAATCCTTGCTAACTAGCGTTAGTGAAGCGGCCAGAGGGATCTTTCTGCCTCCACCTAAGCTCCGCCCACAAGAAAACGTCACCATGTTTACCAACTGTAATAGGGTCTAACTGGGTCTAACTGTAATAGTTGAAATAAAGTCGTTATTTTTGTTGTTTTTTTGCGCACAAAAGTGTTCTCGTTGTTTGATAAACTAAAGATTGAGCCCCTGTAGTCACTTGGACTATTTTAACGATGTCTTTAATGACTTTTCGAGGACAGCAAGAGCCAGTCCCTCAAGAAGCCTATGGACTAGTATGCAGGAGTGATCTTAATATCTTAAATATCTTAATTTGTGTTGCGAAGATGAACAAAGGTCTTACGGGGTTGGAACAACATGAGGGTGAGTAAATACTGACAGAATTTTCATTTTTGGGTGAACTAACCCTTTAAGGTTGAGTAAATCATGGGCTAATAATTCTTTTTTTGTTTTTGGTAAATTATCTATTTAAAGTGAATGTTTACTCAAATTTGTACTCAAATCTATGGACCCTCATGTTGTTCCCAACATGTATGCATTTCTTTTATGGAAAAAAAAAATATTTTTTGGAAACATCTTCCCAATGTTTTTTTCATTTTTATTTTGGGTCAGTACAATGAAAGTCACTGGGGTTCAGTGTTTTGGACCCATATCACTTTAATTGTATGCAAAGAAGATTTCTTTCAAAATATCTTATTTCGTGTTCTGCAATGAAATAAAATCATATAGGTTTGGTAAAAACATGAGGGTCAGTAAATGATGCATGCATACAGTACTAGTAGAGATGCATACATTTACTCCTAAAATACCAGTTGGTGTGAACATGACATGTTAGGTAGTGAATAAAGCAATGAATGGGATTGGTTAAAAAAGAGGAAATGGTTGGTGGGGTGGTGGTGCGTAAACTAATATGTCTTGCTAGAGAATGAGCCATGACAGTTTTGATGCTCCACTTGTTCGACGCAGCTGCTTCCCTGCTTATGGCTCTTTCAGACTGCACGATTTTCAAAGTAGTCAGGTCGCTGCTCTTTTCACACTGCATGACTATCTTGGCCAGCATTCAGTCGCTGCTGTGTTCACACTGGACGATGGATCGGCGACAGAAGGTTTCACACTGCATGACTTTAGAAAAATCGCCGACAGACTCTGTCTAGCACGCTGCACGCAAACTACATTTCACAACAAACACGCGTGAGATATGAAAAGGAAACAACGCGCGACACCACACGTGCAAGACCGGAGTTCTCACGTGAGACTTTTTTTTTCGACCCGGTTGTGGTACAGCTGGTGAAACAGACACGAGTGCTCCTGCCAAATTTCTACTAATTTTTCTTCCATTTATTGTGTCCAAATAGACCGAGAAGAAGCTTTTTTTTGTTGAAACAATGCCATATCATGTTGATATGTGATCTATAACTCCTCCCCGAACTCCCTGCTGCTCTGTATCTTGCTCTCTCACTGGCTGCCGGTGATCGCCGATGTAGTTTTCAGTCAAAACACTTTTCACACAGCAGGATTTTGAATCGCCGACAGGTCCAGATATTTAGCATGCCAAATATCTCACGGGCGTCGGCGACTCGTCGGTGATTCTCTCAGTTCGCGTCTTTGTTCATTCACACTGCGTGATTGTCACTCGCGTGAACGAGCGCCGATTTGCCTGTGATTTCGGGCATTTGTCGGCGATTTCTCAAAACCTGTCGGCGAGTCAAAATCGTGGCTAAAATCATGCAGTCTGAACTCGGCATTAGTCCACAGGGACTGAACTCTGAATGTAGCATCTGTGTTACTCACTACCAGAGAACGAGATAAAAGGATAGTTCGCAGCAAATTGTTGAGAAATTTGTGTTTTCTTTTGGCCATTCATTCGAAGTCAGTGGTCACCAAAACAGTTTTGTTAGAAACATTTAGTGCTGGCAAATCAATGGTTTCATTTCAGTCGTCCACAGTGAAATATCTGTCTCTAAATGGAAAGGGTTTTCTTACTGATCTACTACCACCTTTCTTTTAAGTCAAATGTTGGCAACACACTCTCATGCCAATTCGTAACTATTTTACAATTTGGCAAATTGTTGGCTAATTTGTATGATATATTTTATTTAATATTTGTATTATTATTTAAACAAAATGCTTGACTTTATTAAAATGTTACCTATTTAAGCATCAGGAACGGTAAAACAAACTCTGCCGGCCAACATTAACAGCATGTAGGTTTAATATCGTCAATTTAATATTTTCTAGAAGCCTATTAATAAAAATGACATAAAATATAACAAATCAAATCAAACAATTTTTATTAAACAAGAGACCAATTTATGAAAACTCGGAGTGCTTGAAGCTCCGCGAGGCGCATGTTGTAGCGTTGACCTGTAGCTGTCTGAATGCTTGCAAAGCCTCATTGATGTAATATTCTTCTATTGCAGTGTTATCTGTTGAAATGTTTTCATTATTTATCAAAGAAAATTATTCTAATCATAACCTAGGGTAAGCCTATTTATTTCTTAAAAAAGAATGCTAAAACACAAATGCTGCCGACTAAGTAACTTAGGTTAGCAAGTCCTGACAATGTTTTAATTTTATGATCATTTAGTTTCATTTATTTCACTGTAATGTAATAAATCTACTAACATATTAAAATAATACGAAGCATAAGGCATATAACTATTGACATACATGCATACCCTTTCTAAATTATAGAAAAATTGGGCACACAATATAAATGTTTAGCCCACTTTGCTTAAACTTGATGCAAAAATAAGAGCCTACATTTGCTTCGTTTCTAAATTTGTATTGTAATTTCAGTATTGCGATTTATGAATTCGTTTAACTACAATGTTTCACTTGAATTTATCTGCTACCAGCTCTCGATCTCTTTCAGTAAACTGCGGCGCGGAGACATATTACGCTATAGAGAGAATAAACTGACACTTTTCAAAGTCTATGATTGTAGCGCGTCTTGGTGGTAAAAGGCACAAAACACACACCCTCAATTTTTCCGTCGCAGGAACAGCAGCGGTAAAAGTATTATTCTGGTTGAGTACCAATTTTAAATAATCGTGATTTCAATATTGACCAAAATAATCCTGATTATTATTTCTTGCCATAATCGAGCAGCACCATTACAGTTATTTAGCATTACTGTGTGTGGTGACTGTGTAAATAGAATTTAAATATACAAAAATAAATGGTATAAGTTTACTGATTTTTATTAAGATACTAATCTGAAAAATCAGGAACGAAAGAATATAACACATCAATGTTGAAAAATGAACTATAATACCTATATACTGGGGGTGTAACGATACACGTATTCGCATTAAACCGTTCGGTACGAGGATTTTTAAACCGAATGGTTCGTTGGACCATTTTTCCTGCCGACCAACATTTCGTTATTTCAAACGTAGGCGCATTGCAAGCGTGTTCATAGACCCTGGCGTGACCATCAAATGGAAAATTGAAAGTAAGCGGAACGAAACTGAGGTACTCGTTATTGTCTGGATGACGGACCGTTTATCAGTTTGGATCAATGCACCGCGAGCCGATCTTGATCATCAGCATTGTTACTACACAGCCAAATCCAGTAAGGAAAACATTTGAATTCGCCACTGAAGTAATAACAACTGCAAGATCTAGTGAGAAATATTCACATTTCTCCATTATTAACGGATCAAACTGCGCTGACGTGGAAACCAGGAGAAACATTGTGCCATGAATGAACTAATCAGTGTCCACAGATCAGCATGGATTTACTGTATAACACTAACTGTAACCATGGAAGTTTGGCAGGAATAGTAGGCTATAATGCTTTCAAGTAACATTACGGCGGTTTTATTTTAACATTATGAATACAATTGCTGCCCTCAAATGTTAATAACTGAACTAAAATAAACCTTTGTTTATAACTACTACAATATTACATTTAATTTTGTCTGAGGAGCTGTTTTGTTTTATATGCTTATAGGAAAAGTTTTATAATATGTTTTATAAGAAAAGTCAAGTATAGCCCCATCATTGCTCAAAGTAAAAAGAAATCATACTTTATGATGTTAGTTTTAATAAAGGTATAATTTAAAAAATTATACCAAGGACATCTCTCTGGCATTTCTTTCTTTTTGCTGTATCGAAAACGTACCGAACCGTGACACAAGTGCATCGTATCGAACCGAACCGAACCGTGAATTTTGTGAACCGTTACACCCCAAGTCTTTTTTTTTTTTGTGAAACTGGGTTCTTTTTTTTTTTTTTCCCGGGAGCCTTTTTCCATACACACACACATGCACGCATACATGCGCATGCACACATGCTAAGATGCAGTGGCGGCTGGTGAAAAATATTGGAGGGGGGGCTGAATAAGAGGGGGGTCTGGGGTTCCCCCCCCAGAAAATTTTGAATTTAGTAGATGTGATTTCCTGCATTCTGGTGCATTTTAGTCCTTAGGCCATGCCCTTACCTATACCAATAAAATAACTTAAACCAGTCAATACCAATGGTCAAATAATACAATAATAATAATAATAATAATAACAGTTTGACAGTTAATGATAATGAACAAGTTGCATGTTTATTATGCTCTGTGTGCTGACAGAAAAAGTGCAAACGCATAATATTGATAAATTATAATATAGGTAATACAAAAAATAATAAGTAATACAACAATCTAGTTTAATCAATCCCCAGCTGTAGACTACATATTTTTGACAAATTGACAATTGGATAATGGATAACAATGCGTTGATACTAGAAAAGAGAGAGAGAAAAGGCTCTGAAAGAGAGGGTGGGACAACATTCTTGAGGGTAACACCCAAATATGAGAAGAAAGTTGATTTTAACTAGTATGAAACACAGTAATCTAGCTCAGAACTTAAAAACATCAAAAAACAAAGCAAACACACAGGTATTAATATTCCTATAACTATTTTAATATCAAATGTGTGTGAAACAGTGTGTATGTGTGTGTGTGTGTGTGTGTGTGAGTGAGTGACAGAGACAGACAGGTCAATTCCCACGACTAACTTTACATTATTTCCACTCGACGTCACTGGCGCTGCCATTCTGCTCTCATCTGAGGTAAAAAAAAATGTCCCGTGGTGCGCGTGCACGGTGCACTCCCCTAATCTGATACTGTGGGCGATATTTTCAGCGCCCCCAAACCATAAAATTTGACGACGCTGATTGGCGAAATATAAACTTTTTTGCATAGCAACCGGGGAACCATTGGCTTAAATTCCAGCACTGTGGGGCTGAGCGAACTGGCGCCCTGAGAAGACAGCCTATTGGCTATACTACTACACCAACATGATAAAAGTAACGAAAGTGAATGCAAATATCATTCTGGTGAGTTCAAAACACTTTTCAAAGTAAAACCATTATTAGCATATAATTAACACAGATTATTTTTCAAAATGATAAATTATAATATATATTAAAAAAAAACAGACAGACAGGTCGGAGGGAGGGCGGCGCCCCAGCGCCCTCTATGGGCGAGCCGCCCCTGCTAAGATGTGTGTTAGAGTCCCGCTTAACATTTTCCCAAGTCTCATCAAAAATCATCCCATTTGCCTCTTCTCCTACAATTAGACAAATATTGGGTGAGTCTGAAAGTTGGAATCCCTGCTGTTGTTAATGATTTTTTTGTTTGTTTGAGGTAGATGCATCCACTGCATCCAAAACAAGCTCAATTTCAAAAGGGAATACCTTCAAAATACAGACTGCACTGCATCCATCCAGGCATATCATCTAAATTTGTCCCTGTGTGTTCATTATTATAATGTATCTTAGATTAATCTGTGATGAATCATGTACATAAACAATTCAAGACACCGAAAATACAATATGGCTTATTCCCATTTGGGAATTTTCTGCTGCAGTACGCCTGCACTTTACACAATGTTTTGCCAAAATCTTCTAAACCCTTTGATTTTATTTAAAAAACTAAATGTTGACACTTTTAATAATGCTAACCTCTCAAGCTGCCTTCTGAGTTTTATAATACTGCCTCGTTTTTGCTAACTTGAAGGTCAAACTCAAAGTTCTTGACAGGAATTGCTGAAAGTCCCCCAGCTGGTGTAAGGCCTTTGAGTCTTCAAATCTCTACCCATCAAAGTCCGGTCTGTCGTGTCTCCTATTAGGCCTCTGGAAAAGGTTCTTAATTTGATAAACAGCATTGATTAACCTGCCTTGGAGTTAGTGAGATAATTGTGAAGTCTGTCTCCATCACCCATTAAGTAGTGAGGCCTGTGGCTTAAAATGCATGACCACATGTTAGGGCCCGTTTGATATGGCTAACAAGCGCCAACAAGTATCAAAATCCATCACCCCTGAATCTCATTTCAAGTTTTGGCCTTATATGTCTGGGACAAGCTGCTGCTTAATTATTTGGCTCTTCATTTTTTGTGGACATGGTCACTTCATGCGTTTATCGGATAGCTATCTGATTTGTTAAAATGGTTCCATGTACTCTTGGTCACATAAGTGTGTCTCCGATCATTTAGTCTCACTACATTTGAATGAAGATGATTATGTGTTGAGCGTCTGCGACTTATTTAGATTAATTTGTGTCGGTTTGCTGACTACTCATCTGCGGCGATGTGTTGCTTCTGTCATATCTGGCCAAATAGCCTAGCCTATAACATGTTTTTTTGTGTACTGTAAATCGCTTAAAAAAATTAACTAGATTAAATGAAGTTTTGTTAATAACTAAGTTCGGGAGGAGCACGTTCAGATAATTAACACGAGTGGACAGCAATCAGCAATCAGCAACCAATGATAAGAGGGTATATATAGACTCAGCAGTCTTACCTCGATCCATTGGCAGTTTGCAGCATTTGGCCATGTCCGAATCTAGCTCTTCCTGTTTTCGATAGAGAATCTTTCGTCCAGAATTAGGAATCTTTTCCGCAACCCGGTATCATCCCATGGGCGTCAGGCCAAACAAACGGGTCATCGCCACCCCGGGCGAAACATCCGCAATCTACTTCCGCGGTATCTTTAAACCGGACCATTCAATAATTCCTGCCATAGAGATATGGACAAGGCAATGCTGCCATCTTAACGCAAAGGAATGGACATTCCTCAAGCGTCGGCCGTCGCAACAGGCAGTAAGTAAGTTAAGCCACGCTGCAGATCCAGTCCCGGCTGATCCACACTCTCAAACATCTGCCGGGTCAACTCTGTGAGTGCTTAGCTGAAAACTTTCGCGTCCCTGATTGAACTTCGCATCGCTTCAATCGTTGAATGTCGAGCATTTACGCTATCCGGATACGAATTGTGATCGATATAAATAGTTTCTGTACAATGATTTGCGTTCCTTAAACGCGATGCTTCTTTATGGCGTAAAACTCACACGTAAACAGTAGGGCTGGGAATCGATTCTAAAAGAATTGATTCCTCGATCCCAAAAAGAATCGATTCCTCGATCCGAGGCGTTAGGAATATAGAGTCGATTCCAAAGCTAGGAATCGATTCCATTAACAGGAATCGACTCCTCTTTTAAGATTTCAGAAGTTCAGACCAATTCTAACCCGCAGCTTCACCATTTGGTTTACTAATCCAGAACGAACAAATCGGCAGGGAACCACCCTTAGAAATGACAAATAAATAAATGAGAAACAACGGAGCTTTTACACTAGGCTTGTTACGGTGAAATGCCATATATGGTTTGTATCCTGTGTTTGCAGCGGTCCGAGCGCATTTGTCCCCGACGCCCCCCGCAGCGTGGGTCCGGTTCCACACCCAATTTAATTCTATCGAACCTTGGTGCGTTCGCGTGCATCTTATGTCATTGCAAACGTGCACGGCGCTCGATGGAAAGCTGAACGTGGGTAAATATTGTGTATTTACTTATTTATTTTTAGTAAAATTGCTTCTATTATGCGCAGTTAAGTGAACAATACAGGTTTATTGTACGTGTGTCGCATAAGGTGGTTTTCTGCTGCTTGCAAACGGACCCTTAAGAATACAGTGGATTTACAAATATGTTGCTCTGATTCCACGTACAATGCTCGAATACACTGCAGGCTCACTCTCGCTCGTATCCAGGGTAATTCCTCAACACTATCACCCCTTACTTATTTAACTGAATACATCACAATAAGCTAAAACGCATGCACAGGATACCTTATTTCCTGAACAAGGGCGCACCCGAGTCCGTGCTGGGTAGTCAGTACTACCACCACCTCCTCCAGGTAGTCTCGGGTCCGGTACCCCAGTGCGCACCCGGTTCCCATAATGGCGTTCACATTAGCGATTTTTCATGCGAACCATTCCCCGTTACGGACTTAACTGCCAGGGTGAAACTTCCCTAAGCCATTTTGAAACGTTAATAAAGATGTGCATAATCCTGCAAAGATTAAATCTCCCCTCTTTTTCGCATCTTTGTTTGCGCTCAAGAAGATGATAATCGGCTAGCCAGGCCCCAATCTACTTCCCGCTTTTGCTCGGCTTCACACCACAGCTCATTTGCACAGGTACGTTTCTCCACTGCCCAGCAGTGACGTCTACTCTGCTCCCACTGAAGCTCTGTTTCTCCGGCTAATTTTCTATACTGCCCCAGCAGTGACGTCTCCTCTGCTCCCACTGGAGCTCTGTTTCTCTGGCTAATTTTCTCCACCGCCCCAGCAGTGACGTCTCCTCTGCTCCCAAAGGAGCTCCGTTTCTCTGACTAATTTTTCTACTCTGCCCCAGCAGTGGTGTCTCATCTGCTCCCACAGGAGCTCTGTTTCTCTGACTAATTTTTCTACTTTGCCCCAACAGTGATGTCTCATCTGCTCCCACAGAAGCTCTGTTTCTCTGACTAATTTTTCTACTTTGCCCCAACAGTGATTTCTCATCTGCTCCCACAGGAGCTCTGTTTCTCTGACTAATTTTTCTACTCTGCCCCAGCAGTGATGTCTACTCTGCTCCCACAGGAGCTCCGTTTCTCTGACTAATTTTTCTACTCTGCCCCAGCAGTGATGTCTACTCTGCTCCCACAGGAGCTCCGTTTCTCTGGCTAATCTTTTCTACTCTGCCCCAGCAGTGATGTCTACTCTGCTCCCACAGGAGCCGTGTTTCTTTCGGCTAATTTTTCTACTCTGCCCCAGCAGTGATGTCTCATCTGCTCCCACTGAAGCTCTGTTTCTCCGGCTAATTTTCTATACTGCCCCAGCAGTGACGTCTCCTCTGCTCCCACTGGAGCTCTGTTTCTCTGGCTAATTTTCTCCACCGCCCCAGCAGTGATGTCTCCTCTGCCCCCACAGGAGCTCTGTTTCTCTGGCCAATCTTTAATACTCTGCCCCAGCAGTGATGTCTCATCTGCTCCCACAAGAGCCGTGTTTCTTTCGGCTAATTTTCTACTCTGCCCCAGCAGTGATGTCTCATCTGCTCCCACAGGAGCTCTGTTTCTCTGGCTAATCTTTTCTACTCTGCCCCAGCAGTGATGTCTACTCTGCTCCCACAGGAGCTCCGTTTCTCTGGCCAATCTTTTATACTCTGCCCCAGCAGTGATGTCTCATCTGCTCCCACAAGAGCCGTGTTTTTTTTTTTTTTGGCTAATTTTCTACTCTGCCCCAGCAGTGATGTCTCATCTGCTCCCACAGGAGCTCTGTTTCTCTGGCTAATCTTTTCTACTCTGCCCCAGCAGTGATGTCTACTCTGCTCCCACTGAAGCTCTGTTTCTCTGGCTAATTTTTCTACTCTGCCCCAGCAGTGATGTCTCATCTGCTCCCACAGGAGCTCTGTTTCTCTGGCTAATTTTTCTACTCTGCCCCAGCAGTGATGTCTCACCTGCTCCTACAGGAGCTCTGTTTCTCTGAATAATTCTCATATGAGCTCTGTTTCTCTGGCTATTTTTTCTACACTGACACAGCAGTGATGTCTACTCTGCTCCCACTGGAGCTCTCTTTCTCTGACTAATTTTTACTCGGCCCCAGCAGTGATGTCTACTCTGCTCCATCTGAAACTCTTTTCTCTGGCTAACTTTCTACACTGCCACAGCAGTGTCGTCTCCTCTGCTCCATCTGAAACTCTTTTCTCTGGCTAATTTTCTTCACCGTCACAGCAATGATGTCTACTCTGCTCCCACAGGAGCTCCGTTTCTCTGGCTAATTTACTACACCGCCACAGCAGTGACGTTCTCCTCTGCTCCCACAGATGCTCTGTTTCTCTGGATAATTTTCTACACTGCTCAAGCAGTGACCTCTTCTCTGCTCCCGCAGGAGCTCTGTTCCTCTGGCTTATTTTCTACACTGCTATAACAATGATGTTTTCTCTCCAGTACATCACCATTTAGAATTATTATTCCTGCTAAAACCCTTAATTGATTATTTCCTCTGTCCAGCAAGCTTGGTCTCCAAGCTAACGTCGCACGCATCAAAATTTATCCTCCAAGCGGTATCTCCCAGGACCCTTCAATCCTATATTACCGCTTGGAGGTAACATAAAGAAAGGAAACGATAAATATAACGTCTCTTATAACTTGCCTTCCCCCGATTTTTCTCTTTCCAATCAAATCTTTTATCTCCTATTAAAGGTTATTTGAGCGGCAATCCAGTTTTTCCCATAAACTGTCGTACGGCACTACTTCTGTGGAGTTAAACAATTCACAAACCCTGATTAAAGGGATCCAAAGATCCCAGCCCACCCGCCCCCGACTCCGGACACCCCATAACACTGGAAATTCTCATTAAATGTATTCGGCTTTCCGCACAAGCTACCAGCCCTTCAGTTCCACTCACACACTCAATGCCACGTTTAAATTATCCTTTTTCGTTTTTCTTAGACACTCAAAAAACCGCCATCACTTTATGAGCAGAGTGAGTGCTTTCCCAGAGGAGCCCTTACATTTTTCTCCTTCATCCAGCGAGCAGTTGGTCTCACAGTGGATGCAGTGTGAGAAAAATCTCCTGGGCAAGCACTCAATTTTTCCACTTTTCAGTTTTCCTTCTTCCATCCAGCGAGCATCGGTCTCACAGCGGATGGAGTGAGAGCTTTCCCAGTAGAGCACTTAAAATTTTCTCTTTCATCCAGCGAGCAGTTGGTCTCACAGCGGACGGACATGAGAAAATTTCCTGGGCAAACACTCATTTTCCCCTCTTGTCAGGTTTCCTCTTTCCGTCCAGCGAGCATTAGTCTCACAGCGGACGGAGTGAGAGCTTTCCCAGTAGAGCACTTAAAATTTTCTCTTTCATCCAGCGAGCAGCTGGTCTCACAGCGGATGGAATACGAGAAATCTCCTGGGCAAACACTCATTTTCCCCTCTTGTCAGGTTTCCTCTTTCCGTCCAGCGAGCATTGGTCTCACAGCGGACGGAGTGAGAGCTTTCCCAGTAGAGCACTTAAATTTTCTCTCTTTCATCCGGTGAGCATTCGGTCTCACCGTGGACGAGAGTACGAGAAAATCTCCCGGATAAGCACTCATTTTCCTCTTTTCAGGTTTCCTCTTTCCGTCCAGCGAGCATTGGTCTCACATCGGACGGAGCGAGAAAGTTCCTGGTAGAGCACTCATGCTTTCTCTTTCATTTCAGCGAATATTTGGTCTTACAGTGGATGCAGCGCGAAAACCTCCTGGACAAGTATACAACAACCACATCTTGTTCGCAGTCAACAAGGGCCATCAGTCCAGGCAGTGAGCCAACATCACGGGCCTCCCTGACCAAGCATCCAGGCCCCTTCTCGAGATGCCAGCCCGCCATTTCTTGGCACTCTTTGGGGGGTCTTTAGTCCGGCGGCTGTCCTCTGCTCTTTAGCCTTTTGGGGGAGTACTCTGGGTTCGGGCAGAATTCCGAGCACGGAGCCCTCCCTCCGGACAGCACGCCAAATACGCATTGAATCTTACTCACTCAAAATTATATGTAAGTGTGAACTCGTGAAATGAAGTTTTGTTAATAACTAAGTTCGGGAGGAGCACGTTCAGATAATTAACACGAGTGGACAGCAATCAGCAATCAGCAACCAATGATAAGAGGGTATATATAGACTCAGCAGTCTTACCTCGATCCATTGGCAGTTTGCAGCATCCCTCCTCCACCCCTTCTCCACACTCCTAGTCCTGCACACTCCTCTTTCTAAAAAATCACTTGCATACGGGGGGAGTACTCTGGGTTCGGGCAGAATTCCGAGCACGGAGCCCTCCCTCCGGACAGCACGCCAAATACGCATTGAATCTTACTCACTCAAAATTATATGTAAGTGTGAACTCGTGAATCACACATTGCAATTAATCGCAATTAAAAACACTTTTATAATGCAATAATTTCACTGTAAATCTCAAAATTAATGTAGCAAATGTAATGTTTCACTGATACTATTACTGCCACTGTCTCGATGAAAACTATTTCAGTGTAATTGAAAGCTATCATTTTTTTAAACATTTATTAGCTTTAAACAAATAAAAAATGTAAGTGAACTTAAAACAATCCTCATATAAACCCATAATAAATATCACATTTACCTGTGCCCTGCGAAATATACACAAATTGAATAATGTTATCAGTCTGCAATGCATAAATTATAAGTTAAATATAGATTAATCCTTATTAAAGGTAAAAAAAGTTCACAATTTTTGAAAATTACATAGTCAAATACTGTGTTAGAGAGGACAGGAAATGATGGGTAGAAGAAGATCAGGAAGTGAAAGTGCAGACCATGCATGGCCCACAACAGCACCACAACTCAAAATGTCTGACATATGCACATTTATACCTGCTACATGGTATGCAAAAAGCAGTCTGTCAAATTAATAGGATGTCTGAATACTCAGCATATATGATAGAGTAGACAAATTATATCTAAATGACACTTTACATCTGCTGAGATTCAGAAGTGTGGAATTTTGCTATCCCATGAGGCCACAGGAGTTAAAGGGCCTTCAGTTTCAAAAAGTTGCGGTAATTACAGAGAACTCTCCGGGCATAAAACAGGGCTAAGTTTTGGTGTGGGATTATGGGTATTACACATAAATGTACTCTTTCCCTCAAGATCCGCTCTTATAATATGGAAAATTCCCGCAAACTGTCTTTCAGCCAGAGATGTATAGAGTACTAGAAACCCGGACTTGAGTAAAAGTACAAGTGCTCAATCAAAAAAGTGACTTGAGTAGAAGTTGAAGTGTTCTTTAAGCACCACACTTAAGTACTAAAGTATTCAACATTTTTTGTACTTAAGTATTGCAAGTAGTTTATTTTAAAATTCACTACTTAAGTACTAAAAGTAAAAGTACAAGTATTGTGTCATGTAATTATTAAAGAAAGCAGTCAAAAGTTTGAACTAGCAATCAAATAAGGCAATTTGGCGGGATTTGGCGGCCGCCAAAAAAATGTCACTGCAGGACAACCCCTGCATTAGTTGTCAATGTGTGTGTCAATCAATACCATTACCCTATAAAACTGGCGTGTGATTTAAGCAGCATGAAAGCCAACTTGCAACGAATGATTCGTACAATTTGTATAATTGTAACGAGTAACTAGCAGAACATTAAAAAAATATCAAAGTAAAAGCATTAAATTCATCAAAAATATCTACTGAAGTAAAAGTAGAAGTATGAGGGAAAAAAAACAATACTCTAGTAGAGTACAGATACAGCATTTTAGTACTTAAGTACAGCACTTAAAGGGTTAGTTCACCCAAAAATGAAAATCAAGTCATTAATTACTCACCCCCATGCTGTTCCAATCCCGTAAGACCTTCGTTCATCTTCGGAACACAAATAAAGATATTTTTGATTGAATCTGAGAGCTGGATCAGTCCTACATAGACTGCATAAGGGACTGGCTCTTGACGGCCCATAAAGTCATTAAAGAAAAGGTTTAAATATTCCATGTGCCTACAGCGGCTCAATTATAAGTTTATCAAGCGACGAGACTACTTTTTGTGCGAAAAAAACATAAATAACGACTTAATTCGACTATTCTATTACTTCCTTATGGGTGCATGCGCGAGAACTGAGACAAGGACGTTCTTCTCCTTCGACTACTTTTTGTTACCGGCTGCTCCGCTTAGGAGTATTGCTGCCACCTACCGTATAAGATGATGATCCATATATAAGGCGCTCCGGATTATAAGGAACACTGTCGTTTTTTGAGAAGATTAAAGGCTTTTAAGTGCACCTTATAGTGCGGAAAATACGCAAATTGAAAAGCGTATGTACAGCGCGCATCTTCCTCTGCTTGTAAACAGAAAGTTTTGCGCTTCCAGCTATATCAGCACATCATCTTATACGGTAGGGGGCGGTAAAACTCCTAAGCGGTGAGCAGCCGGTAACAAGAAGTAGACGAATGAGAACGTCCTCGTTTCAGTTCTCGCGCATGCGCCCATAAGGAAGTAATAGAATATTCGAATTAAGTCGTTATTTATGTTTTTTTCGCACAAAAAGTATTCTCGTCGCTTGATAAACTTATAATTGAGCCGCTGTCGTCACATGGAATATTTAAACCTTTTCTTTAATGACTTTATGGGCCGTCAAGAGCCAGTCCCTTAGGCATTCTATGTAGGACTAATCTAGCTCTCAGATTCAATCAAAAATATCTTTATTTGTGTTCCGAAGATGAACGAAGGTCTTACGGGGTTGGAAAAGCATGGGGGTGAGTAATTAATGACTTAATTTTCATTTTTGGGTGAACTAACCCTTTAAGTAGTTCTACTTTGTTATTTTACATCTCTGCTTTCAGCATAGTAATGTGGGTTGAATGAGAAATGAATCCACAGAGATCAACTGATCAAGTCAATCATTTTGAAATCTTTCTCTAGGACTGTAATTTCACAAAAAGTGCGAGTGAATCAGCACTGTACCACATCTCTCTCTTTTTTATTGTGACACAAAAAGGCTTTGGATCACTGCAAGCGAGCTGCACGCTGTGATACAAGATTTTGACTCGCTTTTAGAATCAATGCTGTTTACAGGAAAGACAGCTGCAGTTTCATCTTCTTGCTATGAGGATGGATATTTTAAACAACATTAATAATTTATCAGTTATGGTCGGTACAAGGGATGATCTGGCAGTGCAAATCTTTACATCAGATAAAAAGAGGAACTTAATAAGAACAGTTACTGTATAAAAGGTCTAGCAAGTAGAACATCATTGAATAATGTACAGTTGCCTAAAAGACCTGAAAGAGTTCGTTAAAAGATGTTATCTTTTATTTCTAACCACCCGGTATCAATACAGTAAAGCTATGAATCCCGTAATCAATATCATAATGAATCATTAATTACTTAAAAAGAGTGAAAATCTGTTTGGCCTGTTGGTTTAGTGTAATGAACAACACTTAAAATTTAACCTGATAACCCTCACATTATTTTCAATTTAAGTACAAATACAAAAAAAAAATGAATTGAATAGTTTCCCAGACAGCAAAGTGACATTGAATCAACGTGGAAACGACGTCTCTCGTGACATTGAAACAACGTTGATTTTGCTCATCGAATTAACGTTGAACCAACGTCAGACGCGGCATTCTTCAAAGCTAAATGAAAATCGAAAATTGTTTGCTTTCATAACGTTGAAACAACGCGTTTGATTTCAAGTTGATTTTCCGTTAGTTTTGAAAGAATGACGCGTCTGACGTTGGTTCAACCGTTAATTCGATGAGCAAAACAATGTCAGATCAACGTTGTTTCGATGTCATATTTCCACGTTGATTCAATGTCAGTTTGCTATCTGGGTTGGAATCAAACATCCCTGTGCAGTTGTGTTGGGTAAGCTATTGTGCAATGGAAAATTACACCATAACACCACCTAGCATCCAAGTGACTATATCAACGTGACTATAGTGGCGAAAGTAATGAAGTCTAGGAATTAAGTCTAGGATTGTAAGTCAGATAAACTTCATGGGACTGTTTTATGCCAAGCGGAAACATTATAATCTGAAAA
>NW_024121588.1:4198964-4415217 GCF_016745375.1 Pimephales promelas
TTGTACGAAGGATCCATTAACGTCTTTTTCAGGCGTCCAGAACACGTCAAAAAAGACGTCATTAACTTTTATTCTGGCCCCTCAGTGGACGTCTTTTCTACGTCCCACTTTTGTGACAAAGACGTTGAAAAGACATCTTTTGGACATTATTTTGCTCAGTGGGAAGGTTTTGTGTGATGGGTAGGTTTAAAGGTAGGTTTAACGTAAGGGTATATAATATATAGTTTGTACTGTATAAAAACCATTATGTCTATGGAAAGTGATTATTTATTTATTTAGCAGACGTTTTTATCCAAAGTGACTTACAAATGAGAACAATAGAAGCAGTTAAAGTAACAATAGGACGTCAATATGCAAGTAAAACATGAAAGTGTGTGTGTGTATGTGTGTGTGTTTGTGTGTGTCTGTGTGCTTGATTGCTTGAGTTTCTCAAGGTCAGTCAATAAGCTTTGAAATGACTCACAGATGTTGCAGCTGTGTCCACTCTATATAGTGATGTGGATTGTCTTACCATTCAGTGGTATTGGTAATATTAAACCAACATTTGCTATCAGTTACCCGTGCCAGTTGCCTATTGTGTTCACGAATATCAGTCCCATGAAATTTTAGAATGTTTGTTCAAAAAAGCTGCCCCTCCTCATTGCATAGTTTGAATTCACTATTTCACTATTCACTATCAGTGTGAATGGTCTTACAATTCTTCATCGTCAATGTTTCTGTGCTAAAAACATCCAGTAGTGTCATTTGAACTCAAGCCTGTTTGTTGCTCTTGTTGGAATGGCAGTCTCTGGAAACCATTAACTGTTTCAGGCTGTCTTACAGTCTCACAAGTGGAGCTGAACATGACGGGACATTTTAATGAACTGCACAAAGCCCCTTTCATATCTCAGGGGTGGAGTCTCATTTCCCACCAACTCTATGTGTTGCTTGATAAGAAATGTCAGTTTCAAACTGCCAGACAATCATTGCCCTGCGGGAGACCGAGGAGAGAAGAGAGAAACACTTTGGGCCATTAGAGTGGAAGTGTCTCTTTGCAATGCTGCTGCCTCAAGATCATATCTGTTTCTGAGCACTCAAATGAACTCCGGGGAAATAAGGCACACATTCGTTTAAATGAGTAGCTGAGTGCATGTCGTAGTCTAAACCACCACTGTCAGTCCCAACACTACATGGTAAATTATCTGTATATTACAATGGGTGCATGTTAAAACAGCTCTTAGTCTCTCATAGGACAATTAATCTGGTGCTCCCTGCATGTTGGTCGAAAATGACCGATTTATTTTATTTTATTTTTGTCAATGAAACGAATGTACTATATTTTAGTTTGATAGTGTTTTTTATTTAACACTTTGTATTTTTAGGGGATTTTTAATACTAAATTATATTTATTCACTTTTTGAGACCTGAAAATTAAATTTCCAACTTAAACCGTCGTAAATCTTGAATGCTTTAAAGCACAGACTTAAGTTTGATCTCTTTTCAAAGTGAAAAAAGTTTTAAAAAGTGAACTTAAAAAAGAAACAAAATTTGACGTGTATTGTTAAGAAAAATGCACAAAAATACTACTTTAAATTTGCATATGAAGTATATATTTTTAAAATCACGTTTCACTCTAAACTGCAAGAAAATCAAAGCCATAAATCTAAATAAGTTGTGTTCCAAATTTGAGCTTGATATCTAAAAAAATAGCTATCAGAAAGATTTTGTTTGGCTGCAGTACCAAAGGTTTTCACTTATGAGTCTCCCATTCATTTCCAATGCGGTCATTTTTGACCGAGAGGAGCACAAATGTGACTATTTTTTACAGGACCATTTATCCATTCTTGGTGTGTTTGTGTGTTGGTGTGTGTGTTCACATAGAACGTGGCAAAACCTTTTTCCAAGTTTTGTTCCATTCCATTTCCTAACCCTAACCCTAACCCTGGAGTAAAATATCAATTGAAAAAAGGAAAAAATTGTAAAAAAATAAACAAAGCGCGCCAGAAAATAAAATAGACTCAATTTAACCAACACTATATATATATATATATATATATATATATATATATATAAATAGGCAATTATAACAACATAATGGAACACAATGCAATAATAATAATAATAAATTTTATTTAAAAATAATAATAAAAAATTATTTATAGGCGCCTTTCAGAACACTCAAGGTGGGTATGTTAATATGAAGGAGGTCAGCAAGGTACCGAGGAGCAAGGTTGTGAATGGCCTTGAAGGTCAGGAACAGAATCTTGAAATCTATGCAGTATTGAACCGGGAGCCAATGTATGCCGAAGAACAGGAGCGATATGATTAATAGAAGGGGTTCTGGTGATGATACGGGTAGCAGAGTTCTGGACCATATGAAGTTTATGTACGGATTTGAGAGGAAGACCAACAAGAAGAGAATTACAATAATCAATGTGTGATGTTACCAGTGTGTGAACGAGAATGGCTGTACTAGTGGGTGAGAAAGATGGTCGGAGGCGATTAATATTACGTAAATGGAAGTATGCAGACCAAGTGACATTATTAATGTGAGCTTGAAATGAAAGTGTGATATCGAGGATCACACCCAAACTCTTAACCTGAGGGGAGGGGGAAACTGTGTAGTTATCAATGGTAAGAGAAAAACTGTCAGATTTAGACAAAGTGGATTTGGTACCAATGAGGAGAACCTCGGTTTTGTCACTGTTAAGTTTTAGGAAGTTACAAGAAAACCACGATTTAATTTCCATTAGGCAATCATTGCGGGAGGTGGGTGGGAGAGAGATGCTGTAGGTTTGGTGGTCAGGTAGAGCTGGGTGTCATCCGCATAGCAGTGGAAATGGATGTTAAATTTACGGAAGATATGGCCAAGAGGACGCAGATAGATGATGAACAGAATGAGCCCCAGGACAGAGCCCTGGGGAACACCAGTAGTGACAGGGGTTAGCTCGGATTTGAAATGTTTGAGCTGGATGAACTGAGTGCGGCCAGAGAGATATGATTTAAAGTCAGTGAAACCAAAAGAGACTAATATAAGGATGTCATGAGAAATGGTGTCAAAGGCTGCACTTAGATCAAGGAGGATGAGAATAGTTAGCAAATTCTCACAATTAAACTGAAAGCACATGTACACCTTTTACAATGTAGATGGAATAAGTCTACACTTTAGTGGCATTTTAATATTTAAGCTCACATAATTTCATTCAATGTTTCTTCCACCAGTATGCATAACTCTACATAAATGAGCTCGTTTTGCCATTTTACTGTAGCAACTGTATGTTAAAAGATAGAGTACTTATTGAAATCCTAATCATGCCTCATGTAATCACTCAATCAGTGTTTCAACCATACAAAGATGTCAATAAAACAGCTTGTAAACAACCCTAACCCTAACGTCACAACTTCCTCAGAAAAAAATATTCAGTGACCATAAACTTGTTACTCAGCTAGAAAAATGAACTCTAGAGTGGAGCATTTTGCTAAATATATGAAGAGTTCAGATGCAAAAGCCTCTAAATGCCATTTTAAATTTTCTTCTTTAATGATGATTTTTGTCAAACTTGTATATTCAAGTTCAGTAATTTCACTTAAATAACAATTAATAGGTAATTACCATTGCCATTTAAGTGAAATCACTGAACTTAAATATACAAGCTTGACATAAATCATCATTAAAGAAGAAAATTTCAAATGGCATTTAGAGGCTTTTGCATCTGAACTCTTCATATGCAGAACCATATTACATTTTCATTTTAATTTTTACTGTTCTTCTGTATTTAATGTTTGATTTATGACAGCTATCGTTTTTATGTTTATTTTAAATTGGAGTAGATATTTAATTAAGAATTTATGTAGTTCGTTTTATAAGTTTATTATTTAAAAAAAACTTGTAGGGTTAGTAATTACAATTAGGATGTGTTTACACGACTATGACATGCTTAAAACGGAGAGGTTTTTGTTTGAATTTTCCACAGACGACACCATTGTCAAAACGATCCCCATTCACACAGATCCATGAATACGACTAAAACGCTGTATTCTGTCTCCAGGGCAGGCCATTAGATGGCGATGAAACACTATACACTGAACATGTAATACGCATGTGCATGACATCATCATATTCACAGATTCACGTTTTTATTTTTTGTTTACACGGAGACCGTTTTAAAAACTTGCACTTTGAAACCTGTTTTCAAAAGTTTGCGTTTTCAGGCACCCAAAACTCCGTTGTCGTGTAAAGGAATGGCCAAAACGCATACAAAGTTGTGTTGTCAGCATCCTGCCTCCTGTTGTCCTTCACCGGGCCTCTAGAGGTCACCTGTGTTCCCCTCTGCCTTAGTTCTTCCTTGTGCATCCTTGTTAGCTATTATGCAGGTCACCTGTGCCTTGTTTCCCTTACAGTATTTTAGCTGTGTTTTTTCCCCTTGTTCCTCACTCAGTTTTTGAGTCTTGGCTATGTGATTCCTGCTGTGTTCCACTGTGTCCTTCTAAGTTACCAAGCAATCCCAAGTAAGCTATTCTTAGTTATTTGAGTTAGTTTTTCTCCTCTTGTGGAGTTATTTTATTTGTCTACTGTTATTGTTTGCATTATATCTTCAACTAATCATTCCTCTTTCTGAGAAAAACTTTTGTTCGATTTTTGACTTGCAAATTATATAATTTCCATCATTAGTTAAGAGGTTTCTTTGCCATAATTTGCCATAGCTTTTGTTGATATATATATAGATATGCCATAATTTCCCATAACTGTTGTTGATATAGTAAAGTTATTAAAAATGTGCCATAACTGTTGTTGATATAGATCCAAAAAATCTAATCAAATCATGAAATTTGTGTCAATGCTCAGCCCTAGAGGCCAGTTAGTATTGAGCTGTGCAGGTAAACCCTACTCCCCTGTCCCCAAGAGTCGCATGCTAGAAGTTATGCGAGGACCACTTATGTTGGTGTCATGACCCGGAAAGGAGTGAGATATATGAGGGTGAGTAGTGCTAGTAAAGAGCTGTGCAGGTAAACCCAACTCTCCTGTCCTCAAGAGTCACACTAGAGACTGATGCAAGAAGTTATGGGAGGACCACTTACATTGGTGCCGTGACCCGGATAGGAGTGAGATTAATTAGGGTGAGTAGTGCTAGTAAAGAGCTGTGCAGGTAAACCCCACTCTCCTGTCCTCAAGAGTCACACTAGCAACTGATGCTAGAAGTTATGGGAAGACCCCTTACGTTGGTGCCGTGACCCGGAAAGGAGTGAGATTTATGAGGGTGTGTAGTGCTAGTAAATAGCTGTGCAGGTGAACCCGACTCCCCTGTCCTCAAGAGTCACGCTAGCGACTGATTCTAGAAGTTATGGGAAGACCACTTTCGTTGATGCCGTGACCCGGATAGGAGTGAGATTTATGAGGGTGAGTAGTGCTAATAAACAGCTGTGCAGGTAAACCCCACTCCCCTGTCCTCAAGGGTCACACTAGCGACTGATTTTAGAAGTTATGGGAGGACCACTTGTTGGTGCCGTGACCCGGAAAGGAGTGAGATATATGAGGGTGAGTACTGCTTGTAAAGAGCTGTGCAGGTAAACCCCACTCCCCTGTCCTCAAGAGTCGCACTAGCGACTGATGCTAGAAGTTATGGGAGGACCACTTATGTTGGTGCCGTGACCCGGATAGGAGTGAGATTTATGAGGGTGGGTAGTGCTATAAAAGAGATGTGCAGGTAAACCCCAGTCTCCTGTCCTCAAGAGTCACACTAGCAACTGATGCTAGAAGTTATGGGAAGACCCCTTACGTTGGTGCCGTGACCCGGAAATGAGTGAGATTTATGAGGGTGTGTAGTGCTAGTAAATAGCTGTGCAGGTGAACCCGACTCCCCTGTCCTCAAGGGTCACACTAGCGACTGATTTTAGAAGTTATGGGAGGACCACTTGTTGGTGCCGTGACCCGGAAAGGAGTGAGATATATGAGGGTGAGTACTGCTTGTAAAGAGCTGTGCAGGTAAACCCCACTCCCCTGTCCTCAAGAGTCGCACTAGGGACTGATGCTAGAAGTTATGGGAGGACCACTTGTTGGTGCCGTGACCCGGAAAGGAGTGAGATATATGAGGGTGAGTACTGCTTGTAAAGAGCTGTGCAGGTAAACCCCACTCCCCTGTCCTGAAGAGTCGCACTAGCGACTGATGCTAGAAGTTATGGGAGGACCACTTACGTTGGTGCCGTGACCTGGAAAGGAGTGAGATATATGGGGGTGCGTAGTGCTAGTAAAGAGCTGTGCAGGTAAACCCCACTCCTCTGTCCTCAAGAGTCACACTAGCGACTGATGCTAGAAGTTATTGGAAGACCACTTACATTGGTGCCGTGACCCGGATAGGAGTGAGATTTATGAGGGTGTGTAGTGCTTGTAAAGAGCTGTGCAGGTAAACCCCACTCCCCTGGCCTTAAGAATCACACTAGCAACTGATGCTAGAAGTTATGGGAGGACCACTTATATTGGTGCCATGACCCGGATAGGAGTGAGATTTATGAGGGTGGGTAGTGCTATAAAAGAGCTGTGCAGGTAAACCCCACTCTCCTGTCCTCAAGAGTCACACTAGCAACTGATGCTAGAAGTTATGGGAAGACCCCTTACGTTGGTGCCGTGACCCGGAAAGGAGTGAGATTTATGAGGGTGTGTAGTGCTAGTAAATAGCTGTGCAGGTGAACCCGACTCCCCTGTCCTCAAGAGTCACGCTAGCGACTGATTCTAGAAGTTATGGGAAGACCACTTTCGTTGATGCCGTGACCCGGATAGGAGTGAGATTTATGAGGGTGAGTAGTGCTAATAAACAGCTGTGCAGGTAAACCCCACTCCCCTGTCCTCAAGGGTCACACTAGCGACTGATTTTAGAAGTTATGGGAGGACCACTTGTTGGTGCCGTGACCCGGAAAGGAGTGAGATATATGAGGGTGAGTACTGCTTGTAAAGAGCTGTGCAGGTAAACCCCACTCCCCTGTCCTGAAGAGTCGCACTAGCGACTGATGCTAGAAGTTATGGGAGGACCACTTACGTTGGTGCCGTGACCTGGAAAGGAGTGAGATATATGGGGGTGCGTAGTGCTAGTAAAGAGCTGTGCAGGTAAACCCCACTCCTCTGTCCTCAAGAGTCACACTAGCGACTGATGCTAGAAGTTATTGGAAGACCACTTATATTGGTGCCGTGACCCGGATAGGAGTGAGATTTATGAGGGTGTGTAGTGCTAGTAAAGAGCTGTGCAGGTAAACCCCACTCCCCTGGCCTTAAGAATCACACTAGCAACTGATGCTAGAAGTTATGGGAGGACCACTTATATTGGTGCCATGACCCGGATAGGAGTGAGATTTATGAGGGTGGGTAGTGCTATAAAAGAGCTGTGCAGGTAAACCCCACTCCCCTGTCCCCAAGAGGCGCACTTGCAGCTGACTCTAGAGGCTTTGGCCTTCAGCATCCTTGTTAACGTCCTTGTTACGCAAGCAAACTGACCAGCCTGACACAGCAACATTAATTTGACAAAATGCGTACATTTAGGGCAGTATTATCTGTTTGGCCGACTAATGGCAGGTGGAATGAGTGTTTTTTGACAAATCCCTGTTTGGTGACGCTATAATGAAATAACAAGCTCAACTTTAGAAATAAATAAAGAATCTAAAATCTAAAGATGGCTTTAAATCCTCATAAATATTATGTACAGTAACATTGCTATATGGTATTTTTATAAATTGAATTAAGTTAACACGTGATCCTGATAATATGTTGTTCTCAGTCTCCTTTAAGAGAAACTGGGTGTCAGTTTAGGAGAGAAAAAATAGATTTTATAGTTCCCATAGAAACAATATGACATAAATACTCAGTATTACTTGTCTGATGTACTGACAGAACTCTGCAAGAAAATACAGAAATATCTTCAGTTAGCATTATATTACTCTATTAAAGTAGGTTTCTATTAAAATAAAGTGTTCCTTAGTTTTGTTTACTAAACTATTAGTAGAATTTTCACATATTCAAAGGTTAATTTGGTCTCGTGACAGTGGCTGTTACCCTAAAGATGACTTAAATCTAGCATTAATCTGTTATATTGTATTTTCATCAGTTGCTTAATCAAAAAGGTTTGCCCTGCATCAAAGTGGAGGCATTCACTCCTTTTTTCTCTCATAATCATCAACATTTTGCTTTATGAACTATGCAGTAGTTTCCATGGTGATTCAATGGCATGTTCGGCTATACTTTGATGAGGATGTTGAATTGTCCATTTATTTTCTTCTTTATATCAGTCACTCTTTCTATTGCATCATTTGCATCAAAAAATATATAAATTTTGAAGAAACTTAAGATTACCTGCCATTAGTTAAAAAAGTATCATCATTTTCACTTTGAAATTATATGGAGATAATCACTACAATGTTCTGACCACGAATTACTTATTTTACAATTACTTTTGATATTCCATTTATTTCATCAAAATTACGATATTCACTTACCCACCCCTCCAGACCATAACTTGATACTTCATATAAACACAGTATAAACAGTAAATCTTAAAAAAAAAAAAAAAAACAGAAAAATAAATAATGGATCTTTTAAATAAACATTACTACCACCACAATCAGATATTTATTAATACATTAAAGAAATTAACAAAGTTAAACATACACAGCCTATGTTTTATCATTTCTATTATTTTAACTTACTTTGCTTACTGTCTTTCAATTCCGTCACAATTAGAAAAGCTAGGCATCCTATAAAGTAAACTTCTGATGGCAAACTTTCCACTCAGGAAAAAATTGTTAGAAGACCTGGTAACACTTCGATGGTCCACTTTAGACATTTTACTAGATATTAGTAACTTTACAACTACTTGTCAACTTATTCTACTAACCCAAATCCTAGCCTAACCGTCTACAATCTACTAATACTCTGAGATGTAGTTGGCATGTAGTTGCAAAGTTACTTATAGTTAGTAGAATGTCAAAAATGGTCCATCAGAATAAATGGACAGATTCTTTAGAGTATCACTATTGCAATATAATCCACTTTATGGCCAATAACGTCTTTTTATTTACTTGTCAAAAACCTAATTTTACTTACATTTGGCACTGGTCAATGTCAGTTTTGGCCCTGTACATCTATAGCTTAATTGAAGTTTATGATTTCTAAATTGACTTTTATTGATATGTTCTATCATTATTGTTGGAACAGTATTATATCTGAGTAATATAGTGGGAAGTGTTCAGTTCATGTTGGATAATGGCCATCCATTTGGACAGTTGAGCATTTTTTTCTAAAACCATTTTCTTAAAGGAGAACTCCGGCGTAAAATGAACCTTTGGCCTAATAATAGGCCAAAGGTTCATTTTGCGCCAGAGTTCTCCTTTAAAGGTTGGTACCACTGAAAAACGGTTGTTTATTCAAATTGGATTTGCATGGTATAACATATAGTCTGTTTTCAATGTTGTTTGTATGTCTATGTGGTGTTTTGAATAAGACAAACCATGTGCAAATTCAAAGTCAACACCATTGCTGAGTATTTTCTCTTGAAAACTGCAGTGAACCAAAGACAGTCTCAAAAACGCGATTTGAAATCATTGGTGTTTCTGACGTCACAATCTATAGCGTCAATGAGTGGATCTCATAGCTGGTGTGAGTGAGTGGAGGCGGCCCTCATTTGCATATTAATAGAACCGCAAATACTAAATGAGGCAAGGGTGTAGAGTTACATTCAAGCTATTTTAAGGCATAACAAATGTTGAAGAAAAAAAAAACGTTTAAATACGTAATTTTGGTGATCAAAGGTGAGTTTTAAGCGACTTCAGGGAGACATTAAATGAACCCCTTAGATCATTTTTTTCATTCGGTCATTTTTGTGATTTTCATTTCGACCTTTTTCTTTTCTCTCCTCTCCCTCTGTCATGAAGTGAGGAGCTGTTTATTGGGTGAGGCATTCGCTAGCAGGGGCCGATGGGTCCCGCCATCAGATCGCCACCGTCCTGTGTGTGCGAGGGCAGCGGTGGGCGTGAGTGGGAGACTGAATCAAAGGTGAGCTCTTGCTCAGGCACCCAGCGCAACTCTTTTCTCTGGCGTTTGCTTCCTTCAGCTTTATATAACAGTTTATTGGGACCAAACACAAAGAACTGACTGTAAACTTAATTCTCTCTCAGACATTGATTTGTCTGAATGGAGGAGAAATCCAGCTGCCTTTTCTCTTTTAGGTGTTGGGTTAGATTACCTTCACTTCGCTGAAGAGGAGCTTAGCGCCTGAAACCTCTTGTCTGTCTTATTCGAGTGTTAGTTACTGAGCCGAGCGCTCCTGCTCTTACTCCATTAGCTTTTTGCCAATAGCATGGTGCAACAACAGTATTTACACTAATGGCATATTATTTCGAGGGACCTCAATGACCTCCTACAGTAAGGTGAACCCCTCCCTGATACAATATTTTTAGCTCACCTGCCGGTGGATTGATGCCTGTTGCTCTGCTCTCTATGCAAGTGATCTTTTGTTTTACTTGAGACTTGGTGTGGAGGTGGAAAGAATTCATAATGCTGAGTTATGCAACTAGCCCTGGAGAAGATACAAGTGCAGCTTTCCTTTAAAGTCCCCTTGTTGTGAAAATCAAGCTTTTAGTGTTGTTTATGTGTCTATGTAGTGTTTCTAATATGCTTTAAGACAAACCGTGCAGTCAACACCATTGCTAAGTATTTTCTCTTGAAAACTGCAGTGAACCAAAGACAGTCTCAAAAATCACCTGTGTTTCTGACGTCACAAACTACATTGTAACCTATCAGGTTAACATGTGATCGTCAACGAGTGGATCTCTGAGCTGGTGTGAGGGAGTGGAGGCAGAGCTAATTTGCATATTCATCGAACCGCACATACTAAATGAGGCAAGGGCGTAGAGTTTTAAGCTATTTTAAGGCCTGATGAAAATGTTTCAAGGGGGAAAATAAACATTTAAATATGTAATGTTGATGATCAAAGATAAAAAAAAATATGCTCAGTTTTAGCGTTTTAGCTCTGGCACTTGATTTGGATATTGATTTGTAACTCTATTTGTTTTAATATAATAGCTCGTGAATTATGAGGATGTAAATAAATAACTAAAATGATTATTCTAGTGATGCACGATATATCGGTATCGGCACCATATCGGTATCGGCCGATATTCGTTCATTTTTATGTTATCGTTATCGTTAACGAAGACGTGGGTAATATTATCCATTTTGCAACACGAACTGGAGGTAAGCAACAGTAATTTGTAGCTATTTTGAAATACAGAACTTAAAGATCTCCCTCTTTTCGATTTTATTTTAATTTTATTTTTGCTGCAGATGAAATGGTTAAACTTCCGTTTTCGCGCAGGTGCAGTGTGGGAAAAAACACTGAGTTAAGGGCAATCGGTTCGTAGCTTTGCTTCAACTGTGCGATATAGTCACGAGGAGCGACCAAAATTTCTGACATGCCAGAAATTCATCCGACCATCCGATTGTCGATCGTGAGAGGCTAATCGCCTCTTGTTTCTCCCTGTACATTGCACGGACACTGCACGACAAACGACGCACGACAAAGCTGAAAATCGGTCCGACACGAAAAAGTCGCATGAGTCAGAATTCGACTCAAAATCGGATGAAAATCGCACAGTGTATGCCCGACAGTGACACTTTTTTTCAGGATTCATTGATGAATAAAAAGTTAAAAAGAACCGCATTTATTCAAAATAGAAATCTTTTCTAAGAATATAATTCTTCACTATCACTTTTTTATCAATTGACATAATATTAATCAATTATATAGTATATATAATAATAAAATAATACATTTCTTTAAAAAAAACTAGTATAAGTGCATATTGTTACAAAAGATTTCTATTTAAAATAAAAGCTGATTTTTTTTTCTTTTTTTTTTTTATCAATGAATCCTGGAAAAAGTATAACAGGTTATAACAAATACTGAGCAGAAACACAACTTTGATGTGTTTCTGCCTTGTTGATGCTAGAGGTCAGAGGAAAATGGGCCGACTGATTCAAGCTGATAGAAGAGCAACTTTGACTGAAATAACCACTCGTTACAACCGAGGTATCCAGCAAAGCATTTGTGAAGCCACAACACACACAACCTTGAGGCGGATGGGCTACAACAGCAGAAGACCCCACCGGGTACCACTCATCTCCACTATAATTAGGAAAAAGAGGGTACAATTTGCAAGAGCTCACCAAAATTGGACAGTTGAAGACTGGAAAAATGTTGCCTGGTCTGATGAGTCTCGATTTCTGTTGAGACATTCAGATGGTAGAGTCAGAATTTGGCGTAAACAGAATGAGAACATGGATCCATCATGCCTTGTTACCACTGTGCAGGCTGGTGGTGGTGTAATGGTGAGGGGGATGTTTTCTTGGCACACTTTAGGCTACGCCCTACCTGAGCATTGTTTCTGACCATGTCCATCCCTTTATGGCCACCATGTACCCATCCTCTGATGGCTACTTCCAGCAGGATAATGCTTATCACAAAGCTAGAATCATTTCGAATTGGTTTCTTGAACAAGACAATGAGTTCACTGTAATAAAATGGCCCCCATAGTCACAAGATCTCAACCCAATAGAGCATCTTTGGGATGTGGTAGAATAGGAGCTTCGTGCCCTGGATGTGCATCCCACAAATCTCCATCAACTGCAAGATGCTATCCTATCAATATGGGCCAAAATTTCTAAAGAATGCTTTCAGCACCTTGTTGAATCAATGCCACAAAGAATAAGCCAGTTCTAAAGGTGAAAGGGGGTCACACCACGGTATAAATTGTATACAGCAATAATCCATATACCTACCTATACCTACCCAGACAGCAAACTGACATTGAATCAACGTGGAAACGACGTCTCTCATGACATTGAAACAACGTTGATTTTGCTCATCGAATTAACGTTGAACCAACGTCAGACGCGGCATTCTTCAAAGCTAAATGAAAATCGAAAATTGGTTTGCTTTCATAACGACGTGTTCATAATGACGCCTCTGACGTTGGTTCAACGTTAATTCGATGAGCAAAACTATGTCAGATCAACGTTGTTTCGATGTCATATTTCCACGTTGATTCAATGTCAGTTTGCTATCTGGGTAATCTTTGACATATCTTTTTTTTTTTTTCTTGGACCACACAAATCAAATTAACCCTCATTGCTCAGGTAGTGAGTGACGCTGAATGTATCATTTTGTGTAATTGTGTATCAGGTGAGATGCTACATGCGAGATTACAGGCTTCTCCTTCTTTGACTCATTTAGTTGCCACAGCAACCACATGTTCTTTTCCTGTAGCAATGTGTTGTAAAAATAGAGAAACAGGAAATGTTGGGAAGGTTGCATAAACCTAACTGGGATAGTTTTTCCTCAAACTTGTGGGCTAATTTGGCTTGGGAGCTCAGTAATAGTTTTCCATCAAGTCTCATTTACTCCCTCCTAAACTCATTGGCCTCATGAGCTCTTTAGCACACCGATGGCTTGTATTCAGATTTGAAATATACAGATGTAAAAACTGGAATAATAAATGCTTCTTCATTGAAATACAGGAAAGGCTGTGAACAGCAGTCCTGCTGTGAATTACTGTCATCCTTGTGTAACAAACTCTAAAATCAGCTTTTCATGGTCAGAGTCCTCAGCAATGGTTACCATGACAACTCTGTGTTATATCTCATTCTCTTTGATATACTGCAATGGATTATAGTCCCTAGGCATTATGTAAGAGGAGATTTAGCGCTAAAGGTGTTTCCTGCTCTGATTTCTCCTCTGACACATCGTATCTTCTTCTTCTTTTTTATCTTTAATTTGTCTTTTACTAGTATTAGCTGTTATAATGTGAACAAAAGGTTTGGATGATGCTACATTAGTTCTGTCTGTTTGTGTTTCTCTTCACACTGAACAAATTGAAACGACTGTCGTTTTAGAGTGCATTTTGTTATTGATCTAATCGAAAATCATTTTTTCCGGCTTTCTGTTCAGTTTCTCTAAAAGCAAATAACACTCCCCATAGAATTTTTAAATGTATTAGTAATTTTTGTGTAATTTAGTATAATTAGAATTTTGTTAAGTTGGTCCAAGGCATACATTTTCAGTGCATCCTGCCACTGTAAACCAGAGTAAGTGGTTTACAACCCCCCCCAAAGAAATCGAGGTAATCAATTACATAAAATTATTTAAGTTGAGAAATTCAAAGTTTAAGAAAGCAGAACTGGCAGATTATGCTGCACTCATACATTTTAATTGCTCTTAACTTATAATGCTTGGAAGCTTGGCTGGCTTTTAACTTGCTTGATCAATAACTGCTAACTTGCTAATGTGTATCATTATGCTTTGAAGGCATTAGCTTAGCATATCAATTGCTGAAAGTGTACAGTGACATTTAACAGAAATCTGTTCTCAAACCAAGCTCATGCTTCACTCTTCACCATGATGGTAACTGCCCAAAAACCCTTCTGAATTAGCATAGCAAAACATTACACACTGCTACATCTCCCAATTAACATTAATCTTGCACAAAAAACCCCCCAAAAAACATGGTGCGTCACTTAATTTTAGCATTTACTCTTCCTTTTGTCATTGCAAAGCATCTTGGGAAATAGAAATCCCAGTCCAGTTTTAGTTATATGTGTTTGTCTAAATTAAATGAAACAATTTCATAAAACTCAAAACAATAAGATAATTCTTACTTAAAATGTCTCAGTTTTGTGAACTCAAAGAAAAAGAAAGTTGTAAATACTCATAAAAGTCAATTTGATTGAATTTAATTAAAGTGTACCTACTCAAACCAGTTAATTGATTTACAGTTACCACTTTTCCACACAAAAAAATAACTGGTTCAGAACTGGTGCTGGTTCAAAGTGGGTTCGGAGTTGGTTCAACTTGCAAATTTATTTTTCCACTGACTAGAGCGCCCAGGGAACGACGTTGTTACGTCACTGTGTACGTCGCCATACGTCTTAGCTAGAAACGCTTGCAAATACAACATTACTTTCGGATTATCTCTAACTCGTATACCAAGAAAGCTTTAAAAACAATTGAAATATGTAAGTTCTTTCTTTCCATTTATTTGTTCTGACTTTTCTTCTTTGCTTAATGTCTTCAATAAAAAATTACAAAAATAGAAACGCTTGCGTTAACTTCAAGCATAACAAAGGCGGACTCCATCGTGTTTCTGCAAATGTTTCTCTTGGCTTTGCGATCCTTTATTATGGTCAGAAAAGATGTTTAGAACACATCTAAACCCGCCCCCAGCCCCCGACGTAAGCATGACGTGGTAAAACAACGGTTCTAGTCAAGCAAAGAGTTGGTGCCGCTTTGGAACCAGTTCTCCTGGCCGACAACCGGTTCTTTGGCTGTCGAAACACAAAGAACACTGGTTCGCGCGCAGGCACCGGCTCCGAACCGGCTCTCAAAATGCTTTGGTGGAAAAGGGGCTAGTGTGATGTCGGTTCCTCACACAAAGCTGTAATATGGCTTCAGAAGACTCCACAACAAACCACCCACCCCAACATTTCTCTTTGTAAAGAGACTGCAACAGATCTGGAGGTGTGGTGTAGAGGTTAAAATTCAACTGTTAGACAGAAGACGTTAGAAAGATTTGAGCCCCAATCCATGTTTGTAAGTTATCACCATCGTGCCCTTGAGCAAGACATTTAACCTGGTCTCTTTAATGCATGTGCTGTTGTGACTAAGCTACAAATATGGGCTTTCCTGTGAGTTAAAGGCATCACTTTTCAGTATTTTATGATTGTTCATTCAATTCAGGCAATCAGGTTTTCCAAATGTTACATCAGACAAATGCAAACCCTTTTCTCTCTTGTGATCATCATTCTTTCGAAAGAATTGAAAGAAGATTCCTTTACTGTCAACATTAGTTAACCTCACACTCATAACTTAGAAAATATAATTGAATGCAAAGAGAGAGATGTTTCCTGCTGGATCCCTTCAGTCAGAACAAAGGGAGTCTAATACTATCACTATGAATAGTTTTTGTGTGTTTTAATGGGACAACCTATACCATTGTGTTTTTTAGACATGGTTTCATGATAGTGTAAAGTAAGGAGGTGTAATATATAGACATTCCCATTCATTTCAAATCCAGTGGGCTGGATGGTGCATGCAGTCATGGAAGTACATGTTTGGGAATTCTTCTAAAAATCAGCATCCTTAACGCTTTAAACATCATAGAAAGTCTGTGGAGAAAGGTATAGTTCATCATAAAATTGACCCACTAATTCACCCACTATGTTGCTAAATTTACCAGATTTTTTTTCCTGTCTTCTCTTGAGACTTCCCTGATACTCAGCATAGTTAATGATATGCTAAGGCCCGCCCACATGTTGACATGACATGAGTGGTAACAATGAAGTTTGTGACGTAACACGTAAGAAACACCAGCAGTTTCAAACTGTGTTTTTGAGACTGTCTTTGGTTCACTGCAGTTTTAAGGAGTATACGTTTTATTTATATTAAAACAAATTTGCCCCGTTACAGTAATACAACGAATGGGCAGATAATGTAGATGCACAAGAAACAGTGGCATTTAATATCAGTGGTTTAAAATAAAAATAGAAATGTCTCCATTTTCAAAGCAACTGCATGACTCTACTGTATATTCACAAGAAGTATAATGCATTACTTTTATGATTTTCAGATATTTTACGTTTTACAAGCAAATGACAGAATTGTTAGTTTATCCCCAGATGTTAAGCCTTAGGTAAAGTAAAAAAGAGAGGATTGTTTTGTTTTTCAGGATAAATGTGCTCGGGTCATTTTGCTTCACTGCATCGTACGGCACTGCTCAGCTTGCTACGCTTTTCCACTGCGTGGTACGTTTGGCATGATACGGCTCGTTTTGGCTCGGTTTCCTTTTCCACTGAGGTTTAGTGCCGCTTCAAAGTAGGTGGGATTATAGACTGATCATTATAGTGACATCATCTAGTACTCGGCTACCAACGAGGAACGTCTGCACCTTGTCTACTGAAACGATTCAGCCATTTCTTTGTTCAAGTTGCATGTGACGTCGTTTAAAGCAAGTTGTTTAAAAAAGATGTTTGAACAAATGATACTGCGGTGACTGTTGCTGTCAACAGGTATGGTGTATTGTTTCCCAAATCCAATGACTCTGGTAGTAATGATTCTCTCAGACCAATCAGTGATCTGCAGTGTTTACACAAATAACATTTTAGTATTGGTACGGCACACCTCAACCAAGGTGGAACTATTTAATCGAGCTGTACCAAATCGTACCATGAAGTGGAAAAGCTCCAAAAAGTGAGCCGTACCGAACTGTACCATGCAGTGGAAAAGCTCCTAAAAGTGAGCCGTACCGAACCGTACCATGCAGTGGAAAAGCTCCTAAAAGTGAGCCGTACCGAACTGTACCATGAAGTGGAAAAGCTCCAAAAAGCGAGCCGTACCGAACCGTACCATGCAGTGGAAGAGCGTCAATATGAAATGAGAGCGTGTTGGCCATGACAGATATCTGAGTGTTTGATCAAATTCAACAAGTATAGTTTCTAATATTGAATGTCCTTCTCTTTATTCCAGACCAGCAGAGTTCCCCCTGGTCGCCATCCCGAAATTTCAATGTGGATAGTAGCCTCACTCCACCCAGGAACATGAAGGGCTTATCAGGTGGTCGCGCGCCGCACCATATTCCCACACTGCCCCCGTGTGGACTGGCGGAGTGCGAGCATCTCCATGACCTGCACGGCATGCATGTGTCCGATCTGCGCCACCACTACCTGCTCAGCCCCACGGAGACCTGCGCCATGGACTTCCATCACCGTCTTTCCCCGCGCAGCTCCATTCACTCCGATTGCATGATCATGTCCCCCATGGTGCTACCTTCCACTGCCCCCGCCGACCACCTTTCCAGCAGCACCTTTCCCAGAATGCACTACAGTTCACAGTACTACGACCCAGCTGCCCGGGAAGACTGTGCAGCCATCACCACCTCAGCCACATCTGCCGCCACCGCTGCCGCAACATCTGCCTCTTACCACGGCAGCAGCAAGAGCAACCGCATCCCCGCAAACCTGCTGGACCAGTTCGAAAAGCAGATTCCGCTTCATCGCGACGGCTTCCATACGCTGCAGTACCAACGCACATCCGCCGGAACTGGAGGGGAACAGCGCAGCGAGAGCCCCGGGCGTATACGACACCTGGTGCACTCCGTCCAGAAGCTCTTCACCAAGTCCCACTCACTCGAGGGATCGTCCAAGATGAATGGCACTAAAGGTGACAGTGGAGGTGGGGGAAGCCATCACCATCACCACGGCAATCATCACTCATCCAAGCACGGCAGCAAGCGCAGTAAAAGCAAGGAGCGCAGGCAACGGTCGGGGACGGGGGGCTGGTGGAGCTCGGATGACAACCTAGACAGTGACAGCACCTACCGCACAGCCAGCGCTTTGAGCCGCCACCATCACGAACACGCCGGTCACAGTTTCCCAGAATCCATGCACAGTCACTTTGGAGACCACTCGCTCAAAACCTCCAAAAGCAACAACGACGTCAAGTGTTCGGCCTGCGAATCCATGGCGCCCGAGGGAAAGTTCATGAAGAGGAGTTCCTGGTCAACACTTACCGTCAGTCAGGCCAAAGAGGCCTATCGAAAGTCCTCCCTTAACCTGGAGAAGCCCATGATGCATCAGGACTTTAAACCATCATTCCGGTCTTCACACTACCTACAGGTGAGTCATGGATTTCTTCCTTTACAAGATTTCATGATGGTGCCACAACTGTTGTTCAGATATTAACCAATCATGATTTTGTGATATAATCACATTTATAATTAGTGTAACATGGTTTAGTTTAGTTTAGTTATTTTCTTATATTGCACATTTCTACTGCCTCAAGAGCAGCCCAAAGTGCTGTACAATTCCACCAATAAAACCAAACAGAAAATATACAGAACACAACAACATAAAATTTAAACATTAAGGTCTCTCTTGTATTCCATAGCCTAGGCCCAGCTATCGAAAACGCTCGGTCACCTTTCCGCTTGAGTCTGGACCGCGGCACCTGGAGCAATAATTTATCTGCCGATCTCAGATTCTTTGCTGGCTGGTGCAGAATAATAAGATCAGATAGGTAAGATGGTGCCAGATCGTTTAAAATTTTCAAAATGAATATTAAGATCTTAAAATCGATCTGAAATCTGATTGGTAGCCATTGAAGGGATTTTAGAATTGGGGTGATGCTATCACTCTTTCTCGAGCTGGTCAAAAGTCTAGCAGCAGCATTTTGAACCAACTGCAATCGGTTCAATGTTCAATGGTGTAATGGGACATATTACCAGGGATAGGTAATTTGGATGTCTACACTGAAACGGAAATGCGTTGCAAACACTACACAACACAAAGCCACTCAAAATGTATCTGATGTTTAAATTACTGTTATGTGGAACAGGATTTTGGACCAATGAGATTTCACTCTGGGCTGGCGATCCACAAGCCCAAAACATACGCTATGCAAATATTTCAATGCAGGGACTTATCACTACTCAAACACCATTTAGTACAGTGGGTCTCAACTCTGGCCCTTGAGGTCCACTTTCTTGCCTTGATCCTTGAACTTTGATCAAACTCACCGGCCTAGTATAGCATTCAGCAAATCCCGAAGACCTTGAAAACTTATTCAGGTATGTTTAAAAATGGACTCTGCAGGAAAGTAGACCTCAAGGTCCAGAGTTGAGATCCCATGATTTCATCCAGTTTCGCTGCACTTTTGAATTGATACAATTGGTGCTACAGTGTAAGTGGTTATTAGCGTAAATTACTTATTTTACAGTCACTTTTCTCTATTAGGGGAATCACTGTTATGGCGAAGAAACAGTCTGATGATGATCTTGTCATGCAAATTAGTTTGATTAATGGCACATGCATTTGAAAGTAACTCTATTTGCAAAACCCAAGAAGGGGTGATTCATTGAGAATTACAGACATTTTGAAAATATACATTTCATATAAAAAATTTAATTGTATTTTTGTGCATTTTTCACAACTGTATGGAAAAACTGTCTGTTTAGTCCACTTTCTTTTATCCAAACTGATTTGTGTGGGCCAAGATGCAATTTAATCTAGTAATTGATTATCAGGTGTTGTCTGGTGTTATTTTTTAAGGCCTGTGGGAACCATTGATGCCTAAGAATAGGGGATCAATACAAACATGATCCGTGATGTAGTGAAAGACTGCAGTTCAAAATCATGTGATAGTGAGAAATTGTTTGATCAAATGAAAGCCATGATGTGAAACGGTTTTATTTTGTTTATAATGACAGAAAATCGATGTATTTACTTATTCACTGTAGGACTAATGTTTGTTAACTAGCAAGACAAATTCATCAAAAAAACGACTTAATAATGTGCAGTATGTGGTTACTGTTATTTAAAAATAGTAAGTGTACAGTATGTATTACAGGGATTGTTCACGCAGAAAATAAAATTTGCTGTTAATATACTCAGGTTAAGATGTAGTGGCTTTTATTATTCAGCAGAACAGTACAGAATATTTTGAGCTGAAACCGTGGTCCTTGATGATTCATATAATGCAAGTCAATGGCAAAACAAAATTAATACCCGTGGCTCCTGACGATACATTGAGGTCTTATGAAGTAAAAACGATCGTTCTGTGCAAGAAACTGAGCATAATTGACAACATTTTTACCTGTCATCCACAGCCTTGGCTAACGGTCCTGAACGTATTCATGGCAGTCTGGAGCGTGAACTTCCTGTTGAATTATGACGTAAACGCGGGAATTCAACCACTACTGAAGAAAAAAAAAACTCAACTTGTCTGATCGTAACATATTTTTTTTTCGTCAGCAAACACACACACAACAGACATATTGCAAATATTCACAAAATTGTATGTTAGGGTGTTGATCTCAATTTTAAACTGTGTTTCTCAGAAATTGCTTACTGCACCTTTAATAGTCAACCAATATACTGGCAAGGCTGATGTGTCTGCAGATATGTGTCATTTTTTAATGATAAGTTTTGATAAGTTCTGGAAGCAGCACTTTTATTTTGACGGTGGAGAAAACAATCAGCATGTTTTTAATAATTTGGGAAAAAACACTACAAGGATACACAAAGATGCTATCCAAAGTATCATTCTTTTTATTTGACAGATTGTTTTCTCATCAAGTTAAATAAGTCAAATAGTGTGCTATTACATGCATCAGCTTTAAATCATCCACCCTTGCTCTCTAAGATATTGACATCGGCCATTAAAAATCCATGTCAGTCCATCACTAATTTCATTCTGATGATTTTAACAGATCTTCATGAAATCAACTTTCACACTGGAATGTAAGATCAATTCAAACACATTGCATGGTGGGATATAATTTCACACATTTGTGTTGCATAGTGCTTCTGATTCTCATTCTGAATTATGGCATGGGGCAAACGTAGGTCATGCTGACTGCTACATGTTGTTATTCAGCTAATCAGTTCCTGACATCTAAATGACACCTTCCTCCTTGAAGCTTAATTATGGCATAAGTACCAGTAGACTCCTTGTACTGAGGAGCTGTGGACTACTTTGTACAAATCATCGTCAGCACATACTGTTCTACAGCATTTTCATATTTGCATAGGAAAAAAAAACAAGGCCTTTTTTGACGACCTTATTAGAAACTGTCAGTGCTCAAGAGAGATGACAGCCTGGGTGAGTTTTGAGTGACATTTTAACTAGATACACTCACTAATTAACCATTCAGGAATAGCCATGAACTTCAGATTTGATCTCATTGTAATTCAGCTGTGTTCCAGTGTGTTTAGCCAACCAGGCGGGAGTTTTGGCTTTGTGGGAATTTGAATCAAGTTGATGAAAAAGACGAACAAGCAAATCTTTATCTTATTTTCCTTTCCCATTGTCAACAAATTAGGCAATTGTTAGCTGGAAATATGACGACTTTTTCAACTAACAGCGCTCTGCCGTTCATTTACATGACAATGGCGTTATCATGGCGAAAATGCAAACTTTTGAAAACAGTCTCCGTGTAAAAAATAAAAATGCGAATCTCTGAAAAATCATTCACATGCGTATTACTGTCTATATTGTCGACATGTACTGGAAATCAGTTTTGAGCATATCGTTGTCGTGTAAACGAACCCTTAATTAGCTATTTGCATCTATTTGATTTTTCAAAATGCATTTATTCGAATTCCGTAGAATCAGCATACCGTGAATCTGTTCACTGTGAAAACAATAGGGTTGTTGCATAACAACGGAAAAAGTATTTCCGGTTTGTCTGCGGTGGGCTGGAACACTTCCGGTCACTGCTTCCGTCAGTGGCACTCGCTACCTTAACCGACCGCTCAGTGTAGTGTAAAAAAAAATAAAATAAAAACATGAGTCTTTTTGGTATTAAAACAGGTGTTGTACCGAATTCCGACTCGCGGACAAATCTCACGCCCCTTCGCGTGCACGCGCCTCTCACATAAATACGCTCTGAAGCGAGTTTGAATGCACTTAATTTGCCATATGTGTTTATCGATTGATTTTTTTACACAGCAAGCACCCAGATCCTGCATGAGAGCTGTCTACACTTACATAAATTAAGCACAAATGTGGGCAAAAAGTTTTGATTTATTTTTAAAAAATACTTCGCTCGATCTGGGGTGCGTTTCCCGTACAACGAGTACGTTTCACTACCATAGTACGATGCATCGTTGGAAAAATCAACTAGCTAGTCATGACTGTTTCCCGAAACCCACTGTCGCAAAGTATCGTTCAACTACGTTGGTTTCGCACGTGGTGGAGTAACAACTACTTCTAATGAAACTGTTTGAGATCCAATTAACGCTAGATTTGTTTTATATAAATTACAGACATGTCATCTGAGGACTATTTCTAATTGTTCTCAGTTGTTCTGCTTTATTACCAGACTCAATATGTGGCTCGTTCTTATATATGGAGCGCGTTCGCACATGCGCACTTTTCAAACACGTTACTTCGAATATTTTGACAAACTAAAAGACGTAAATTCTATTTGTAAGTATTCTAAATAAAAGACACCGGTTGTACTGAATGTCAACTTGCTCATTATGCTCAAGATAAGGATTTTTACCTCCAAATGTCATGCAATATAGAAACGATGCCTCTAACCACAGGTCGAGAGCTGTCGTTCAAACCACACAACTTTGCGATGCTGTTTGCGAATGTTCGTTGGAACGAACACCGAATCGTTGAACTATGCTGATAACGACGGAACTTGCGACCATAGTTGGCTAACGATGCTTTCGGAAAACGCACCCCTGAGCGGTACAAGACTTGGCTACTTTTCCTAAGTTTGCCTCCTGAACACACAATTTTTTTGACTCAATTTTACAATGTTAAGTGGGTGGAAAAAAAAAAAATCTTGTATTTGGGTCAAAAATGGGCACCCATAGAAATGAATGGGACAAACTGTAATTTAGAGCATTCTAAAATAAGCCAAAATAAGACACCAGGTGACAACAGTCACTTCATCTTTAAGGCCAATTTATACTTCTGCGTCGGGTCCGCGCAGTTGGTACGGCATAGCATACGCACAGACCCATACTGCGTACCCTTCGCCGTAGCCTGACGCGCACCTCCTCAAAAATGTAACTACACATCGCAGCGGCGCGGACCGCAAGATCGTTGATTGGTCGGCTTGGTAGCATCGCATTTCCTCCTACACATTTCCGCACGTACCATCTCACGCATTTCCACACGTACCATCTCCTCCGATGTCTTCTCTCGTTTCTGCCTTTCAGTTTTAGTAATTTCACTAAAATTAACTGTTTTTCCACCTCAATAAGCTCCAACTCCAACATGATCCACTCTCTTTCAGTGGCTATTGCTTGTAGTAACCTAGCCGTGAGGAATCTAAACACAGTGGAACATTAAAACCCCCCGCCGCCAGCTAGCGTTTGGGAGCAGTACTGCAGAGCAACCAAGACCTGAACGCAGAAGTATAAATGCTCACAACCATAGATATCTATATAAAGGCTAGATGTCTCAAGGCGGAGTTTCTATCGTCATCACCGGTGGCCATCTTGTCACAGGTAAGCTGATGTAAAATGAGTGGTCAACACGAACACAAATACTCTTATCTCGTTGAAATCTTGACGGATTTACAAACGGTTTGGTTTCTTACAAACGAGGCTATAATTATCTGGATGATTATTTATTTATACACTTATTATTCATAAGTATGCTGTGTCATAACTACATCTCTGTCATTTATAACAAACCAAAACAAAAGCCAGGACCAATGCCGTAAGGGCTGTGTCATAGTGATGACGCTCGTGCCATCGCACGACTCTGATGCTCTCAAAGTTTGTGTTCGTCATCAACAAAGAAAGGACGAACAAATGTTTGGAACGAAGCAGAGACCAGGAGCTCCTCACTATCTGCGCTGAAGCTGAGATCGTTCACCAGTTTTGTGGAACTGTATGCGCGTGTACATGTTTTCGACACGTACGCTACACGTCTCATCCTGACGTCATGTGCCTTTCCGGGATTGTTACGGTTTGTGTGTGAACGCACTAACAGATTCCGGCAAATCACTGGCAGTGTGAATGAACCGAAATCAAACAATCCCGGGACAAATGCCAGGTCACATTATCCGTGTATTTTCCGGAATCTCTGTGAAAGGGGCTTTATTTAGGATTCTGTTTGTGTGTGTAATTTGGTCTTGGAAGCATTAAGCCTACTGTTTGATTGAATTATTTGAAGATGTTAGCATCTTGGCAAATCCGAGCACAGCTTGGGACATTATTGAGATCTGTTCTGAAACTCGAGGAGTCACGTGTGAGATCATCAGGATCTTCTTCCCAGCCCTACTGAAAAGACCAGATGAATTTCAGTGCTGGTTTGCTACTGGACTAGTTGGTTCGAGCCGCACAGCCGTGTTGTTCACCGCCAATATTTAGTATAGTCTTTTTTTTTTTTTTGTGAAGGAAATTTAGGAAAGAAGAGTTCAAAGGTCTTGGGCTAAACATCACCCAGATTAATCATCTAGCTTCATCAATGTTAGCACAGCTCTGTCCCTTTGAAACTTCATTTTCTCAACTTCCTTATCAACTCCAACCCCTGGAGACATTTCTATCTCCCAGCAAATAGAGTAAGCAAGAACATTTCGAGAAAGGACCTGAACTCAATTTGAATTCGCAATGATAGCATGCAATCTCACATTGAGTGGAAATGTTTAAAAGTATTCTGCAGGCCTCGTTTCTCCATCTGATGGTTTTATCTGGTTTTGATTCCTCTAATCCTGCTCTTGAGTGGAGTTATATCTCTCTCTGCACTTCCTCACTGTCAGTGCAAAATGAACGTTCGCTTACAGTATATGAGTGTGTTGTCTGTAGCGCCTCCTTGTGGTAGAGTAATGTAACCCCCTGCTAACAGAGAAGAATCATAAAGAGAACATCCCATGTGAAAAAGAAGTGTGCATAAATGTGCACTTGTAGTGTACTTCAAATCCTAAAAGTATATTAAAAAAAAAAACATGTATTTGCAGGGAACATAATATTAAAGGCCACTTAAAGGGATAGTTCACCCAAAAATTAAGAGTCTGTCATCATTTACTCACCCTCATATTTTGAAGAATGTTGGTAGCAAAACAGTTGATGGACCCCCATTGACTTCTATAGTCTGAAAGAAGAAGAAGAAGAAGAAAAAAAAATTGCAATGGCTATACTGTCAACTGTTTGATTACCAACATTCTTCAGAATATATTATTTCATGTTCAGCAGAAGAAAGAAATTCAGTATATTTACCCATATTTCAAAAACAATACAATTAATTATGAAATTACATATAAAGATGCGTAAAGGGATACTTCAGGATTTAGCATTAAGCTTTGTATTAGTAGGAAACCTGTAGTATTCCCTCATACCCCCCTGATTTATGTATATTTTGTCTGGAAAAAATCCTCTGATGATGCAAAAATCGGTAATATCGTAACGAATAGAAATAACCTTAAAAAATGTATGGTTCTCTGCATCTTTCCGTCTCTTATCCATAACATTAGTTACTTTTTAAACACGAAAATCGCATTCAGCATGACACGCAAGCGGTTGCTGTGGTAATGAACAACCTGCTTGTTAAAGCGAATGTGTACTCCTGTATCGGAGGCAAAATTACTAAATATGCAGCGCAAGTTATATTTCTAACTCCGAATAATTAGCCAATGAACCAGTTATGAAATCTTCAAGGCTGTGCTGGTTGCATTTGAGGTAACATGGTCATGGGGTTTTTCTGATTTAGCTTGAGACCGGTAGCCTCAGTAGTAGTCGTTACTCCTTCATTTCTTGTTTTTACATTTTGAATAAATCCCTCCACCGCGTAACCCCTTTTGCCTCGATCTGGATGATATTGCGGAGGTATTGCTCCAAAAAAGGTCACTGACACGCACAAGAATACCCTTTGCCGTCATGGCAATCTATCGCGCTGGTCGTGTTTAACTATTTGTTTGACGGACGTAGCAACAGGGGGGCGGGGCTCGGCAAAATGCTAATTCAGGTGATTTTTCAGCATTTTTCAAATATTGCCAGTGGGTGGAGTCAGGCTCTGACCAGGGGTTTAGTTACCCTTTAACTATGCACTCTGTTACCGGTAGGCGTGGCCTCCTAGGGCATCAAAGCAAGTGCATTCTGGGAGTTTGTGTCTTTTCACATAAGCAAAAAATACATTTTCCCGCTTTTACTAAAAATGATTTCACATTTCTTCTACATAAATGACCCATTTTAAAAACGCATTCATCTTTCCAGAGGTGAAGTATCCCTTTAAGTCCGACTTAAGGGGGTCAGAAAAGCACTCTTTAGTTCAAACTTGGTTGCCTTGGTTGTTGGAAATTAAAGAGTTTGGTGTATTATGATAATTATGATAGTATACTGCAACTTTAGAGAACTTTCCTCCCTGTTTAGTGGAACAAAACAGCAAAAATAACTTTGAACTTCACACAGTTTGTGACATTGCACAGATACATGCATCAAGACAGTATAGGCCAAAAACTGGAGAAAGGGTGCTGGTAATGTTGAAATTATGATTATTGTTATTAATAAAGACATACCAGATATAATAAAAACTGAGTAAAAACTGATATGACACTGTTGAACGTGAAATGAAGCATATGCTTATGAAAAGAGATAGACACAATCAGAGATAGAACTGGGAACCTGTTGTCTCTGATGCTCTGCTGAGGAGATGAATGCTATTCTCATGACACTGTCTAGACATTGTCTTTGATTTTATCATAGTGATGTGGTTCAGAATCCAGTCACAGAGAACATTAAACTGCCACTGAATACTATTTTCAATATTTATATGAAATATATATTTGCCAAAACAAGATTTAGTCGGTTTCCAAAAATGAGGTTGATATTTCAAAAAATGAGCTTTCAGTAAGATTTTTTTTGGCCTCGCTTTCAAAAGTTTACACTTGATAAAATTTGTTTCCCATTCATTTCCAATGTGGTCATTTTTGGCCACGGGGAGTACAAGTGTGACTATAATTTTCAGTATCATTCAAGCATCTTGAATTATGTCCAAATTTGTGTGTGTGTTCAAATAGCAAGTTTCAAAACCTTTACCAAGTTTCGTACCATTCCGATTAAGTAAATAATAATAATACGATTATATTTAAAAAAAAAAAAACATTTTTCTGTCGAAAATGACAGAAGTGCATCAGAGGATTAAGGTAAATAATTTTTTTCCCACCGTAAAATCCTTTTTAACATGCATACAGATTACGTCTCATGTCTGTACTATTGAAAAAGTGAGTATTTTAATGTTTATGAATCAGTCCCATTCACTTCCATTTTAATTGTCTCACTTCAAGTAGATATTCGTTTTTAGTTTCTTTGTCTGTTTATTTATTTCAAGAAAAGTAGGAAAAAGTGGAAATAAGAGTGGAGAACATGGTTTAAGACTATCTTCTTAGTTCATTTAGATTAAGAAGTATAGCCAAATGTCCAATTGGATGAATTGCTTACTCTGTAACAATAGCCTGTCAATTTCAACCAATTTGATCCATTTAGGCTGATTTGTGACCCAGTGGTGTACAATAAGCAATATCAATTGTTATATGCAGTAAATTAATGATCTGTTATGGGAGGTCATTGTGTGTTTTTGCATGGCTAGAAACTGGTATTGACCAACCAGAAGCCAGGACCAGAGCTATACATTTTATATTTCACAACATTAAGCACATCAATTAAATGCTCATCATGTCCTCTTGTTGCAGTGTTGTATTTGTGTCGCCGTCTTATGCAATATTTTGAAATCTACATTGTTACTCAACAATAAAAACAACAGTATGATGCATAATGTAATGACTGATGCGTTTTATGTCTCTACCAGTTCATAGAAATATTTACTTGGATACATGTTTGCATATCTATTTTGTATTTGCTGGTTTTGATTTCACCTTGTATCTAGATTGCAGGATTTTTCTTTGGACCCCCATTCGGACACAGGGCTTTTAACCTCTGTGTGTTCTCATGTTTCTAGAGAATTTAGTAAATTTCAAGCGGCACACATTACATGCATTTACAGTGGCAACAAGTTTGTGAACCATCTGAAAATATCTGGATTTCTGCATTGATTGCTAGTAACATGTACTCAGATATTTTTTATAACTCACAATTAGATACTGTAAACTCAATCTGACTAGACGAATAACACAAAAACAATTTAATTTTCTTCTTTTTTTATACATTGAGTAATTATTCGCAGTGCATGGTGGAGAAAGAATACATGGAACCTTCAGTTTATTAACTTGAACTTGAACCAAACATTTGTGTAGCTGTACTACAAGTAACTTTGCAACTACATGTCAACCTATCAACCTTATAATCTAACTAATACTCTAATGAGAGTTAGTTGACATGTAGGCCCTAGGTGCAACATTATTTATACTAAAAAGAAAGTTTAAAAGAGACCACCAAGATCAGACCACATTTTAGATGTAATAAATGGAGACAATCACAGGGTTCACAAACATATTCATTCTTCTATATTCCTTGCTGAATTACATTTTCATGGAGTTCTCGCAGTTGTTTTCCTTTTAATAAATTGTTCTGATTGCCTCCGGTATAAACAATCTCTATTTCTCATGTGAAGTCTTGGCTGCACTGTTACATATGCACGCTGTTTTAATTCATTTGTGGTTGCTATGGCTACATCCTACACAATTTTATAACACCATCTCCCTTGAAAACAAAACTGGAGGTGTTAACAAATGTTGTGTTCAGACGTAGGAGATTTTTTTTAAAGGTTAAGAGGTCTTTAGGTTCGCTGACCCATTTTTTTCTCACTGCAGATTTACTGCCAATAAGCTCGAGTACAGTCATTCTGTTATGCCATTGTTCTGCTTTAAATCATATTTTACGTTAGGGAACTGACTATGGCCAGAATTCGACATTTAAAATGAGCCATTTGCTACGGTAACAGTTTGCGTGTATTCTGTGAGTTAGCGTGTAATCTGGCTCGCAACATTTCCTGATTCTGTTCCTACTCTCTCTCACACCGTTTTCTACTGTTTTTCTCTTTACTTTTCTGTAAATAAAAGTGTCTACAGTAAAAAAAATAACTAAATGTGAATTAAAGGTAAGCCATGCTTTTCATAAACCCTTTTTGTTACTCTCTTCACATCCTGATAAATGTCCCACTCGCACTTGTTCATATAATGATAGTGAATAGCATTTTTTTTATTTTTTTTAAAAGCTTGATGCTGGTCGCCATTCACTGCCATTATATAAAGACCAGCGTAAGAGGGACATTTTTTTTAAAAAAATCTCATTTTGTGGTCTGAAAAAGAAAGAAGGGCTATCCCCTTCCCCTATGTATTGTTCTATAAGTACTCTTTTTTTAAAAAAAGTATGTATTCACAGGGGGTGTAAACGATAAATATGAATGGCAACAATTTAACATGCTTGGTGATAGCTATTTTTATCCATGTGGGTTTTTTTTTGAAGTAAGTTCCATTGTAAAATGTTATCATAAACAGCCATTTTTTGTGTGCATAAGCTCTTAGGAGTGACAACCTTCTGCATTGTGTATGTACTAAACTTAATAAAATTACATATCAGCTCCAGCATGAATCACTGCCATCATAAAGCATGAGATTTATCACAGGCAAAAATATTATTTTATATTGATGTCACCCTGAGAAACAATTACTGTCCTCAAGAGAACTGTGTGCTTCGTCTTGTCATTTATACAGTATCACTTTATATTCTCTTTAAACCTGCATAATACAACCATGCTGAATCTCAGTCTATTTATTGAGATGAATGCTATTGATCTCTTCTAGAATAGAAAAGTCGTAATGTATTTATACGATTAAATTAGTCCAAAATAAACAAGTCTATCTGTAATTACTACCAAGAGACGGCAAGATAAGCTTCTGTGGGATCCGTGTTTTGAGCTCTTCATAACCTCTTGCTAATTGGCCTCTGTTTTTGGAGGGATATTTGAGAGCCACATGAAAATAAAATGACTCAAATATCATTTTATTAATGAGGAAAAATGGACAAATAAACCATTTTCAGAATGTCTAAAAATGTAATTAAAACTAAAAGATTAATTAACTAAAATTACTTCATGTTGTTATACATACATTAAAGGCCATTGCACACTGAGTCCGAAATTCGCATCCGAAATGTTCGCACGTAAAAAAAAAAATTCGACCTCACGTTATGTCAGTCACGCTTGCACACCGCCTCCGAAACTTTTGACCGTCATAAAATTAATTGGATCGGGTTCGATTTTCTGCGTTTTTCGCATCCAGAGCCAGCATTTTGAGAGGTCTTTTGACAATTCAGGGCCGGGGGGAGCTCGTCCTCAAATCATTGCATATGCGCCGTGCTTTCAGTTTCGGTTTTCAATTCGATCAAGTGTTTATGTTCTCTTCTCTATATTGGATTATGAAATGAATAAACCTCCCCTTTCAATCAGATTGAAATTTAGGATCGAATAAGGTGTGATCGAGCAGCCTATTCGATAACTAATGTATTATTTGGGCACAATACACAATAATAACAGCCTAGCTGTTCTGTCTGCCCATCGCTTCCAGCGGGCCACGCGCGGGTGTGTGTGTGTCCATACCTGGTCCATACCAGACACACTGCCAGTCTCCGTTCAGAATCGATTGGTTCACGGAAATTGGTGGTCTTGTTTTTAATATGTGGCTCCAGAATCGCTAGCAAAGCATCAAACTGTCCCACTGACATTCTGAGGTAATAATTTTGAATCGCTCAGGATAAATTCGCAACTCCTTGATATGGAACTCTCCTTCATCTCGGTGCAATTTCAGGATTGGATTGACGTAATATGTTCTCTTTCTTCTCTTTTCAATAAGAGGGAGGGCAAAAATCATCCTCACTGCTTGACGAATCCATTTGGTATTTTTGCGTTTTTTCCCGCAAAGGTTTAATAAATACGCAACGGACTCGGTGTGCAAGGTTTCTATGCGTGACGAATTTTGATGCCCATTGGGATTTCCTGGAATGACCTGTGTTTTCAACTTCTGTGGTGCATATTTGGCTTTGTGAGAGCGCTCTCTGGCTTTTACTAATGAGCATTTACTACTGATAACAGAGCCGTGCTGCACTGACAAGCCGCGCATAAAATAATCGCAGCCTTTGCCAAATCGTGTGCTATTTATTTTCAATAATGGTGCAGCCCTATATAAAACGGTGTCACTCGGAAGATGGCCTGTAACATTTTTATGAATTCTAACAATACATGAACGCGAGCAAACATGAACGGCGCTTGGGACAACTGACTGGCTAGCGGTGCATTGTCACAAAAGTTTAAGCCTTTTCAATATTAAAAACTCAAAATTTCATTACTCCTGTGCTGTCTGGAAAGTTTTGGGCACGCAATCATCTGAAATGCTCACCCAGAAATCCACAACTAAACTGAGCTCTCTTTCATGTCTTCTTGCACTTGAGCGGACAAATTCACAACAAATTATGCCAAAAAATAGCACGTATCCTAGTAAACATAGTTGGTTATGTCATAAGTGTACGTAAACAGTTGAGTAACTAAACACACGTCTACAGTAACAGTATATCAGATTCTATAGTGACAGAAGCCTAATATTCCTGCTGCTCTGTTTTTAATGTGAATCAAAAAAAAAATCACTCACTGCTCTTGACTGAGTAACTTTTGTAACTTTAATAAGGATTCATTAACCCTCCTCTTATCCTTGGGGTCAATTTGACCCCATTCAATGTTTAACGTCTGTAAAAACATCTTTTTTTTTTTTTTTTTTGCTTCAAATTGAATGACTTTTCCTAATTTAATGGGGACAACTCTGTAAACATATTTTGATATTATACAATATATTTTGATATTTGTATTAATTTGATATATATATATTAATGATATTTTACAATTTGACCCCAGGCTCTTTTAGTTGTATAATAAAACAGAAGAAATATAAAAATTTCACACACATTTGTTTTGGTTGTTATATTGAGGTCATTATAACATGTTATAATTTGAATTTATAATATTCATTGTAATTTTACATATTCAATATCATTTTCAAAAAACGTCCCTCTGTTTTAGGGCTCTAACCAAACATAATCATATCTGTAGTATTGCGAGAACTACTAGTAGTTCACATGACATGTGACATAATTCTCAAGATAACTAATAATTCTTTCCTGTGCATTGGGGAGGGGAAAACATCATTTTTGTGAGAAATTTGATGTTTCCCGTGCCATGGGGGAGGAGAAAACATAATTTTTGTGAGATTGACCCCAAACATAACTCGTGTTACTATCCTTGATAAAATAAATAGTTTTTCTTTCCAAATGTCATAGATTGCATAAATCTATACTTAGAAATATTATAAAACAAATAAAACACCAGATGTATTTATAATTTTCCAATTTTAGGTCAAATCAGTAAGATTTTATGTTGATTTGTAAATTTGTCCATAGTCGTGCAATGGCTATTCTGGATGTATAAGGGGTTCGGTGGGGTTAGGTGGGGTGGGGAGGGGGGTGGTGGGTGGATGTCAACTTAAAACATTACTTAAGTAATCAACAAAGACATAAACTAACTGAGACAAACCTTTGTAAAAAAAAATAAACATATTGTGGAGGTTTAAATTACTGGGGTCAAATTGACCCCAGAGGGTAAAAAGTGTTATCAGATTTGAGGATAACAGGAGGGTTAATATGGAAGTTTAAATATAGTGAAGACTACGCAGTTATTTTACATTTGCTCATTTCTGTACCTGAAATCTACTGTCAGACCTACCTGAAAAACACTGTTTATTTAATTTGTATCTTTGTTATATTGTATATTTGTGCTTTTGCTTGTAATTTGATTATTTGTTTTTATTTTACTACTGACTGTGTACTTACAATTTATATTTATATGAGTCTAGTACAGAGATGTATAGTAACGAAGTAGAACTACTTAAGTACTGTACTTAAGTACTAAAATGCTGTATCTGTACTCTACTAGAGTATTGTTTTTTTTTCTCATGCTTCTACTTTTACTTCAGTAGATATTTTCGATGAATTTAATACTTTTACTTCTATATTTTTTTAATGTTCTGCTAGTTACTCGTTACAATTATAAACATTTTACGAATCATTCGTTGCAAGTTGGCTTTCATGCTGCCTAAATCGCACGCCAGTTTTATAGGGTAATGGTATTGATTGACACACACATCGACAACTAATCCAGGGGTTGTCCTGCAATGACATTTTTTTGGCGGCCGCCAAAGCGCCTTATTTGATTGCTAGTTCAAACTTTTGACTGCTTTCTTTAATAATTACATGACACAATACTTGTACTTTTACTTTTAGTACTTAAGTAGTGAATTTTAAAATAAGCTACTTGCAATACTTAAGTACAAAAAATGTTGAATACTTTAGTACTTCTACTTAAGTGTGGTGCTTAAAGAGCACTTCAACTTCTACTCAAGTCACTTTTTTGATAGAGCACTTGTACTTTTACTCAAGTCTGGGTTTCTAGTACTTTATACATCTCTGGTCTAGTAGTTTTAGCTGTGGTATAACATTGTAATAGAGAATTGTGAATTCTTACTGGTATCTAAAGTTTTGGGGTCATTACCGTTTCATTGCCGGTAAAAGAGACTGTATTTATGGCAGGTACATTTTCTGAAGTCACCAGCCAATGGCAGGTGTGGCAAACAGTTAGTTTTAGGCCCTGGGTGTACCTGGGGTGTGTTTCCCGTACAACGACGTAGTTCGCTGTTTCACTACCATAGTACAATGCATCGTTGGAGAAATCAACTAGCTATAGTGAGGACTGTTTCCCGAAACCCACTGTCGCAAAGTATCGTTCAACCACGTTGGTTTCGCACATGGTCGAGTAATAAATACTTTTAATGAAACTGTTTGAGATCCAATTAACGCTAGATTTGTTTTATATAAATTGCGGCAGACATGTTCTGCTTTATTACCAGACTCAATATTTGGCTCGTTCTTACATAGTAGAGCACATTCGCACATGCGCACTCTTCAAACACGTTACTTTAAATCTTTTGAAAAACTAAAAGACGTAAATTTCATTTGTATGTATTCTAAATAAAAGGCACCGGTTGTACTGAATGTCAACTTGCTTATTTTGCTCAAGATAAGAATTTATTACGTCCAAAAGTGTTGCAATATAGAAACGATGCCTCTAACCACAGGTCGAGAGCTGTCGTTCAAACCACACAACTTTGCGATGCTGTTTGCGAATGTTCGTTGGAACGATGGTTTCAGGAAACACAGACTCGTTGAACTACGCTGATATCGACAGAACTTGCGACCATGCAACCTTCTTCCTCTGCTCCAAGGTCCAGTGTAATCTTTTGGTTCATCAGTGTACATATAGACACAATTAAATAAATAATCTATCAAATCATTTTTAAAAGCAACTTTTGAACTGTTTTTCTTAATCCAGGCACCAACTACTAACTTTCTTACATATTTTAAATCAATTTATTGTACATTTAATTACATCATTTTAAATGCATGGATTTTTATACTTGCCAATAATAAAGCCACTGAGACTTCTGGGAGTTCCTGGAATTCATGATGATTGCATTGGCGGAAAGTGTTGCAGCCGGTGGGATTAACGAACAGCTTGATGTGATGTGTGATGAAAGGTGCGGCGTCCTCTCGCTCTATGTGCGAGTACAGGCTTTGATGGTGTGTGTTTGTTTATCTGCAGGTGCCTCAGGATGAGTGGGGGGGTTATCCAGGGGAGGAGGAGATTCCATGCCGCCGGATGCGGAGCAGTAGTTACGTCAAAGCCATGGGAGATGAGGATAGCGGTGAGTCTGATACCAGCCCCAAGACGTCACCTCAGAAGATTGTGCGGTCCGACGCCCTTGTCCTCAAATCTGCCTTGCAGAGGCCACATATAGACACCCAAAGGTAAGTCTGATTCGATTTTTATTGTTCTCATTTTCAACGCTGCGTTGTGCACACACTGACTGCCTGCCTGTTGTTTATCTTTCTGTTCTTCTTCTCGGTTTTAGAAGCTTGAGCTCTTTCCAGGTGTGTTTGCAGAAGCACTGTTTTAGAATTAGCTGGTTTTCTCTAGTTTTTAAAGGTAGATGTTGGTGTCTGATGGGCTGAGTATGTTGTATATGTTATATATTGCATATTATGTTTGTACCTCAGATCTTGTTTGTGGTTCTGGTACATGATCTGTTTGGGATCTTGGTGGTTTGGAATATGAAGTGCAATATGGAGGGGTGGGATCGTTTTGTAACAAACAGTTGGATCAGATTGCTTTATTGTACAATGTACATCATCTGCTTATGCTTTTGATATATATGTTTCAGTTCACATGCTTCTCTTAACATCTGCTTCTTTTATATTATTTTAACTTGCTGTGTTGTCATCAGCATATTTTTTTTGTGGCTCTTTTAGCCCTGGGAATTCACTGTCTGGATACAGTACATACATTATAGTAGAATAGTAAAGAATGGTATAGGTAATTGACACACAATTATTATTTACATTGAGTTGTTTAGATCATCATACTTTTTATATCATAGTTATTATTTATATGATGGATTTTCTATCATAAAAATATTTTAAAAATCCATTTTAAAGAGCATTGCAGAAATATTATGATTAGTTGTTGTTAGTCCAGACATAAGACTTAAGTCCATCTGCAATGTCTTCAGTGACTCTTTTGGATTTTTTATGTTTTTGAAAGAATTCTCTTATACTCAGCATAATAAGAAATTGGAGTAATGAAAAAAAAAAAGAAAATTTATATATAGATATATACAGTATATCTGTTATTTATCAACTCTAGAATTCCTTTAATTTGATTTACTATGGACAAAAAAATGCATAATAATAATCGAGATATAATATTTTTTTTTAATGTTAAGGTGACTATAGATAAATGGTTTATTTAGGGATGCAATAACAATGTTTGGCTAATACCTATACTGATTTTAGCAAACGACTAAAAGGAAATCAGAATTTTCTTAGTTTACATATGTAGCCTGGTTCCCTAAGAGGGGAATATGTGTCATGGTTTGGAAACTTTGGGAACACTTTGTGTGAGCCAGTGTCTGAAGCATGTGTCTATACACACCAAACATATATGGACGTTTTGACGTAGTGCACCGCATCCCCAAGACCATAAATACACTAAGTATTTTTGAGCAAATAAATGCACTTTTGGTGAGCATAAGAGACTTTAAACATTAAAAAACATTTAAAAATTAAAACATTTTAACATTACAAAAATCTGAAATTGTTCTAAACTTTTGACCGGTAGAGTATAGACCCCTTTTGCGCCGAAGTCACAGTTACGTCACGGCGCTAGCTGGAGGCAAAACTAAAATGTGAAAACTGCTGGCGGCCAATGCAAAACAGCACAGATTCGGCTACATAATAAGGAGCTTTAATAATTGTTATTATTATTAAATGTCATCTTGTTGTGTTGTTTGGTGCAAGAATTGATGAAAAATGAATATGCTGTATCTGGAACTTTTATTTCTAGAAAATATTCACATCATTAAAATCGCACTGTAATGTCACTCTTTACATTGTCGTGGTCTCGGCGCTGGCTCGGCAGAACTGCGGATCATACACACAAGTCTTGTACAGGACCATATAGGCATCTAAAGATTTATATGCCCTCAGTTTCTCTTTACGATCGGTTTCTCTGTAAGTGTATAAGTCAGGCCACTTAACCGAGGTAACGTATGTTAATCCTGTCAGATCGTCCATGCATTGAGTGAGCGTGTAGACGGCTACGGGTCGACCAATCTGGTTCCGTCCGTTAAAAATAACTTTTGAAAATAACAATCGCGGTCCTGGACACTGAGTAACCTTACACATTAAGATAATATTGTATTTTCTCCAGTCATTGTTAAAAAACAAGCTAACAATCCTTGCTAACTAGCGTTAGTGAAGCGGCCAGATGGATCTTTCTGCCTCCACCTAAGCTCCGCCCACAAAAAAACGTCACCATGTTTACCAACTGTAAAAGGGTCTATACAGAAGCTGTAGCTGGAGATGTTTAAAATTGGACCAGCCAAAGCACTCAAGCATCATAGCAAACCAGAATGTTTTAACAACCGTGTGGCAACTCCCTGGCAACCAGCCACAATCAACACAAACCTCAAACAACATCTTGTCTGGGTTTTCCATGCAGATTCACAGAACCTGAGCAGCTGTCATTCACAGCTCTGCTTTTCAAATATGCATCAGTCATTATTCTGTGCACTTTAAAACTAGAAAAGTGACAGCACTCACTCATTCATGCCATCTCAGTATTTAAGAGCGACAGCATTCTTTTTTTTCTTTTTTTTTTGAAAAGGCACGACTGCTGACGACAGCAGTGATGCGTTTTTGTTTTGGGATTGTAGATTCTGCCCCATGCAGGTGTGTTTCAGGAACTGGAGAGTTGCTGACTTCATCATTTATCACTATGGTGCCCTTCTTGTAAGACACTTAACCCACATTACCCCAGGGAGACTGCATCTATAGTGCAGTATGAGATGTTATGGGCAAAATACGTCACTAAACAGCATTAGGTCAATTTAATTAAGTGCATATTACCTGTATATCTCAGATGGGGTGGTGATGCCTTTGGTGTGAGAGACCTGTGTTCGAATCCACTGTTAGACACCAATGTGTCCCTGAGCAAGACACTTAACCCCTAGTTGCTCCAGAGGCGTGTGACCTCTGACATGTATAGCAATTGTAAGTCGCTTTGGATAAAAGCGTCAGCTAAAAGGAATAAACGTAAATGTAAATCTCAGATGCAATATCTCAGGCATGCCGTTGTTTTATAAGAGCCATGTCTTATAATGCAAATGCTTGTGTGAAATTCTCTGTAGTCTGCGAAAGAATACATAATAGCATGCTAGGAGCATCTAAACTTTTACTGAACTAATGTGTTTCTTAATGTTGCCATTCACATAAGAATATCAAGGATAACATGATCAGATCAGAGTTTGGTAATTGTATTTTAGGGAATTTAATATCACTATTGTCTCCCTGGTTTAATAAACAGTGAGAATGAAACAGGCCTGCAGTGTTTGGTGTAACTCGTTATAAAGAAATGCTTTACTGTAATCAGATGATTATGTTTTATTGTAATGAGGCTGAAGTAAATGACAACTTTTTATTTTTTGCATATTCAAACCTGATAAAAAAAACTCAAGTTGTCTCAGGTTGTGTTTGCAACCCGGTTCCCGGTTCCTGCAACCCGCTATGGGGAACGGCATAAGGATGTCTGGTGTCTGAAGCATGTGTAAACAAATGGCAGTAATCATTAGCAGACTGGAGTCCATGACGTCACACACAGAGTGCCCACAAATACAAAATGGTGACTGAATTACACATCAACTGAAAGATGTCTGAAAGAACCATGAAAGCCTAAAAGGCATTTTTGAGATTGGTGGCTGGAGAGGACATTCTGGGCTTTTCTCTGCATTATTCATAATAAATCAGTGAGGATCACAGGTCAAATCTTGACTGGAGCGTATGTCATTTTCATTTTAAGTAAGTAGGGGAGAACATCTCATACCTTGACTTGAGTAAACGCCCTTCTCCAGGACTCACTATGGTTAATGGCTAAAGTATAAATTTCTACAATCACAAGGAGGGACACCAACGGCTCTACTCATCAATGTATAATACTGATCTTCTGAAGAGACCTATAGAAGCACCCCAACAAAAGGGAGCATACATACCTTCTTCAAGACCCAACTTGAATGCTTTTGAATTGCCCATCATAGTTCAGTTCACCCAGCTTTGCCCTAAAGGGTACTTGAGCATCCTACCAAAAGGCGCATGCAAAAAACACAGTAATTAGCACCTCAGGCTACAACCCTCGGTATTGCCACTCATCCAAGGGTGAACATACAGCCTTAGCCTTACTCAGGAAATGGAGGCAAATGAGAGCAGGACATAATGGAGTTTACCCAGTAACTCTCTAAACCCAGCTGCAGGGGACAGGCCTCCAGACAAACCTTTTTCCTGCCATTGCGACTAAACTTTGTTAGAGTTTGCACTGGTACCACCACCACCAGCTGCCATTTCTGTTGCATATGAGAAGCATTAAATGGAAAACGAAATGCAGAATTAATAACATTGTTGCAAGATCTTGTAAGAAGCATTCAGTTTGCTGCAGAATTCTCTGTTACAACCCATATCAGATAAAACAGTGGTGACGGTAACCAGGAGAAGCATTGTGCTATGAATGAACAAGTTATCAAAAGGCTTTCTAGTCCACAAATCACCAACATTCACAATGGATTTAATAGAGCAACATGGGCACATAAAATAGTAAAATTGTGAACTGTTCAAAAAGAGCAACTATATTGAAGTTATTGATAACTGAGTACTTCTTTGAGTAACTTTCCCCAATGCTAGCCCACAGCTCTGTGTGATATTAAGGATTGTGTCTGGACATTGTCCAGACAGGCATTTTCATTTGCTGTCACACTGGTGATAAGAAGGGCATCTGTTTAGGTGCCAGGCGACATCACTGAAAATGGAAAACAACATGAGGCTCAAGGTCCAGAGACACCAGCAAACTTTGTATTTCCCAAAATATAGTTGCTCTGTGTCTCACCTTGTCTTGCACACTCTGAACCCATAAGCTGGGGTTCATATACCTGCTGATGACACAGTAAAATACATTCATTTTTACATTTGTGTTCTGTGTGGACACTTTCTTAAAAAGGTAAAATAATCAGTAACCATGTGATCACCCACATTGGACTGTTTTTTTAATCATTATTTAATTTGATCATTTTAGAATAAACTAATTAATATGTAATAATATAATAATAACAACTTATATGTAATGTTTGCTGGGTTTTTTTTTAGATTATTTTAAACAAATATCTCACCCAAAATGAATATTTTACCCATTTATTCTCTTTCCAAACATATGTGACGTCTTTATTCTGTATAACATAGGTTTTAAAATATATATATATATATATTGGTCTCTTTTATAAAAGTAAGGGGAGTCAGGATGTCAAGCTCAAAAATAACAAAAAGCCATATATATTGGAATTGTTTCTCTTGGTTTACTTTTAACCTTCATGTGAAAGCTCATTAAGGGAGGCCTCTTAAATCACTATTATCTGATCACACTGGGGTATATTAGTCTAGTTATGTGTCATTTAGCAGATGTTTTACATCCACTTCTGTTGAGGAATGGCAGTCCTGGAATAACCTGGTATCTTACTGAAGGGCAACAGTTAAATGAATCTCAACAGCTTTCCAGTTCACTGGCCGCACTAACCCTATATATTAACCATTGACATTTAATAGACTCAAGTCTGTAGGCCGTAGCTCTTTCTTTTATGGTTTAGGTGAATAAAAGTAAAGCACCAACATAATGTTTTGTTCTCTATTTCAGTAAATTCAGCCTAATTAATCAGCTAACAACTAGGGAATTAATGTCTATTATTACAGATAATTACAGAATCAAATCCCAGCTTTTGTTTTATTACGTCCTCGCACTGTACCATGTTCTCCATTCCTTTCCACACCATATAAAAATACATAGCCTTGACTGCATTCCTCATGCTTTTGCCTGCATTAAACTTTTTATTTTTATTTTGATCATTAAATGCACAAGTCATTTTCTAAACTGTTTATTGTGTATTGTAGTCCATGCAGAGTTTTTAATCTCTGGCCATTTCCTTCATTCTTGGTAATTCTCTAAGAACTTGTGTGTGGGTTGCATGACACAAGGAGGCATACGTTACTTGCTTGTATATTTTTTTCATATATATATATTTGGTGGTATAAAGTATTAGCTGGTGTGTGTGGTGATATTATATAGGGTAGGAGGAGATTATATGACTGGCCTTTGGATAATGTTTTATTTCATGTTTATGTTTCAAAACACTTTCTCCTATGTTTTAAGCGATTAGTTCACCCAAAAAAAGAAAAGTCTTTGATTAACCCTCTGGGAACTAAGGCCTTTTTGGTCCGTTTTCTCTATTTTTACATTTGGGCTTTTAAACTATATTTAATGGAGATGGAACACTAACATATGTGTGTTTGGTATCTATGGATTCGGAAGACCCTAAGCTAGCATAAGCATGCATGTAATGTGTTTATAAAGGAAGTATGAGTGAACAATTTACAATATACTAGAGAATTTCAAAAACGGAAATTCGATTTTTGTCATTTATTTCTGAAAATCACACATCACACAACAATAGTGAACAGTTTTTGAACAAAAAATATATTTGTAAAAGTCTTTGCTTGACAGACATTGTTAAATGTCAAAAATGTTACAAAATGTAATTGTTAAATAAAATGTGTAAAGAACGATGAAAAATCGAACTTTATTTACAAATAGTCCCAGGCGTTTTTCTTAGAAATGCTTAAGAATTTTCTAAGCAATGCTTTTTCCTCGTCACTCTCCAGTAATTGTTCCAGAGCCCGTTCCACCGTAAATCGTTTACTGCTTGCCATCATAAAAGATCTAAAATAATAAATAATGCTATAATTGTATGTATATATATATATATATATATATATTATAATTCTTCTGTCCCTCTCTCATATAAATCTCAGCATGCTCTCGCTTTGTAAAGCCTTGTTTATACTCGACGCGTCCGTTCGCTTTCTATCGTCTCCTCCACCACTCGACGCTGTTTGCGTCATATCCCTTACTATAGTACCACCCCTTGCAAGGCTACAGAGTCTTCCGATTTGCTAGAAATAGTCATGGTATCCTTACCCTGATTGGTTAAGAAAAACATTTCTCCATCGGCAATTTTTCCATTGGTTGTTGCTTGTGAATCTGCCAAACAACATCGATTTCATTGGCCTTTGACGGTGTGTATACAAGCCGGGTATCTCCGGGTATCAGGTTATCACTGTTTTCAGCGGAATCTGAAATCATGAATAGTTATTAACATAAGTACACATTTGTAAAAGTATGTCATTTTGGGTGTCATTTAGGATATTTTTAATGAAATCTGAGGGCTTTTTGTCCCTCCGTTGACAGCCTACGCAACTACCAAATTGAAGTTCCAAAAAGGTATTAAAGACATCATTAAATGTGACTCCAGTGGTTTAACCTCAATTTTATGAAGCGATGTGAGTGTTTTGTTTCCACAAAAAAATAAAAACATAATTTACCACTTTATTTACAAAATATCATGTAATGTTGGAGATTAACATTTTGTACAAAGCACTCATAAAATTGAGGTTAAACCACTTGGATTACATTAATTACTTTTATGATTTACTACTTCTCTGGGGATTGAAAGTGGTAGGGTTGTCAATGGAGGGACCGAATGCTCTCAGATTTGATTAAAACGATCTTCATTTGTGTTCTGAAGATGAACAAAAGCCTTACGGGTTTGGAACGACACGAGGATGAGTAATTAATCGCAGAATTTTCATTTTTGGGTAAACTAACCCTTTAAATTGCATTTTTAAACCATTTAAAAGCTGATTTCCCTGAAAGGTTTGTTTGAGCATCCCAAACAGTCAACATAGCAAGACTGGTTCAATCAATTTTGTTTATTTGGGAGTGGGATCTGTTTGTCCTTCCAATAGCAGTAAGTAAAAAACAATAATGTTTGTTGATTCGAATACCCCAGAAATTACATATGGATAAAGGATTTAAGATCAAGCTTACTTTTTCTTTTCATGTTCTTATGAAAGTAGTTGAGATTTCACGCATTAGCTGCTGATGAGAGAATTGAGGATGAAGGGAATGCTATTGATGTTTGAGATGGCTTGGCAGTGAGGAAGTGTTAGAGGCTTCAAAAGTGTCATCCGATTTCTCTTTCGCTCTCTCCACACTTTCTCTCCTGTCCATATGGTTGTCTGGCATTTTCTGCTGACAGATAGTTGCTGTCAATGGTTCTGAACTGAGACTAGAAGCACTAAAAACATGTTTTCTGAGGCCTCAATGTAACGTCTTTCTCATGACAGGTTTTCTGGGTTAGGCCATCATACCATTTAAAGTCCAATGTAGTATTAGTGAGTTACTATTGATGAATCAAGACTAATCCAAACCATACTGTGTTACTGTATGTTTCTTTAGCACTTTTTGGGGAAATAGTTTACTGGATGCTTGCTGCATCTTACATTTTGTGTTCATCTGCTTTCATTTGTGGCCTACAGGTTTGCACACTTGAAATGTCTCACATGACAGTAAACCTGTTAACTAAGTCACTTTATCTCAAATCATATCTTTAAAGTTTTCCCAAAGTTCACCATTGATGGTTATTCCAGAGTGATCCTTCAATCTAATTTTGAGTAGGCTACATTAGTTTTTGGTTGTTCCCTCCATTTAGCTCGGGCTACCACTTGCAAACAGCGAGAGATATGCGCCCTCACCCCAGCGTGTCTCTGGATCCAGCAACCAACTTCAACCCTCCACAGTTTCGCTCCAGAAACCAGAGCTACATGCGTGCAGTCAGTACCTTCAGTCAGGCGAGCTGTGTCAGCCAGGTGAGTCTAACCACTCGAAACACCACACGGCACTGACACACAGGTACAAGCAAGGACTTACAGTAAGTGGTTTTAAGCCTAGGGCTTTAGCTGTACTTCTTGTCTAAGTTGTCCTGCTCTTTTCTCAGATTGTGTCTTGAGCTGATGTGCTGAAGAGTAGGCTTCCTGTAGACTTTATATTATCTGGGATTGATTAAGGACTTTCCACTTAAAAACAACTGTAAGGTGTTGGGTGGTTGACTAGTCATTAGCTGATCCAAATGTAGTCCTTAGCTGAACTACCAGCTGGGGTCAACTACAACCTGGTAGGTTATCTTGGTCTTGGGTTGGTAGACTGCCTTTGCCAAGCTAGTGGGGTACAGATTGTCCTGATTAAGTATGTTCCAAAACTGTGTAGGTGGTTAACCACTATAATTACCAGTTAGCCGGGCAAAGAACGACTTGCTAAGTCATCTTGTTCAACCCGATTAGAATTGGTAGGCTGCCTTGGGGAATGTGTTGAGTTGATTAACTGTGTTACCAAACTTGATTTAGGTGGTTGAAACCCCCAAATTACCATTTGACAGGGCCACTGAGACCCAGTATCTGGTCATCCTGGTTATAGCTATTGGACCATAAGCTAGTAGGGAGTAGGTTGAGCTGATTAACTCTGTTCCAATACCCAACTTGACTTAGATGAATGACCTGGTCGTATGACCTGATTTTCCCAAAAGGGTTTTGGAGATATTTATTTTAGAACTTAGTTTTTTACCATGTTTGGTTAGAGAGGCAATAAGGTAAATGTAAATGGTGAGGTTAGCTTTAGAATTTAGCTTTAGAATTCCAGAAAGCTGAAGTCAAGGTCTGTTGAGCTGTGGTGGCGTATGTAGGTAGCTATTTATAGGCTTTTATTGATGGAGTCGGTTACAATGAAAGGCTTTATGAAACTCTCAAACATTAAACAAGTAATTGTTTAAACTTGTGTTGTAGTGCAAGGGTGACTTACAGGCAGTAATTTAAGAGTTGCATTGAGGTTTAGAATCTTTATATCAATTAGCTAAATGTTGATTTGGTTTGATATAGGACAGTTATCCCTCTTATCCTCTTGCTCAGTTTATACAAATCTTTGCACGTCAAGCTTTCTTGCTGTCTGCTGCTGTTGACTGTTTTGACTGTCATTTTCCCTCCGAAAGTTCATCAAACAATCTGCTTTTCTTTATTCACCTATTATGAGATGATATTCCAGCTTGAAATGTTTTCTCTTATCTTGTTGCTTTTTGACATAATTCTACTGAGACGTTCAAGGTCGGAAAATGCCAGTGGTATATTCCTCCTGCTAACACTCCTTCATATTTACTGTGCAAAGGGGAAGAATCAAAGTGAGAAAGAGAAAGGAAGAGGAAAAATTAAGGACTGCTATTCCTGTTTTTGTCTCTCAGGTGAGTGAGACTGAGGTCAATGGCCAGTTTGAGTCAGTTTGCGAGTCCGTTTTTAGCGAAGTAGAATCCCAGGCCGTGGAGGCCTTGGACCTGCCCGGCTCTTTCCGCACTCGAAGCCACAGTTACCTGCGTGCAATTCAGGCTGGGTATTCCCAAGATGATGACTGCTTGCCTTCAATGACATCTTCTACTGTCACTTCAACTCTCAGATCCACAACAGGTAACCGTATGCCTCAAATCCCACCTGAGAGAGAGAAAAGGCTTAGAGCACATACTCGCTATACATTCAGCACATGCTGAACTACATACTCTGGCATACCTACATATGTACAGTGGGATTCCCTTGTGCTTGAGAGATGACTGATTTGAATGTTGTTTCTGTCGGCTCATGTCTGTTGTGTGTGTGTGTGTTTGCTTTTCTGCGTCTGTGCTCCCCTAGTGTTGAAAGACGGTTGCCTGCAATTCCCTTTTGCACGAGTCATGCGTCCTTTTCTGGGTTTCTGATTGGTTGGGTCTGGTCGTATTGAGAGGCTAGACTGGGGGTCAGAGGGAATTAGGCAGCTGAATATGTAACATCTCACACCCCTGAAGACACATCTCAGCATGCTTTTAACTAGCACAGCTGTCTAGAGCATGCGACTCACAATGAGGAAGTGTTTCCACGCAGAACAGAGCGTCAGGTTTTAGACATGTTCTTTATATTTTACAAATGGTTGTGTTTTCTGCATTGATTATTAGTTGAAATAAAATAAATGTTCTGGGTCAGGTTAGTTAACTTTAAAGGCTGTTTCATTCCTGAATGCACAAAGCAATGACTGTGAACTATATAAACAATTTAATGTGTTGCATAAAACATCAACATTAGTGAGTGGACAGAAATTCACAATGCTTCAGAAGCGGGGGTCAAAGAGAAAAGTGCTATGGAAGTCATTTGAATCCAAATATTTTCATTAAAAACCAATGTCTAATTAAAAAGAAAATGTCCTTCAATAAAACATAGAGCAATATGCGCTTGTGTGTTAAGTTCTCCTCGAAAGAAATATCACATTCTTACATAAACTAAATGCTAATTAGTGTTCAAGACATAATATTTAGGTAAATTGAATCGGTTTATTAGGGGCCAAGCACCGAAGGTACTTAAGAATTTTTATTGTTCCGCTCTGGAAGTCTATGGCAGCCCATAGAACCGATTACGGGAAAGTTATGAAATTTAGCTCACTGATAGAGGACAGTCTGAACTTTGACCACCAACTGTCCAAATTGACCAATTTTTTTCCCCTCTGATTCCTTGGCTTAAGATGGTTCAATTGAACATTTCTGCCATTTTGAATTTTCAAAAGAAAAAAAACCCTACTTTTTCAATCTCCTCATAGACCATTGTTCTGATTTTCACACAAATTTAACCAGATCATCTTTAGACAATGCTTACAAAAAGTTCAATTCAAGTTGATTTGTCAACTCGATGAAGAGCACGGCAAAATGGATGAGAGGCTTTATCTCCCTTACTTGGTTTGTTATGAAAAACCATAATGTACATGTACCTGCACAGTTTTGAAGCAGTGCCACCTAGTGGTCTGGAGATATGAAAAATGACTCTTTTTGCTTATAACTTCTGAACGGTTTGGCCCAAAATCACTCAATCAAACATTGGTTCAGCACGCAGAGTCAAATACTCACAAACTTCCCCATCTGCCATTTGGATTTTGTCATAAAATGCAATATTTAACGAATACGTTAGCATGTTCTTACGAAACTTGGTATGTGTAATTGGCCTGTGAACATGCCCTGGCGGTACTCAAAAAGTTTCAGGGCAGCGCCACCTTGTGATCAAAAGTTATAATGAAATTTCCAGAAATGACTTTTTGATAAAATTAGCCTATTGTAATGAAACTTAATGACTATTTGGTTAATGCCAAGAATATAGATACAAATTTAGCCGTAGGCCGTTTTGATTTTCTTTAAAAAACTATTTTTTCGACGACTTCTAGACCTTTGGTCCGAATTCACCAAAATCGAATCCTATGCCGACAAAAGTAATGGATTTTGTGTCGATTGACAAAACCCATTTTGTATAACGCATCAAAAAATATGTTATGACATGATGCGCCACCTATTGGTAAAAAGTGATAAACCATCATATTATATGACATATAATTGTATTGATGATTTTTTTTTTAAATATGTCTTTACTTGATCATTGTTGCAGTTGGTCTGATGCTTCTAGCCATGATGGCATGACTAATTTTCCCTCTTTTGTGCTTGGCCCCTTAATTGCTGCTTGCAGCTATATTCGGATAAATTTATTTCTGTATACTAAATCAAGCATGCAGTAAATCCTTCATTTTATAGAAAATATTGATTTATTGTAAACAAAACTACTTATTATAAAAAAAAATATTATAATTATTTAATAGGCTTGGATTGAATTATGAATGAATATTTGAGTTGAATATTTTTGCATCAAAAGACTAAAAGTTTCATTGTAGTTCTAAATTCAGAAGTCAGTGAATTTTCAGTGGTTTGTTAATGTGCTAATTGAATTAGCTTGAGTATAATGATTTAATAATCTCTCTATGAATTCAAAAACTGGATCTGAAAACAAATCCCATTATCCTAATCCAGTTTTACCATTAATCCTTTCTAATGAGTAATTTCCCCCAACCTAAATGAGTTTAAGGAGTCCTGACAGAGCAGGTGGGGAGGTTTTGTGCAACACATACTTATCCGAAAGTGTGCATGTGTCACAGTGTCTTTGTGCAAACAGAATGCCCGTCTCTACACCCTCCCCGACACCCCTGCTGTGTTTGGTGTACACATGGAGTAAAGCTATGAACCCTATTGAAATACCACAATCTGATGTCAAATATTGTGACAATAAAAATGTTTTTTTTTTCTTTCATTTGTTTACATTTTGAAAACCAAAATGCTAATTTGTTTTTGTATGATTTGTTTGGTCACTCCAGTCAAACGTTGTTTCTTTCATTAAATGTGGGGTTGTTTGTGTTTATTCAAACTGGAGTTTGATTTAATTGGACCTTCACACTGTCAAAAACTCATACTGACCACACACTGAAGACTCTAAGGAGAAAGGAGAGCTCTCCAATCCCACCGTCTCACTCTGCTGAAGTGCTTTCACCACATATGGCTCTGAACGCAATCCCTGTCAGCTCACGTCAACCGGCTGTAGGACAAAACCATTTTCTCAAAAGGATTTCATCCAGTCTGTTTCACTCTGGAGGCCTTCTTGTTCCAGCAGTCCTGTACTACTTTGGTTTTTACCAAAATAACCATACTATGTGTATGTGTTAGAAGCCAAATTAGATGTTTTCTTCCCTTAAAGCCTTTTAAAATCTTAAATAATTGCTTAAGCTCTGGTATTGATGCTCTCTGATTCTATAGTTAATAGAAAAAGCACTTCAAAAGCACTGACCTATCAGAGAAATGTTATCAAGCAAACCCCATAGATTCACCAAGTAGATGAAGCTAAATTTAGTTGCGGCTAAAATCAATGGGACATATTGAGTAAGGTGTTGGGTGTTTCTGTGATGGTGGAAAGAGAGGGAGGGTGGCATGGCCCCTCATTGGCCATCACAGGAAGGAGATCCAGGGGAAAAGAGCAGCTGGAGGGATGCCTGTCACAGGTATTATAATGTCAACACGCATACATCTTTCAATGGATATGTGTGTTTTTGCACTGCCTTCTCAACTAAATCAGGACTAGTCCTTTGAAAGACACATAACTAAAGGTCAGATCAGGGACAAACAGTGTTCAGTTGCCAAAAGTAGCAATGCTTTTCCATGAAAGGCATTTCACAACTATTTTTCATTTATTTATTTTATTTTATTATTTTTTAAATGCTGTTGATTGCCACAGAATTTTTTGTTTTTGACTATATAACAAAAAACTTCACTTACAATAAAAGTCTATGGGGCAAGACATTCTAAAAGGTTTTAAATAATACAAATGTGAAGATAATATTTTTTTAGCAATATTATCACACTAGTCTCATGTTATTTTTACAGTAACTCGTGTGGTGATATTTTTGCAACAGTTGTATTTATATTGGTGTAAAGCTTTGCCCCAGAAGTTCATTGTAAGTATATTCCTGTAAGTGCAAATGCATGTTTTGAGGGATGGGTTGAAATTCTGTGGTAATCGACATCATGTTGCAGATGGTGTCACTATAACTTAAAGGGATAGTTCACTTTGAAAGGGATTTTTGAAATGTTTGAGCTTACCTCAAGGACATCCAATGCAGGTAGGTGTCTTTGTTTCCACAGTATTTTCAATTTTGATATTTTTAGGTCAAACCGTTCTTGTCTGTCAGTCATATAATGCCTATGGTCACCACCTCAAAGAGCATGCACAGAGAAGTCCAAATTAAACATGATTTAATGACTCGTAAATGTAAGTACACATTGATGGCCTAAGACACGAAACGAGCGGTTTGTGTGAGAAAACGAACAGTATTTATATTGTTTTTACCTCATGTAAAAACGATGCAGATCTATGGCGACCATAGACCTGCATTATATGACTGACAGACAAGAATGAGTTGACCTAAAAATATCAAAATTGAAAATACTGTGGAAACAAAGACACCTACATCTTGGATGCGCTTGAGGTAAGCTAAAACATCCAAAAATTATTTCAAAATGAACTTTCCCTTTAAATTGAACTCGGAACATTCATGTTAATGACTGAATGGGAAAAGCAATTAGTTTTAAATTTTCCTTATTTTTTATGACACTGGATGGATAGGATTTCTTAGAATGTTTTTTTTTTGTTTTTTTTTTTTTAATGGTTGGGTCACTTAACATTTTTCTCATTTTTATACCAACCTTGGCATCCTTGAAGATCAAACATGGCCAGCAAAATGCGGTTGGAAGTAAGAGCTGGTGTGGAAGATTTCAGCTGTGATGGACAGTGGGATTGCAGCCTCTGCCTGGTGCAGCCCTCACAAAGACCTAACAATGCTATTGGATTGTACTTCTTCTAAATATCGCCCCTATAATCTCCACATGGTCCAATCAGCTCGATAGATGAGCTTTTAACATATTCAATAGGGTTCATATCTCCTTGCTTGAATGATTGCGTGACATTTTATTGCCTTTTCATCTTTTCTGTTGCACAAAACAAAACAAAAACTAAAATCCTCCACATTTGCCACAATGCTCTGTGATTTGTTAAACGGATAAAAGCTGGTTGATAGCGTTGAAATATTGTTTTTTAATGGTTATGCTGTGAAGAGATGGAAAGGCTGAACAGATGAGATGTTCTGACGCGAGTGAGAAGGCAGTGTAAACACACATCTGAAGGCTAAATGTATGTGAGTAAAAAAGTGAAAGACCCTGACAACACCATGTGCTCGACTGCAATAAATATTCAGTTTTGGTTTTCAAATGAACACTTTCATTAAAACAGTGGCGATTCTAGCCTTTCGTCAGTACAGTACACAATCAAAAATTGTGTGCCAACAGTTTGGATATAAATGTCTGTCACAAGCTGCATGCGCCCAGCAAACAGAGAACGTTTCCCTAACTTTCCTGTATTGTTCTCATTTGGTCATTTTTGGGAACCAAATAAGAATGTTCTGGGAATATTCCCTGAAGGTTATTTTTAGGTTCTATTTTTATAACCTAAAAGGAATGTTCCCATAAAGATTCCAGAACGTTCCCCAAACCTTAAGGGAACGTTCTATTAATGTTAAGAAAACTTTCCTGGGTAACCAATGGGGAACATTCTGGGAACCCAAAACTAACGTTCCCAGATCGTGAAATGGTTAGCTGGGATAGTGCTGCTTTGTAGGACAATAGAAGACATTTGAAAGATAGAAGATGTTTTGCTTCCTACAAGTACAAAGTATTATAGGGAAATATCAATCTCATCCAGCACTCTTTTTGTTTACTGTCTTATAAAATTTCCCATGGGTGTCAAATTCCTGGAGGGCAACCAACGCTCCAACTCTAATTAAACACAGCTGAACCATTTAATCAAGTAAAAAAATATAAATCAGGATTACTAGAAAAAGGTGTTTTGGAGCTACACTTGTTTTTGGACCCTCCAGTTTGACACGTGAAATATCCCATTTCTATTTCAGTGTGAGGAACCGCTGCAAACAATTCAGTATGTGTGTAAACTACCCGGATAAATCAAACAATTTTGGACCTTTTCGCATTCCTGTTTGTCCGATTAGATCAAACTTTGATTCATTTGCAAATCTGGAATCACTAGTTGTGATTCTAAACAGCTGATATAAAGCGCATGAAAGGATAGCTGGAATATTATGGAATATGTCCTTAGGGTGTTGCAACCGCGTTTGAGGGGGGCCCCGTGTGATGAAAGTACCAAGGACAGCCCTGTTTCCGCTACCTCGCACTGGGCCCCGCACATCAATCTGGGGGGGGAAAAAAGGTCTTCCAACACCCCTGCAATAAACATAGGACAAGATTGGCTAAACAGGACAAATTAGTGTGAGAGCACAATTCCAAAACATCGCCGATTGGAGTGGATAGTTCTGTGCTTGATCTACTGACACAGCCCGTTCTCATCCCAAGGCGTCATCTAACTGACGCTTTTGACCATACGTCAACATCCGACGTTTTAGGGTACCCTTTAACGTCAGTTAGATGACGCTATCTAATCCAAACCCTACCCCAGACCTAAACCTACCCGTGTCATCTAACTGACGCTAAAGGTAAAGCGTCAGTTACATGACGCCCTAGGATAGCGTCATCTAACTGACGTTAAAGGGTACCGTCAGATGTTGAAAAGCGTCAGTTAGATGACGTCTTGGGATGAGAATGTGTTGACTGACGACGTGCAAATTAAAGAACACAGAGAGTCGGATCGTTTCCATAATGACCAAAGCAATCTACCAGGTAGCGCCTGGTTTAAAGGGTTAGTTCACCCAAAAATGAAAATTCTGTCAGTATTTACTCACCCTCATGTTGTTCCAACCCCGTAAGACCTTCGTTCATCTTCGGAACAAAAATTAAGATATTTAAGATATTAAGATCACTCCTGCATACTAGTCCATAGGCTTCTTGAGGGAATGACTTGCTGTCCTCGAAAAGTCATTAAAGACATCGTTAAAATAGTCCAAGTGACTACAGGGTCTCAATCTAAGGTTTATCGAACGACGAGAACACTTTTGTGCGCAAAAAAACAACAAAAATAACGACTTTATTTCAACTATTCGTTTATTTCTCCCTCTGCGCGAGTCAGGTTACTAGTTTAATAGCGTAAGCTTCTGTTATTGTACGTCACACGCATCACACACATGACCAGCGTCGGCCAATAGTGAGCCTACGTGTGACGTAGCTTTATGCAATCACACTACGTTAACTGACTACAGGCCCATGGAGAAGGAAGTGAATAGTTGAAATAAAGCCGTTATTTTTGTTTGTTTTTGCGCACTAAAGTATTCTCGTCGTTTGATAAAGTTAAAATTGAGCCACTGTAGTCACTTGGACTATTTTAACGATGTCTTTAATGACTTTTCGATGCCAGCAAGAGTCATTCCCTCAAGAAGCCTATGGAATAGTATGCAGGAGCGATCTTAATATCTTAAATATCTTAATTTGTGTTCCGAAGATGAACGAAGGTCTTACGGGGTTGGAACAACATGAGGGTGAGTAAATACTGACAGAATTTTCATTTTTGGGTGAACTAACCCTTTAAGATGTGCATTTTGGGGGGCGGTAAATAATGGCGTAAACACCAGAACATTGAAGAGCGCGAACCTTATTAAATCACCTTGCGTGATTCATTTTAATGGACGCCTCCCATAAATGTTGCTCATGGAAGGGAAACTCCTACAAATGGATAATATGCAATAAGGTCAGTCGCAAAAATGACTGTGCCCACGCCTTTAGTGTCTTTTTTTTTTCAGTTTTTTTTAACGCAAAAGAGGGTTTGCGCTGACCCAAGCTCTTAGTAAAACAGACATTTACATGCTTCCTTTGCATTAACACCAAAACTGACTTCCCAAAAACTTTTTCTGATGAAATCAAAATCTTAAAAAATGAAACCTATGCAGTTGAGAATGGTGTGTACATGGCCTTTACTCAGAGACTGCTAATATGAGACATAAAACAAGTGTTGACGTTAGATAAAGTGAGAGGCTTGGCCAAATTCCACAGCTGTTCATCCCTCTGAATTTCTATATATCCAAATTTGTCTTCCAGAGGGGTATGATGCAATGGAGGGCATCTCATTGCTAAATGAGGATATTGAGGACGATGATGGCGCCAGCTCCTCGGCATATCAAGAAATCGAGAGGTTTGAAAGAGAAAATGCTGGACGTAGTCAACACAGCACCAGTTCCACGGTCACGGCTATCTCTGTTCCGCCGACCTCATCGCACGGCTACCGAGTCCCATGTCCGCCCCCGTCCCAGCCTCCACCAGATCCCCCCGTCCCGCAGGCTATTCAGGCTTTCAAGGAGTCTGCAAATATGGTGGCTGCCTTCAACATGCAGTGGAAAGAGGAGATATCGGCAATGCGCTACGAGCTGGCGGAGCTGCGCAGGGACGTCTGCGGAGAGCTCAAGACTTTCAACAGCAACTTCTTTAATTTCACACAGTGCTACAACATGTGGACGATGTGCCGGGAGGCTGCCACCAGCACCAGTTCCGCTCAGTCGAGCGAGAGGGTGTCCATTGGCGTCCAGACTGGTGCTAACGGTCTGGTGAGACAAAACACTGCGGACGCTTCAGTCATGTGTCAGCCCGAACCGGCTGCCTTCAATATTTTCGACCTGATGGAGCCCCCACGCATCGAGATCACAGAGGGAACTCCTGAAGGAACCTCGGCCACCAACAGCCCAACCAGCCCTGCCAGTCCTGATAGACCCAACACCGGCCCACCGTTGACCAAGCCGCTGGGAAGATCCACGTTAGACACTGGGAGGAAGAAGAACAACTGCAGTCGAGCGGACGGTCAAAGAAGTGCCAGCCTTGAACTCTGGTGCAGAAAGTACACTAGTGGACCAATGTCCTACTTATCTCTATCATTCTGATCATTTTCATCACCGGACCAAGCATTGACTTTGTTTCCGAATCAACCCTATACACCTGGGGAAACCCTGCGCCCGAAGGGAAGAGCTTGCCGAAAGTGCCGTTTTGGCGAAACGGGGATTGTGTAGCCATTCTAGATGGAAGCATTGGCTGTTCCAGATCATATAATCAGTTTACATCACCACGGAAATGATTCATGAATGTTATTAGCGTTGTAGGCAATGTCACAATTTGTCCGACTGTCACTGTCAGTGTGTTGTCCATTGTCCAAGCAGTTCATGTGTGACAGTGGTGAATGATCTCACCACTCAATCTGACCAAAAGAGGTTATGAACATAGTTGAAGGATAAAGATGGACCTTTAGAATGGTAGTTTTCCATTTCTGAATATAATAACATTTATGGTTAACATTAGCACCAACCACTTTGTTCTACAGTATACCATACCTTACACACACTCATATCTCATGTGGTTGCTAACAAGTTGTTACATAAGAATTCCGGTATGCATGGTGGAACCCACTTTATATTAAGTACTACTATGTACATTTAAATTAGGGCTATCACGATTCAGCGATTAAATAATCAGTGTTGGGGAAGCTACTCTGAAGTTGGACAAGCTACAAGCTACTCATAAGTTAAAGTAGTTAAACTACAGTCAAGCTACCCTTTTGGAAAAGTAGTTAGCTACACTACAAGTTACTATCAAAAAGTAGCTAGCTACATTGAAACTATTTTTGCTTACGTATATTATAAATAACTGAATAAGTGTCTGAGGAATGTTTTAAGTAAAATATTTAGTGTTTAAAACAATGCAATACAATTATGATTTCAAAGAGTATTGCTTTATTACACACAACACTCGAATATCTCAGACTGTTTGTTAAAAGTGCAAAATTGCAACAAATAGCCTACAACATTGCAAGAACAAAATATACATCCAACGTAAATTGTATGTAGAACATTTTCTCAAAAATACTGATTGAACTTGGACAAATAAGGCCATGGGTAATTAACGTTAGTTGTTTCTCCATCCTCCTAATCTGCCGTCACGTCTTGCTCGATCACGGATAATCATAATATGGGTGTGTCAACCCACTTCTGTACGTCAGTGAACCGTTAGCCGCAAGACGCGTGATTAAACAACAGGTGGCGGTAATGGCAAAAAATGAGTTTGTAATCTAACAAGGAGAAGAATATCCTTGTATCGCGCTGATTTGCGCAGGCTCGAGAAACGCAATTTAGCTTTTGTTTGCTCTACACCGCTACTTGATGCAAAAAGTAGTTAGCTACTGGAAAAGCTACACTGTTTAGAAAGCAACTGAGCTACTGCCAAGCTACTGAAAAATGTAGTTTGTAGCGTCGCTACTTGTAGTCAACTACTCCCCAACAAAAAATAATTAGAATTAATAAATAAATAATTATATTAATTAATAAATAATTATTAATAAATCCATGTAGGTTACGTATTTGAGTCTCAGAGCGCCTCAGTTCACACTAAACGCTGCTCCACGTGAACTGTTATCATTCACATGCGTCTCAAGCCGTCATACTGGCGCTTTTGACAATGCGTATACATCCAACGCACATGGCACCCTTTAGCGTCAATATGAGACGCAGATATATATGGGCCAGAAGGCGCCTCCTGACCTTAACCCTAACCCTACCCATAACCGAACAAAGCTCTGGGTGGTATATTGATGCTAAAGGGTGCCATGTGCGTTGGATTTAGACGAAATGTCAAAAGTGTCACTATATGATGCCCTAGGATTAGAATTTGTTAGAATAAACATGTTTCTAAATATGCGAACTATAGGTTCATCACGATTTCAAAATAAAAGTTTAAACCCTCATTGTAAATTTTGACGTCCTGATATTCTGACGAAATGTCAAAAGCGTCACTATATGATGCCCTAGGATGAGAATGTCTTAGAATAAACATGTTTCTAAATATGCGAACTATATGTTAATCACGATTTTAAAATAAAAGTTTAAACCCTCATTGTAAATTTTGACGTTGTAATATTCTGACGAAATGTCAAAAGCGTCACTATATGATGCCCTAGGATGAGAATGCGTTAGAATAAACATGTTTCTAAATATGCGAACTATATGTTAATCACGATTTCAAAATAAAAGTTTAAACCCTCATTGTAAATTTTGATGTCCTGATATTCTGACGAAATGTCAAAAGCGTCACTATATGATGCCCTAGGATGAGAATGCATTAGAATAAACATGTTTCTAAATATGCGAACTATAGGTTAATCATGATTTCAAACTAAAAGTTTAAACCCTCATTGTAAATTTTGATATCCTGATATTCTTGTTCGAGAAATTACAGTGTCTGTAGCATTTCTATTGTAAATAAGTGGCCAAATATTAAACATTAACCCTTAAAGACCTAGACCATTTTTGGAGCACCTGCACCGCTTGTTCTTTTCTTTGTTTTTCTAACCCATTATAGCAGTCAGCATCAAGTGCCATATATCATTTTTATCAGGAGAACTTGAAGTTTCAATTTATCTCATTTAAATAATCCATTTTTACATTTAATATGTCTTAGAATGGATGAATTTACCAGATTTAAGAAAAACAGCAGCATATTTGTAGTGATTTTTTTTACTCAACTCAAACAAATCCTCCTGAAGTTTGGATTTTTTCCTTTAGAAAGCTGTACTTGGATATTTTACATTTCCAGATGTAATTTTGACTACATGCAACAATCCCTAAGCAAGTTATAGGCATTTATTACAACATTATGATAGGCGATTTTCAGTGAAAACAGTGTTTTTCATACTGACAATTTAGATGTGTCCAAAAAAGTTAAGGAAGTTACATAAATAGAAACATTGTAGTAGAACAATGAAGCAAAAAAAAAAACTTATATATAAATAAAACTTATATAACCTGTATAACCTATATATATACATAAACACACACACACACACACTTACATACATAGCCTATATGAACTACTTTGACTTTACCTCTGTTCAAATTTCTAAAGAAAGATGCTAATTGGTCGTGCAAAAGACCAAGAACTATATTTATTGGTTGAGTAGATGATAGTTTTAACCAATCTGGGGATGGGGTGGGACTAAGCATTAACAGTCATTTATGATTGGCTCAGAGGAAAAAAAACGCACGGGTTTCTTTGACGAATCAATGCTGATCAAAACTTGATGACGCAATCACATTCACTACGGAGCTTCTGAATGTCCAAACGCGATTAACCCGATATCACAGAAAAGCCGCGAATCTCCTCTTTATGGGACTTTTTAAAGCATACGGATTGGAGCAGCGGTTCAAAAGTTATTTAACATTTAAGAACAACAGTTATTTTTAGCCGCCGGCGGCTGTATAGGTCTTTAAGGGTTAAGTAAACATTTAAAATAAATGTCGTCTGGCCAAAATTAAACAAGGATTTGATCTGCCGTAAAGTGTAACGACAACCAGGCATTATAATACATAATGTACATAAGATGATTGTTATGTATTTGAACCGTGTTATGAAACCATATGATTACTTGGTTTTGATACTTTTTTAACCAAATATTGTTGTCTCATTGTTATTATGTATTTAATATAATATTAAAGGCTTAGGTGTTCACTTAAGTCTATTTTCATTACCATAAAAACTCAATTATGATTGAATCAATGCACTTAATGTGTATACATGTTTAATGTTGTACTTATTTATAAAAAAAACCTACATGTAAATACATTGTAATTACACCCTATCCCTCAACCACACAACTAAACCTGTCCCTAACTTTCGCCGTATATTACAACTTGAACACTTGAAAACAAAAACATTACACCAATAGATCTATTGAAGAGAGCACTTAGTACATAAAGATACATAATGTAAAGCAGGACCACATGATAAATTGGATAGACATTTATATTCTTATGTAACAACTTGTTAGCATTTCTTTTAAGTTTCAAGTGCCACATTTCAACCTTGACTTTGTGTAATTCATGCTGTAGAACAACATATTTGAACTTACTTGACATTGAAATTCTCTATTCTAAACCCCTTATAGGAACCCCATTATATTGGACTACAAAGTGGACCAATAGCCGTCACACAATGCTTTGCTTTTCATTTTAAGTGAAAATGATGAACCGTATACAGCAATCATGTTATGCTAGACCAGAATCGAACATTAATGTTATCAGATTGGTATTCAGTTCATTTTGAAATCCTAATTTATGTTCTCAGTCTCCCAAGAAAGTCATGTACGTATAAATGGATTAGATTCACTAAATTTAAATGGTATTTTAATTCAAGCATCAGCCCTTAACATATGTATTGTAACTCTGCATCTGCAGTGTGTAATTATTATCCATATATATATATATATATATATATATATATATATATATATTAAGCATCTGTTGACTATTTACAAAGTAGTGCTGAGTGGTATTTTATGATTATAATACTTTAATCAAGGATGGAAAGAGATGCATTTTATTTCATTGAATCTATACAGCGACGGCTATCCCCTTAAATCTATGGCTTTTGGATTTTGAATCTATGGATTTCTCTATGGCTGTTTTTTGACTTCTACTCTCAGTCCTAAATATTCAGTTATACAGTAGCTGTGTGCAAGATATTAATAGTTACAACACTAAAACGTTTATTTCATCCTCTTATTATGTTTACAATTTATAGAATTTATATATAACTGTAAATGACTGTAAGAATCACTTTTGTTGTGCCTTGTAAATCATACATTATCATTTAAAAAAAATATGAATTACCAATGACATTTTTATTCCAAAGGATATCTGAATAAGATTGTAATTGAAACTTGCCACTCTCTTTAAATCAGTCAAAAATATCATGTCCCTTTCATAAATATATGATGTCATGAAAACCCACATAACGCATAACATTCCCTAAATATAAACTGACTATCGCTCAGCACTACTGTGGTTTTGTACTTTCTATGTAGCTTCACGAAATGATTGCTTCTGTAATTGTCACACAATTTTTCTCATAAATATTCTGTAACTGTGACCTTGACTTTCTCACCAACGCAAACCTTTATTTATTTATTTTTTTTCAGTCAAGAATACAAAATGCGAAAAAGTTTCTACTTTAAAGATTGTTTCATTGTAAGTCACTTTTTGCATTTAAGGGACCATCTGCATTTTTCTCCACAGGACACACACAGCATGCGCAACCAGTTCTATATGCACAAAATGTATATACGGTATTTAAATCAAATTATTTAAATAACATAACTGTTATTTATTTATTATTTAGGGGTTTACTTGCAGGACATTCAATCTCCATGTGCCACTATAATATAGTAAACAAATCACTGTGACACTTATGGAAAAATTGCATTAATACACCATATAGTTCACATAGAAAATAAGTATCATGTTAAAAATATAAGATAAACATTCCTTAATGAAATATATTTTTATGTACTAGGTTTAAGTAGTTTATTTATAACAGAGGCTATATGAAACTATTTTGTTTACTAGAAAAATAACTCCTCATGCCAAAGTTTAAGGCAATATTTGTCTTTTGAAAATGAAGTAGCCTATATTTAAAATGGGGGATTCATTTGAAATATTACAACACAATTCATTGTTTAGATTCGCCAGTGTTACCTTGAGTGGTAGTAACAATTTGCAATCTTAAATAAGAAATATTCAAGAAATTAATCACAACATCATTTTCGATAGACATATCTCCATTTACCTTGAGTAAAGGATAAAATTCACTCACATCATTATACTTTAAAGATCAATTTTAGCATTTTTAACTTTTCAAATACCAAATGTGGATTTTTTCTACAACATTCATGAAAACAACCATCTAATTAAAACCATCTTAAATCCATTAGTTTTATGCCACCATTGTTTATATATATATATATATATATATATATATATATATATATATATGGTCATTGAGCAAGCCATTTATTTGGCATTAAAGACACCGTCAAATGTCCTTGGTCCTTTGCAAAGCACGGAGTGGCACGGTTTGAATGTACTGACACCGTCATTACTAGTGATGTAATTTCTAGGCCTTTTATTTTTTTAGCTCATTAATCTACGAATAGGGTCTTGCTGATGTGTGTCCTGTTGCAAATGGAGATATTGAGTTATCATGCTTGGTGACAGTTTAACTGCTTTAATTGGCTTAATTAAAAAGAGACAATGCACACAACGCACACATTTAAAAGATAGTTCACTCAAAACTGACAATTCTGAAATCATGTTGTTGGACTTATGTTGTCCCAAACCTGGCTTTATGACTGACTTACTACTTCTGTGGAGCACAAAAGATGTTACTATTTTGTCCTTAAAGGAGTAGTTCACTTAAAGGGATAGTTCACTTTGAAATAAATTTTTGATATGTTTTAGCTTACCTCAAGGACATCCAAGATGTAGGTGTCTTTGTTTCGACAGTATTTTCAATTTTGATATTTTAGGTCAAACCGTTGTTGTCTATCAGTCATATAATGGCGGTCTATGGTCACCACCTCAAAGAGCATGCACAGAGAAGTCCAAATTAAACATGATTTAATGACTCGTAAATGTAAGTACACAGTGATGGCCTGAGACACGAAACGAGTGGTTTGTGTGAGAAAATACAGTATTTATATCGTTTTTTTCTTCTTGTAACCACAGCCACAAAGCGCCCTTAGATCACTTGGACGTGGCTGTACTTACATTTACGACCTAAAAATATTTTTTTTAAAAACTACTGCGGAAACAAAGACACCTAGATCTTGGATGCCCTTGAAGTAAGCTAAAACATACCAAAAATTCATTTCAAAGTGAACTATCCCTTTAAAAATGAAAATTACCCCATGATTTACTCACCCTCAAGCCATCCTAGGTGTATATGACATTCTTCTTTCAGACGAATACACGCAGAGTTATGTCAATAAACACCCTGACACTTCCAAGCTAATCATCAGTTTGAAGCTAAAAGAAAAAGCATCCATCCATCATAAAACAAACTCCAGCTTCAAACTGATGGTTGCAATCAAGAGTCAATCAAAAGAGCCACAATATTTTTTAATATATATAGCTATATACTGTAACTCAGATTGTATTCGTCTGAAGGAAGAAAATCGTTTACACCTATAGCTTCGGGGGATGATATTAATTTTAAAGAGAACTACTCCTTTAATGAAAGTCAGGTCCAAAACAACATTTGGGCCTATTAAAAGGATACTCCCCTTTTTTGGAAATAGGCTCATTTTACAACTCCCCCAGAGTTAAACAGTTGGGTTTTACCGTTTTCGAATGTATTCAACCGATTTTCTGATATTTAGAAGAATATCAGTAACCAGACAATTTCTGGTCTCGTTGACTTCCATAGTAGGAAAAAAATATATACTATGGATATCAATGAGACCAGAAACTGTCTTGGCACTGATATTCAAAATATCAGAAAATCGGCAGAATGGTTTTGAAAACGGTAAAACCCAACTGTTTAACTCTGGGGGAGTGGTAAAATGAGCCTATTTCCAAAAAAAAAGTGGAGTATCCCTTTAACTTTAATTGACATTTGCATGTGACATTTTTCAAAAATCTTCTTTTAAGAAGAAGCAATGATATGAGGCTGGGCAAATGATGACAGAATTTTCCATTTTTGGGTGAACTATCCATTCAAATAGTGAAGATATATTGTTTGAGCCTCTGTGTTATTTGGATTTTTTGCCTCATTTTTTATTCTGTCAGAAATAAGAGAATCACTTTAAAACAGTGACACAGAGAATGTGTGTAAAAAAAAAAATATATGGATTTTAGAAGCATAATAGAACATGATATTATATAGCAAATGCCCATGGTGTGGGAATCAATGATATGCTGTATATATTTCAACATGAGCTTTACCCAACAAGGGTTTAGCCATACGAAATAAATGAACAGCTAAAAGGGCCAACAGATTTATAAAAGAAATTGTACGATGCATTATTTATTTATTGTGGTGTAAATGACCTATGAACTGTTATTCAACATTCAGATATAATTCATTGGTTTATATTGCTTATATGTATACTTTCTTCTCTAAAACAATTGAGCCACCATAATTACCATACTGTTTATACCTACAGAGGTGCAATAGACTGATGAATTGTTCCAGGTTTAATTTCTGTTTTTGATTTCCTAAGAGACATGTTCAGGGAATGAAAATATGTTTGTTTAAAGGTGCTGATGATATTGCAGATGTTCTTTCAATCTTATGACCTTCATTCATTCTATGCAAGTCCTGTGTTTTTCTGTATGCGTCACTGGCATGTGTCTATTTCATTTTAAACAGAACTTAAAGGGCGGGATGAAGCCCTTAGATATTTTTTGACAAACCTTGCATGAATCTCAGGCACTTATTGTAACCCTTTGCTTCTTTTGTTGCTGTTGATAATGTTGTTATAAGTATTTGCATTTGTGTGTTATGCTAATTCATTCTGTTTCAATGTAGCAGCTACATTTTTACCATTGTCAATACAGCAAGTAAAGAACAATTGTGTACAGTATGGTTATAAAGGAATAGTGAAATTTAGATGTCATGATGATGATTTATTGAGATAATGAAATTTAATTGTATCACCAAAACCAAAAAAAGATTTTTTTTTAATGTAGCTTGCTTATAGTTTAATGGCAAAACTACAATGAAATAACATGCTCTTTCTGTTAACAGTTGTCATATTTGATCAAACTACATTGTTATTTATAGGACTGGAATTTTAATCATAAAATAACGATTGAGGATTTGAGATTAGGGGGACTCAATTTTCAGCCCAAAATTAAAATTCTGTTCTTTTTGACCCTCATGTCATTCAAATACTGTGTGACTTAGCCTATATGTTCTCCGAAAGAAAGAAAACCAAGGGTTTGGAATGATTTAAGTGTAAGTGAATTACATAAATTGGATTTTTAATTCTCCAAAACATGTTATATGTGCTTCTCTTTACAAACTAACTGTGATTTATTTTGATTTGTTAAGATCTTTTTCAATGTATACATGGCCTTATGTATTTTCTTTTTCTTTTCAGTGATAAACATAAAAAAGGAAATGATTAACAGATATGACATGGGTTGTGCAGGTGTTTTCACTCATTTGACATCAGAATTTCATGTGGGATCATAGCAACACTGCTGTGCTTAAAGATGTGTTGGGGAAAAAAGAACCATTTTGAAAGTATGTTTCTTTTATAAGTAAACATATTGACATAATAGGCATAATAATACAGAAAACGAATAAAAAAGAATATTACAAATGCATACACCTCTCCGACCCTTTACTTGGAATAATTATTTTAACCACATACTGTACATTGAAGTCACTTGCTAATGTCCTGACCCTATATGCCATTAACCAACAGTTCTCTTTCGAGTGAAACTGAACATTAGCGCTTTGGGAACACTCCTGTGTGAGCCGAAGAACGTGTGGAAACATGACGATCGTATTGGCCAATAGCGCAGTCAGATGATGTTGTGCCACAGCACCACTGAGACCACAAATAGGTCCCTAAAATGCACATCACCAGTTTCTTTGTTATACAACAGCATAATGGCATCCAAGAATTACAAATAGTGTATTCCACCATGCCCTCACTACCTAACGAGGGATGACAAACATGATATGTAATCTGCTTGGGTCATCTCTCAAGAAGTCATCTCTCAAGGGGGCAATTTCCCTCTTTGGGAATGTTACTCAATGAGAAAGGCTTTACTCATGCCTGGCTCTCCCGTTGTGGTTCGGGTCCCATGCTTGCTGAGGGGGTACAGTTGCTCAAATCATGTGTGTTGCAGATGGAGCTGGTTGATAGGCTTGACACGGGCACTGCCCTTTCTCTTGCTCCTTCATCGTCCTCTAAGGGCCTTTTTCTGGATTCAGAAGTTGCCTAGCGAATTTTTCTCATCCAGACAAGGACCAACTGTCAGCCAACTCTGGCTCTGAGGTGTTGGGTGGCCAAAGTATGCCTCGTCAGCCATCACAGTCCGTGCTTTCAAGGAACTGCTTGAGGTGGTTACCTTTGTGGTGGATAAACTCAGGCTTAAATGATCAGATGATAAAAAAGAAGTAAATTTGAGACATCTGCTATTCTACTCGGACCTTCACAATTGCCCCTTTTCCACCAAAGCATTTTGAGAGCCGGTTCGGAGCCGGTGCCTACTCGCGAACCAGTTCTTTGTGTTTCGACAGCCAAAGAACCAGTTCTCGGCCAGAAAAATTTGTTCCAAAGTGGCACCAACTCTTCGCTGGACTAGAACCAGAGAACCGTTCTTTTACCACGGCACCCTTACGTCAGGGGCTGGGGCTGGGGGCTGGGGTGACCAACAACGCGACGGGTCGCAAGTTGAACCAACTTTGAACCAGCACCAGTTCCGAACCCATTCTTTTTTGGTGGAAAAGGGGTAACTGAGGTGTCAAGGTCCTAGGGCAGCCTGTACTTGACACCCATTCATAAACATGCAATGTCAAATTATTTGGCTATCATAGGGTTTAAAGGGTATGGGTTTGCGGTGATGCCACAGGTTAAGATGTAGGCCTATGCAGGCCATTTCTCCCCTGCTTAAGCATCATCGCAGAAGAGGCCCAATTTACCCTCTACCCTTTATTACATCTGGCCTATGAGGCAGCAGGTCAAGCTGGTGCGTCACTGCATATGATGGCTAACTTGCAGGTGTACCAGTCTGACCTGTTAAAAGTCCTTGACTCTCGTGAAGGAGTGAGGGAACACCACTGTGCGACAGATCTTACTCTCCATGCCACAAAGCAGATGACTTGCTCCATCGCCCACAGAAACATACTCTGCAGACATGATGCTAATGCTCAACGATATCATGTTTCAAATTCAATCCGGGGATTGGTTTGTCATGATAGGATTCTGGATACATACTTTCATATCAAACTTCTGCAATATCACAGGAAGTGTTCTCAGAAAGAATCTCAGGTTCACTTTCAGGGGCGAAGCTTACCACTCTTAGGTGATTCCATTTGGCCTAGCCTTGTCACCCCGCACTTTCACAAAGTCCATGGATCCTGCGCTGGCTCCATTAAGAATCCAGGGTACTCAGTTATATGGACGACTGGCTCAAATTGTCCTTGTAGAAAGAGTTAGAAGTTCGGCATCAGAATTTGGGGTTCGAGACTGAACAGCAAGAAGATTGTTCTCTTTCCAAGACAGAACGTTTAATTGGGTGGTCTTAGACTTAATTTTCATGCAGTCTCCTGCTCGAACAGAGTCCATTCTGGCCGCGATGAAAGAAAGCAAGTCAAGAGATTTCTGGCCGAAAATACCAAAGACTGCCAACATGATACCTTTGGGCATTGTGCAACTGCCTGAAGATGATTAAGGTAACTCACAGAGGGCTTTATCCCTTTCTGTGTGGAGGAGATCCCAGTTCCTCACATGTGAACACGTTGTCATCGCAAGATGGTAACTACGGGTGCACCCCTCACAGGTTGGGGTGCCATTCTGGATTAGCCCGAGGGGACTGGGGAGACTGATATCTTCTTCAGCACAAAAATCGCCTATAAATGAAAGTTGTAAATCTGTCTCCAGCCCATTCTCACCCCCAAGGCGTCACCTAACTGACGCCTTGGGAAGCATTTTGACCATGTTTCAATAACTGATGCTTTAGGCGCAGTTAGATGACGCCCTAGGTTCGCATGTAACCCTACCCCCACCCCAGACCTAAACCTAACCGTGTCATCTACCTGACGCTTTCCTTAGCGTCAGTTAGATGACGCCGTAGAATCGCGTCATGTAACTGGAGGGCGCCTAAAACGTCAAATATTGAAGCATGGTCAAAGGTGACGCCTTGGGGTGAGAATGCGTTGCTGTCTCTCGAATATTCCCTCCCAGACCATGTGTTGGTACATCAGTAGTGTCTTGCATTAATCACTTGGGCAGACTGCATTCACTCCCCCTTTTCAGGTTGGTGCAGCAGATCCTGGGCTCAATGCAGAGAGCTCTCCCTGAGGGCACTCTACATTCCATGGCATTCGGATGTGGGTGCAAACATCCTGTCGAGGCAGGGGCTGAGGCTCGAGAATGGAGACTCCACCCCAAGGTGGTGGAATTATTTGGGTAGAGGCTTGACAAAGTGGAATTCGGTCTGTTCATCTCTGAAGAGAGGACCTACTGTCTGCTCTAGTTCGCCCTCACATCGCCAGCTCCATTAGGACTGTATGCCAGGGTGCAGATATTGCCGATGATGTTTGTATGTTTTTCCCCCGATTGCTCTGCTCCAGAGAGTTCTAGCCTGAGGTCAGCAGGACAGAGTCCCCTCTATTGCTAAGTACTACATTCTTGCTGGCCTGAGTGTGGTTCTTGGACCTGATATCTCTCCTTGGATGCTCTACCTGAGATATTCTTTCCCAGGCCTAAAGCAAGATATTTCACCCCAGGCCCGAGATGTGGAAGCTCTTGATCTGGCCCACAGTTGGTACCAGCTCATAGATTCCTGGTCTCTCAAGTTGGTTGTAGAGACTATTATTAATGCTAGAGCTCCATCCATCTATCTCTTTGATAATTCTTTCTCAACTACTTCTGCCTGCAACGACCACATCGATGGAGCCTGTGGGGGAGGCATCCCCTAATATCTAGCAACTATCTATGGTCTCTGTGATGTGCTGACGCTGTGTCACCTGACCATGCTGTTGGCCTATAGACTTGACTTGTTTCCACATGTGCTTCAGACATAGGCTCAAGCTGGAGCGATCCAATAGCTAGTCCCAAACTAATTTCGGACGTTTATTAGGGGACAGGCTTTGCCAACAAAAAACTATTCCAGTTACTGAGAGAATGGAAGTTATGATACAATATTTAGATAAAGCATTGTGTCTTTGTCAGTAAGAAAAACAGACAAAATATCGCCCAATGCACCCACAATTTTCAGTGTTTTCTGTGTTTATTTCTGTTATAATTGTTTTATTTGTTTGTTTTTTCTTGTTAAATTTGTTGTTTATCTTCAGGCAGAATTTCACAGAACTAAAGTGATTTGCTAGATGCAGGATAACAGACATTCAAGATCTAAGAGTTTCTTGATTTGCCAAATTGAAATATTATGAAAATGATGGAATCATTTACATATTAATCACATATTAGTAGTGCTATTCGATCAACAATTAGATTTGCATATCTCTTAAAGCAACTAAGTAATACATAATTGATGATAAATGAAGCCTTCGCTTTATTAATTTTACTTTAAATTGGGAGGTCTTAAGACAAATTTGGCATAATTATGCCTGCACAACTTTCACAGGCTTATTTTGCTATTTATTGGTTTATGATAAAAATTCATAACAAGCAATAAATGAGTCAATTAGTATAATTAGGTTTTTACTTAATATTTTACCAAATTCAATATTCTACCTTCCTGCTGTAGTTTAGAGGCCAAACACTTAACAGCACATGCACGGAATTCTTTGTGAATTCGCCTAATTGTATTTGTTTGTTTGTTTGTTGTTTCTTTGTTTAATTAAGATGAAGACATACTATCATTATTACAGAGAGTGCATGACACAATGCATGACTCAGAAGCAGTGTTTATCTTTTATAGTGTTGAATTATTTGGCCAGTTGTTTTTTTTTTTTCTTTTCTTTTAAATTTCCTTCTTACTAAGCTATCACCTTTTTTTTTTTTTTCATTTTAGGGGCCCGTAGCTTAGCTGGGGGGCGTAGAATGTACGGTAGGTCTGAAAGGGCTCTTTTGTAATATACCTGTTGCACTTCATTTCACATCATTGTTTTGTCTACTTTCACATTATCTGGCTAAATTTATTTTCTGTATCAAAAACCTTGGTTACGCTTGATACGGTGCCCAAGGTTACAGTGTAATTATACAAACATGTACAATACTTACTATATAATTAGGGTTAGTGGTTTGGTTTAGGGTTAGTTGCTTGTAATTGTGAATACTTTACGCATAATATGTGCAATAGGGACACTGTAAAATAATGTGTTTCCTGGCACCCATTTGAGGCAAATATTTACATTTACATTTCCACATTTATTACATAAAGTAAAAATAAAATTACTTCAGTTTATTGTATTGTATTCTTATGATGGTTTCTGTCTGTGTTTATACCTTATTATTATTATTGATTGATTTATTTATTTTTTATGATTTCTTATTTGAATTCACAGGGGATCGTGCATGATTACAGAAATAGTAATATCAATTAAACGTTTTAATAAGTTAGTGATATAACTTCAGTGGTCCTTAGTAAAACTTGACATTATTATTGAGCTCAGTGGTTCCCAAACAGAGGGTGAAAAAGGGGGTATACAAACAAAATGCTGAGTTTGGCCGTTCATTTAATTCTACATCACCTTAATATAACATTAAAACGAAAACCACGGCAGAACTGCAACACACGCCAGTGTTTCTTAAGCAAACTGCAGCTTTAAACGAATAGGGAGAATCAATGATTCAATGACGCATTCATGAATACAGCCACTTGCTTCGTTACTGAATAAATATTTAAATATTAAATATTTAAATATTATTTTCTAGAGGTATTTATAAAGGTAAAAATATCCACTTAAACAAATAAGGGGATAAATATTGTCCCATAAGGTGTGATTGAAGTCTAAGAGAGGGGGTACACAGAGGGGTATTAAATACCTCAGGGGTTACGCCACTCTGAAAAGTTTGGGAAGCACTGGTTTAGCACATTTAGCTGATAATAAACGGTTAAACCTTTTTAAAACGATATTTAAATGGAAAATTTTGTCAAATGTAATTCTAATAATTCAAGATTTACAATGTTTGCCACAAATAATAGCTATAAAATGCAATCACTAATTACAGAAGAATAGGGCAGCTCTATCTGAGAATTGGTATACATTTATAATGACGTTAATGGTATAGACTGAAAAAAGTGAGTTCTGTTACGAGAGGTTCTCTCATACTACGTAATATCTTACGCTAAGGGATAACCTCTTTCCCACGAGATATTGAAGCCAAAATTATCCTTAATATTGAATTAATGTAAAACGTGTTGCGGCAGCATGCAGACATGGGCTTGCGTGCCTATTTGCTGTCCTGTGGAAATTGCAGGTCCAATCAGGGTACTTCGCGCCCAATGCATCATCCTCCCGCCAAAGCGGGCGTGGCCTAGCTCTATAAATATACCTCGATGGGCTGATATATCTGATTTTTCATCTCTTCAGCGAAGCCTCTGGCCTACACCTACACCTTCATTCACCGTTCCTGCTACGCTATCCCAACGCGTTCTCATCCCAAAGCGCCATATAGGACGCTTTTGCAAAAGCGTAAATATCCAACGCACATGGCACCCTTTAACGTCTAATGAGACGCTTCGGTTAGGGTTAAGTTTAGGTAAGGTGCAGGGTAAGGGTTAGACCACTAGGGGGCGCCTTCTGCCCAAATATATCTGCGTCCCATTTCACGTTAAAGGGTGCCATGTGCGTTGGATATTTACGCTTTTGCAAAAGCGTCCTATATGGCGCTTTGGGATGAGAACGGGCTCGCTATCCGGTGTCTATAGTCTTTACGCTCTGCATAAGTGTGTGTTCACCGTTGCGACTCACACTTTTTTTCTCTCTAAAAGAGATTGCATCTCGTGCCGAGCCCTACTCAGTGACAGGGACCGCCATGTAATCTGCGCTTCTTGCCTGGGAAATGATCATGCAGCTCTCGTGCTCGTCGACAGTGACTGCCCTCACTGGGAGCTATTGCCTATGGTGGCACTGAGGACTCACCTGGCATCCTTCTCCGAGTCTGCAATTCCACCTGCTACAGTACCGTGCCGCAAAAAGCACCATACTCAACAGGTCCCTGAGCCTTCTCTAGCCCATGAAAGCTTGCCGGTTCACCCGCCAGCTTCGCTCGCATCGCTCAGCGAGGGACAGTGGCCACCGTCTGCCGCCGCTTCGTCATCGATGACGACGAGCCAGCTGTATCCTCGGAGGCCAGCTCCTCTTTACTGGCGTCGGACAGTGAGGATTGAGCCGTTGTCCGAAAACTGGACAAGGAAGGCCCGGAAGTTATCAATGTGCCGGATTTACGAAACGCTACAGACCTGGCTCTTCACGCCACAAAATCTGCTGAACTGGCCATTGGGCGGACCATGGCTTCTCTCACCGTTGCTGAGAGACATCTATGACTGACGCTGTCGGAGATGCCGGACTTGGAGTGCTCTGTGTTCCTCGACGTGCCCATCTCCCCGACTGGCCTTGTTGGATCTTCCGTCAAAAATTTTCGCGGAAAGATTCATTGAGGTTCAAAAGACCTCACAGGTCTTCCTCCCAAAGCGCTCTTGCTCCACAGCAGGCCGCCTGCCGCCACCCCACAGCATCACCAGGCCCGGGAACAGAGACCACATGCTCTGGCTCTACTGGCCGCCAGAAGGCGCAGGCCCTGGCCAAAAATTTAGATCAAGCCAGAGGCCTCCTAGGAAAACAACGGTGTTCAAGTCTCGCCGCGGCCAGACTTTCACCAAAACTTTTCACTCGTTCAGTTCCAAGAAATGTGTTCCAGTGTATTCTGCATTAAACAAGTCGGTACTACGGCCTTGCCTGCACACAAACACCATTTTTACGGCAACCCAGAGGAATCACACAAAGAGTGTATTTTCTGGTGGTGTTATGAGTGTAATAAAAATACCCACAACCATTGGTAAATGGACTGCATTTATATAGTGCTTTCATAGACCTAATGGCCACCAAAGCGCTTTACAGATTGCCTCACAATCACCCATTCACACACCGACAGCAGTATCAGCCATGCAAGGCGCCATCCACCTCGTCGGGAGCAGCTGGGGTTAGGTGTCTTGCTCACGGACACCTCGACACTTGGTTAGGTGGAACCGGGGATTGAACCACCAACCTTCTGGTTTGTAGACAACCTACATGAACCACTGAGCCACTGCCGCCCAAATAAAATTGGCTCATGTCGATTGTGCATTAAATGTAGTGAATGTGCCCACGACCCAGTGCCCACAAACACTACACAGTGCATGTCTCATGGTTTATGTAAAAACAAAATAGTCAGCCCAGGCTGACGGTGTTTTCACCACAATCGGCGCTCCCTCCGCCTCAGTCACTGCAAACACAGTGTTAACGTCACAGCACACCAGAGCTCCCTTGTTGCCACAATGTCACGACCAGAGACCAGAGCCCACATCTCATTCTACCCCTAGCTATTCATGCAAACGCGTGAGCACAGCTTCCCGGGGTTATCGGAATTGGTGCTGAACACTATAAAAAGAGGCTATTCGCTACAGTTTTTTCAACGTCCCCGCCACTGCATTGCATGCGTGGAATCTACGGTGAAAACCGAAGTAGCCCATCTACTTCAAGCTGAAATAGCGACACTATTGAGCAATGGGGCAAGAGAACCTTTATCTCAAGCTCAGAGCGAAGGGGGCCTGTACAGCAGATATTTTCTGTACCGAAAAAAGAAGGGGGTCTCAGACCCATTCTAGATCTAAGACAGCTGAACAGAGCACTTATGAAACGCCAGTTCAGAATGCTCATAACCAAATCACAACCACATTTTCCAAGGGGACTGGTTTATGTCGATAGATCTGAAGGACGCTTATTTCCAGATACAAATAGTGTCGCGTCACTGGTGATTCTTGAGATTCGCCTTCGAGGGCCAGGCATATCAATACACAGTCCTACCGTTCAGCCAGTCTCTTGCACCCCGTTCATTTACAATGCGCATGGACGTGGCTCTCGCACCCCTGAAACTTCGGGGCAAGCAAGTTTTGAACTACATGGAATTGGCTGATTCTATCTCGATCCCGTTTGGAGCTCATAGAACACAGGACCATATTACTCGAGCACCTCGAGAATCTAGGTCTCACAGTCAATTGGGCGAAAAGTTTGCTGTCTCCCAGTCAGAAAATATCCTTTCTGGGCACAGAACTGATCTCGCTGTCTATGACAGGGCGACTGTCGCCAGAGCGCAGACTGAACGTTCAGCACATCATGAAATCCTTTTGCTGCGGCACTATAGACTGAGCGGTCAAGAGGTTTCTAAAAATGCTGGGTCTCAGCATCATCAGGACTCCAGCTGGGTCTGCTTTGCATGTGCCCACTGCAGTTATGGCTAAAAGCACGAGTACCACCTTGCGTTTGGGCCTCCGGTCTGTTTCGCCTCAAGGTAGCACAGAAATGTGTCACAGCTCTGAAATCTTGGAAAGCCACTGACTGGTACCAGTCAGGTCTAAACCTGGGGACTTCCTCGAGTTTGCAGGTAGTATCCACGAATGCCTCCACCTCGGGATGGGGAGCGCTGCACAAGGGTAGACCGTTTTTTGGCCAGTGGTCAGAACGAGAGAAGCTCCTACACAGAAACTATCTAGAAATTATGGCAGTTGAAAGCGTGTTGAGGCACCTTTGTCCCCGAATAAAAGGTCATCACACCTTGGTCCCCTCGGACAACATGAGGGTGCCGTCTACTTGATGACTTTATGCCTTGAAATGGTCGGTGTTTGCTGGCTGGTGCAAAGCCAGTGGCTTTTCATCCCTAGACTTCGGGGTTACAGAAGTTCTCTCCTTCCTTCAAGAGCTGCTGGTTAAGGCAGAACCCCATCCCACACTCAAAGTTTATGTGGCGGCCATAGCTGCATTTACAAAACCTGCGACTGGCCAAGGACGGACTTGGTGTTGTTGTGTGGCAATGCTTCACATTGCCACCTAGCCGCCTGGCGTGCATACTACATCGAATTTCATACACTTTTGCGTCACCATATGTAACGCGGATTTCCCACCCATTACGCTCGTCTAAACGCAGAATAAAAAGTGATATCGCATCGCCACTTTTGTGTTTTCTCTTCAGATAGTTTCCATGTAAACATAGCCTAAGAGGCTGAATCCTCTTCTAAAGTGCATGTTTGTAACGCGGCGTGTTTGTAATTTGGGCCAAATGACTCGAAACTCGTACTGAATCCAAGACACGGATATGTGCCTAAATCCCTCAACACACTGTTCAGGGCCCAGGTTATTTCCCTGTCCGACCTGCCGGTTTATAACAAGGAAATGGACGTGGTGGGCGCGAAGGACCGTCACCAAAGGGCCAATAGGCACGCAAGCTGTCTTGCCTCTGTCTACATGCTGCCGCAACACATTTTACATTCAAAATTAAGGATAGTTTCTGGTTAGATTTTTGGTTAGTTTTCATTAAGATGTCATGTGTGGAAGGATTTTAATCGATTGTAGTGATCGTAATCATACTGACATCCACTCTGCATTCATGGGGGCATTGCCACTGTATGTATGTATGTATGTATGTATGTGGAGAGAAAAAAAATTGGAGCCAACTCTAACTTCCGATCGCCACTGAGAGATGAGGTGTGTGAACACATCCTCCACCACCACAGGAGAAAGTGGAATTGACACTGGTTCTGATGGACTAGACATGACAGAGAACTGCTCATCCCTCTCTCCATCCTTGTAAATCTTCCAATCCATCTTCATTCATTCATTCATTCACCGTATGTCTAATCCACCACACAAGCATCACTGAAATACATAAACAAGTCTATATTGGAGGCAATAAATTATCCAAGATGGCAGACAAAGTGGGATTATAAATTTACTATCCACAAATTAAATCAAAATATTATATCATGTTTTTATTCAAGACTGCATTTATTCAATTAGATAAAGACAGAAATATCATAAAATATTATTTCAGTTTAAAAAAAATGACTTTCTATTGTAATATATTTTATTTCCTTCAGAAATCATTATAATATGCTTATTTTCTTTTCAAGAAATATTTATTATTATTATTATTATTATTGAATACATTTGGGGGAAAATCTGGAAACTATTTGAATTTATTTAATTTTCAGCATTCTTTTATGAATAGAAAGACCAAAAGAATTACATTTAATTAAAATAGAAATCTATTGTAACATTTTAATCAGATCAATTTAATATGTCAAATAAATCATACTGACATTTGAGCATTATTATGTGAATATGGTAGTACACTATGATATTAGTATACTAACTAGGGATGCTCCGATCAGGATTTTTATCTTATCTGCATCCTATCTTTGTGTTGATATCTTAAAGAAAACAAAAGTTATGGGGTTCAAAAAGTTATGGGGTTCAGAACTGAGGCAACCTTTTTATCAAAAGTCCAAAAACCTCTCCAAGCAAATGATCTGAGTGTTAATGAACAGAAAAACTACTTAAATGTGTAAATGCCTCAAAACATACAAATAAGTAATAAGATCATGGTGGACGAGTGATGATCTTCCAGCGCTGTTTCAGCTGTGCGCTCCTATTCTACAGTAAATCGTAGAATTACTGTCACATTTTTTACAGTAAAAAACATTGTTAGCAAACTATGGTCACGAGTAACTATGCCCAAAAACGTAGTTCAAACAAACATTCGTAAACAGCATGGCAAAGTTGTGTGGTCTGAACGACAACTCTCGACCTGTGGTTAGAAAAGTTAGCAGAGTTTCTTGTTTGCATGACACGTGGACTCAATAAATCCTTATCTTGAGAAAAATAAGCAATCTGACATTCAAAACAATCTATATATTTTATTTAGAATGCATACAAATGTCATTTACATCTTTTAGTTTAGTTTGTCCAGAATTGTCGTTTTTGAAGAGTCTGCTGCTCTAGTACGCAAGAACGAGCCTATGATTGAAAATAAAGCAAAATAAAGCAAAATAACTGAGAAAAATTAGAAATAGTCCTTAGATGCCATGTCCGTAATTTATAGCGAAACATCTAGCATTGATTCGATCTAAAACAGATTCATTAAAATAAATGATTACTCCACCGCCCTGCGTGACATCATTAACCAACGTAGTTCAACCACCAATTTGCGACAGTATGGTTTCGGGAAATAGTCGGAACTAGATAGTTGATCACTTCAACGATGCATCGTACTACGGTAGTTAAGTACGAGACTATACCCGAGAACCAGTTTCCATTGGTTGAACTTTCAAATGCCGTTGGAAAACATTGCACCAAGATCGTGATGTGATCGAATCCCAGAATTCCTATAGCCAAGCATTAAGTCATGTCACTCCCTGAGGATTTGCTCAAGTTCTCAACATCATGTTATGTTGTGTGTGGGCTTGTTTGAATTGAGACAACCTGTAATGATTACTGATTGAGTAACATATAAATATTTAATTGAAATATTTATTATAAATAAAATAGTATGCCTGATATTTGTGTTAGCAATCGCACAACCGGCCTAGCTCCTTTCCCACAGCTCTCGGCCCCGCCCTGCTTTACACAGTTGTCAATAGCTTTGAAACATGCTAGTGTCAAACTCTATTGAAATCAATTGATAGTCAAGTTTTTCACGCACTTCGTTTGTGGACCACAGAGAGTCACTTATGACTCGGGGTTACAGGGATTTTACCATTATTTAGAGTATTTTGGGTTGCCATGATGTTAGACTGTGAACCACGAAGTAACAACTGACAGCTCTCTACATTTGTCAACATTTTGTCAAACAAGCTTTTTTATTTTTGTCTTTTGCATCAGTTTTGGACATTGCTTATCTGATCAGATTTTAGAATAAGAACCTTTCTTTAGTACGGTAAACTAACATGTTTACAATAGTACAATATCTTACTACTTATACGGTCTACAGTTCGTATTCTGTGCACAGTAAACAAAGTTTCGTTATGCATGGAAAATACAAATATATAATTGCATTTTGCATTCTGTCCAGTATATAGTTGCGTAAAGCCGCATACTATAACCAGGCTTGCAGAATTACAGCAGGTGCACTTGAAATTAAATTAAGTAAAATGTCATGTTTTGAAACATTAGTCTTCATGTGGGCCTATTCTTCTTGTGTCTCATATCATCCTTCATTCATGTCATCACACAGTTACTAAGCATATCACTTCAGCACTGTCAGAGCCCATGCACACATGATAAGGACGACCCAGATGAAACGTACAGGATCAAGCGACGGTCTTACTGGAATCCACGGTGAATGAACTGGCACCACGGTGAATTTTAACCCCTTTTATGTGGAGGCACTGGAACTGAAATCTGATACTGACCCAATACCTGTGAATAATTCTGTATTTTAATTGGATATACGTTAGAATGATGTTTTTAATCTGTATAAATGCAGTCATATAATTTATATTATATCATTTTTTTTTACTTTTTTTATTGCTATATTTTAATTTAATCTAAATTGACTTCAAAGTAAAAAACAATCTTACAAAATTTTGTATTGTAAGAACATCATTTAGTTTGTTAGTTTTTTTAAGTTAACTTCTTTTCCATAATGTTCGTTCGTGCATTTGATTAAATCGTTCATTTTTAATTTTAGTTTAAAATATTTGTTTTGTCTCTTTTTTGCATTTTTGTCTCCATTACCTTTGGTTTATTATTATTATTATTTTTTTTTTTTGTTTTTTCAGAAATTGTTTAGTTTTAAATTATTATTTAAAATCTAAAATGTATATTAAAATAAAATTGTGTATTTAAAGTGTATATACTGTAATAATGGTTTGGTTCTGAATGGTTTTCTTGCCAAGTTGGCAAATCACCAAGTGCCACCCACACTTGATGCGCACACAAACTACAAATGATGGATGAAATATGATGCTATATATCGACTGGATCTGAGCATCGTTTTTATTGGCATATGAGACAATACCATTGTGAAAAAAGTATACTAATTATATTGATTGTGCCTTTGTTGTGTACTTTCTTTCATTTTACTTTTAAAAATTTTAAGTTATTTAATATGTTTTAATATAATCTAAAATAAAATAAATACATAAAAATAAAAGGTCACTTATGTGTACTTAAAGAGAATAAACCTTCACGATCAGGTTTCTTAATTAAAGGGATAGTTCACCCGAAAACAAAACAAATTTGTTTTACTTAGAGTACAAAATAAATCGTGTTTTCATCTTTTGACATGCTTTAAAGAAGTACATTATTTTAATGTGTTGACCAACATACTAAAGCACATAAGTTGATTATAATTTCTAACACTATTTAAGTATATTTGCGTTTACCATAAATGTTAGTACATTCAGTTTACAACCATATTTCAAAGACAGAATTATGATTTTTGTATAATTGGCATTTAATATAATTTTGAATTACTAAGTAATACATTTCCATGTATTTACATGCAAGTGTCTGAAAACATTAGTTTGCGCTATTCCATAATAGGCACTTTAATGTGATACTTCTTTTTCACAAGGGTAGTATTTTAACTAATATTTGAATTAATAGCTGAGAGATTCTGGGAAGAAAACCATTGAGAATTGCTTAAAAAGGCGAGAAAACCTTGGTAACACTTTACTTGAAGGGGTGTGCATAAGACTGACATGACACATGTCATGAATATGAAGGAGGTTTCATGCATGATTATGACAACTGCCATTAAGTGTCATTCACAATTAAACTTAAGAAACCACTTGGCTTTCTGGGTTAACATTCCATTAAACTATCAGGAAGTTGTTTTTTTCATTGGCTGTCATGAGGCTATTATAACATTTTAATGACAAATTCAATTTGTACAACCAGTGTATTTGAGGTCAAGAAAAATATTCATGACACACTTTTAATTGCCTCATGTCAAAGCCAGCCACATGACAGTTTAATGGAATGTTAACCAATGACAAATGTTTTTATAATTAATCTCCTATGTCATGTTTATTACATATTTATGACAATTTATGTTGTCTTTGTAATGTCAAATTGCCATTACCAAAACACTGACAGGTTATGATAATATTGGTTTATGTCAAGTTGTCATATCATTGACATCTCAAACAATGTCATATTTGGATTAAAAATGTCATAATTGAGCGAAAGACACTTAATGACAGTCGTCATAAACATACATAAAACCTGTTACCAAAAACCTGTTAAAAAAGTGTTACCAAAACCTTTTTTGGCCAACAATTCTATCAAATACCAATTCTTTATTCATAACTAAATGTTCTGGCTCGTTTGTCGTTTTAAGCACATTTGACTTTTTAAATGTACATATCTTTGTTTATTTTCAACAATCTGACACCACTGATTATAGCTTAAATATGCTTTTTTAACATTTACTTTAAAATTAAGAAGAAAATACTGAATAATGCTAGTGAAAATATCTGGAGACCCAAACAACTGGTGTCAGATTGAATATTATTCTTCACTGTTTAAAATGTGTTATTGATGAATCTGAAATGTTGGGAGACAGGGTGCAGTGACTGCACCTAAACACAATTTGATTTATTCGAGCACTACTAATGACTATTGTTCTTTTCAGGGATCCAGTTTCGTCTCCCGACTGCCTGTAGTGTGGATCGAACTGAAGCCTCCACTCCAGGTAAACCCACACATCCCAGTTAAGTCATACCACATGTGTTCAAGTTCAGAAGCGTCATGTACATTCAAACCCTCTCAGATTTTCATGTCACACCAAACTCAAATGACCTTTTCTCGCGGAACACAGAACAAAATGTCAAAGCTAATTTGTTCCATACAGTGAAAATGCATGCTGATGAAGTCTGGACTGTCAAAAACAAACAAAAACAAAACAAAACAAAGCAAATCGACAAAGTAAAGCAAAACAAAACAACAAAGCAAAGTAAAGCAACAGCAAAACAACAAAACAAAGCAATGCAACAAAGCACAGCAAATCAAAGCAAAACAACTGAGGAACAAAGCAAAAACACTAATGACACCTGCAACTCATATTGCCTTACAAAACAACTAAACAAAACAACAAGATAAAATAACAAAACAAAGCAAAACAACAAAGTAAAGCAAAACAAAACAGTAAAATAGCAAAACAAAGCAAAACAACAAAGCAAACAAAGCAAAACAACAAAGTAAAGCAAAACAAAACAGTAAAATAGCAAAACAAAACAAAGCAAAAAAAACAAATTAAAACAACAAAGCAAAACAAAATAGTAAAACAAAGCAAAAGTAAAACAAAGTAAAGCAAAACAAAACACTAAAATAGCTAAACAAAACAAAGCAAAACAACAAAGCAAACAAAACAAAGTAAAACAACAAAGTAAAGCAAAACAAATCAGTAAAATAGCAAAGCAAACAAAACAAAGCAAAACAACAAAGTAAAGCAAAACAAAACAGTAAAATAGAAAAACAAATCAAAACAACAAAGTAAAGCAAAACAAAACAGCAAAATAACAAAACAAAGCAAAACAACAAAGCAAACAAAACAAAGCAAAACAACAAAGTAAAGCAAAACAAAACAGCAAAATAACAAAACAAAGCAAAACAACAAAGCAAACAAAGCAAAACAACAAAGTAAAGCAAAACAAAACAGTAAAATAGCAAAACAAAACAAAGCAAAAAAACAAATTAAAACAACAAAGGAAAACAAAACACTAAAATAGCTAAACAAAACAAAGCAAAACAACAAAGTAAAGCAAAACAAAACAGTAAAATAGCAAAGCAAAACAACAAAGCAAAACAACAAAGTAAAGCAAAACAAAACAGTAAAATAGCAAAACAAATTAAAACAACAAAGTAAAGCAAAACAAAACAGTAAAATAGCAAAACAAATTAAAACAACAAAGTAAAGCAAAACAAAAGAGCAAAATAACAAAACAAAGCAAAACAAAACAACAAAGCAAAGTAAAGCAACAGCAAAACAACAAAACAAAGCAATGCAACAAAGCACAGCAAATCAAAGCAAAACAACTGAGGAACAAAGCAAAAACACTAATGACACCTGCAACTCATATTGCCTTACAAAACAACTAAACAAAACAACAAGATAAAATAACAAAACAAAGCAAAACAACAAAGTAAAGCAAAACAAAACAGTAAAATAGCAAAACAAAGCAAAACAACAAAGCAAACAAAGCAAAACAACAAAGTAAAGCAAAACAAAACAGTAAAATAGCAAAACAAAACAAAGCAAAAAAACAAATTAAAACAACAAAGCAAAACAAAATAGTAAAACAAAGCAAAAGTAAAACAAAGTAAAGCCAAACAAAACACTAAAATAGCTAAACAAAACAAAGCAAAACAACAAAGCAAACAAAACAAAGTAAAACAACAAAGTAAAGCAAAACAAATCAGTAAAATAGCAAAGCAAACAAAACAAAGCAAAACAACAAAGTAAAGCAAAACAAAACAGTAAAATAGAAAAACAAATCAAAACAACAAAGTAAAGCAAAACAAAACAGCAAAATAACAAAACAAAGCAAAACAACAAAGCAAACAAAACAAAGCAAAACAACAAAGTAAAGCAAAACAAAACAGCAAAATAACAAAACAAAGCAAAACAACAAAGCAAACAAAACAAAGCAAAACAACAAAGTAAAGCAAAACAAAACAGCAAAATAACAAAACAAAGCAAAACAACAAAGCAAACAAAACAAAGCAAAACAACAAAGTAAAGCAAAACAAAACTGCAAAATAACAAAACAAAGCAAAACAACAAAGCAAACAAAGCAAAACAACAAAGTAAAGCAAAACAAAACAGTAAAATAGCAAAACAAAACAAAGCAAAAAAACAAATTAAAACAACAAAGGAAAACAAAACACTAAAATAGCTAAACAAAACAAAGCAAAACAACAAAGCAAACAAAACAAAGCAAAACAACAAAGTAAAGCAAAACAAATCAGTAAAATAGCAAAGCAAAACAACAAAGCAAAACAACAAAGTAAAGCAAAACAAAACAGTAAAATAGCAAAACAAATCAAAACAACAAAGTAAAGCAAAACAAAACAGCAAAATAACAAAACAAAGCAAAACAACAAAGCAAACAAAACAAAGCAAAACAACAAAGTAAAGCAAAACAACAAAGTAAAGCAAAACAACAAAGCAAACAAAACAAAGCAAAACAACAAAGTAAAGCAAAACAAAATGGCAAAATAACAAAACAAATCAAAACAACAAAGTATAGCAAAACAAAACAACACCAATGACACCTAAAACTCAGCTTGCCTTATCTTGAAGTTGTGTCACTGCAATGCTGCTAAGGCTCTGTAAATACATTATCAGAATATATGCTCTTGAATCACTGGGCTGCTGTTTTACTGTCTCTTATCATGCACCGCATGCACTGAATAGCTGATTTTAGTGGAGACTGAACATCTGTTGTTGATTAAACAGTCACGCTGAAAGTTTTATAACCCATTCAAGCTGGTGTTAAAATGCAGAACACGCATTAACACATGCACTGATAAATGCTTCAAGATTTCAGTTCACAACCTTATGTGCTATGTACAAGTTTAGGCAAAACACCTAACACATTAACACTGCTTCATATATGTTAATTAGTGTGTAATTAGTTCAGTGATGCCATAGCTGGCTGAAATCTCAGCCCAATACAGCCTGAGGCATTCAGCAAAAGAAGGGTATCTTCAGTTTGTAATGGAGAATAGACGCGCACCTGAGCTAATGCAAATGAATTATCAATTTACATGACTCAGCTAAAGTAAAGACCATTTTCCATTAGAATGTATATTTTATTGAGCATATGTTATGTTTGTAGGGATAAAGGTTTGATTCAGGATTTTCTCTTTTCATTATATAAAAAAACAACAATATTCTGTTCTCATGGTTCATGGTTTTGATTATGCATATTATCTTTGTTTTTGTGTTTATCACTTGTGTGGCATTTGATACTCCCAAGATAACTGTTGCCAAGACACCAGCTCAGTCACCAGCCTCTCACTGGGCATTCTGAGAGAAAACTGGGCCAATAACGGCTTTTACAAGCTAACAAGACATTGATTTCTCAGAGAGATTGGGAAAAGGCCTTTACAGCCTTAATTTTAAAAATTAAAATCGCACCTACTCTGCTTTTGCCTGCAGTATTTGCTGGTTATAGATGCAAATTCATACGTTTACAGCCAGTCAGTAAAGTGGGGACTTTAATCTCACAATTGTGCAGCAAAATTTCAAGGGCGAAATCCAGTCATTTCAATAAGAATACACACAACCAGGAATGTTTTGCATGAGGACAAAAAAATCCCAGCACAGTTTTTGCAACAGATTCAATTTGGTCATGTGAATTCGTCGCCTTGATCAACAGACATCTATACACACTATTTTGCCAAAGGTATTGGGACACCCCTCCCACAGTTGTATAATATCAAGCACATAGACATACAGACTGCTTATACAAACATTTAAGTCAGTAGCTCTCAGGACCTCAGTGAATTCTAGTGTGGTACCGTGATAGGTTGGTATATCGTGATAGGTTGCTGCCTCTAAGTCCATTCGTGGAAACAATTGTGAACAACAACAACTCAGCCACGAAGTGGTAGGCCACATAAAAACACAGAGTGGCGTCAGCGCATGCTGAGGAGAACAGTGAGCAGAAGTCGCCAACTTTCTGCAGAGTCAATATCTACAGACCTCCAAACCTCGAGTGGCCTTCAGATTAGCTCAACAACAGTGCGTAGAGCTTCATGGAATGGATTTCCATGGCCGAATAGCTGCATACATGCCTTACATCACCAAGTGCAATGCAACGTGTCGGATGCAGTGGTGTAAAGTAGTGATGTAGTACTCAACACTAGTCTCGGACTCGAGACCGGTCTCAAGACCGATTTCTGCTTTCTCGGACTCGTCTCGGACTTGTTCCTTCAAAGACTCGGTCTTGACTCGGTCTCGACCCTTCAAAGACTCAATCTTAACTCTGACTTGTTCCTTCAAAGACTCAGTCTTGACTCTGTCTTGACCCTTCAAAGACTTGGTCTTGACTTGGACTTGTTCCTTCAAAGAATCGGTCTTGACTCTGTCTCAACCCTTCAAAGACTCGGTCTTGACTCGGTCTCGACCCTTCAAAGACTTGGTCTTGACTCAGACTTGTTCCTTCAAAGACTCGGCCTTGACTCGGACTCGACCCTTCAAAGACTCGGTCTTGACTCCGACTCGACTGTATTTGAAAATCAACGGACTTGGTCTCGACTCGAACTCGACCCTTCAAAGACTCGGCCTTGACTAGGGTGACCACCCGTCCCGCGTAGCGCGTGCGCGCACAGCGTTTGAAGCCCAATTCATGCGTCCCGCAAATTGAGACCGTGTCACGCATAATCAATGCTTGCTCAAAAAAAAAAAAAAAAAAAAAAAAAAGTCGGTCAGTCTATATCCTCGAGACCCAGGCAGCCAAACGTTGTGCCTGAACTCGTTCACGTTCATGAGCTCGTTCATATTGTGGGTGAACTGAACGTATTGTTTTACTGCCTGTCCTCATTAACGTGTGAACTCGTTCATTCTGGTGTCTGTGAACGCACGCTCTCTCAGTTTAACTTCGTTCAATGGGGTGCCAGATTTCTATAGAGCCTTCCAGGCGAAAGCCCGGCTAAACCTCAACGTGAACAGGGCTTAATATGTAGCGGAAAAAAACACCCAATCTGGCAACACAAGCCACCAGTGTCGCACCGCGGCCGCCGTCGACAAAGGCGTCATATGATAATTTAAACGGATTTTATAACGAGGTCGGTGAAGATGGGAACAATCTTACATTTCTGTGCAAACTTTGAACTGAACTAGTTCATTTTAAAATGTGTGAACTAAACTTTGAACTAGTTCAGAAAGTGAGAACTTCCCCAAGACCATAGACATATGTCTATGCCCCAAGACTGGTTGCCACTCCCACGTGACCTGCTGACTAGGTTGATGTCAACTTTTTCATTGTTGTCATGACAGCGCACCTTGTCATTCCGTGAACCTCTGGAGTTGTGAGTTTAGACTTTTTTTCGACTTTTTTTAAAACTGTTCCTGTGGTGTTGAGGAACTATAATTCCTGTTAATCCTATAATTCCTGTTAATCCTATAATTTTATATTTTTATTTATTTAAAGTGAATTAATTGTAATGAAAAATAAATCAAATTAAATAGCTAAAGTAAATCGTAAGTGGAAGTGCATCTGTCAATTCATTGAATGTTCAAAATATTCATTTTATTTAGAAAAAAAAAATACACATTGGTTGGCCTATTCATGAGAATATATCAGCAATTACAGATGTTTAGGGAATAGGGCATTATTAATGTATGTGCTAGGTATGTGCTTTTTTTTTTTTTTTTTTTTTAACAATTATTCATGTACAAACAGTAAGGCAATAGTAACAATTCTAGATAGGGGTAAACCACTATCAGAGTCCTCCCGTGGGATGGGGGCACCGCCGCGCCAAGCAGTGTCCCACATTGTCCCTCAGAAACATACCCCTTGTCCCCCCTTGGTTTATTAGCAGGTGGTCACCCTACCTGGAATGTTTTCATGAAAAACCTTAATTTCTTTTTTCGACTGAAGAAAGAAAGACATGGACATCTTGGACGACATGGGGGTGAGTAAATTATCAGCAAAAGTTTTTTTTTTTAAAGTGAACTACTCCTTTAAAGCACTACTTTATCCCTGTGTGATTTAAAGCGGACAGAAAGCTGGATCTAATGAGTCGTGAATGACGAAACCATTTTGACTTCCAGTTAAATCTAGGGTAACACTTTATTTTAATGGTCCCTTTTGAACATCCTGTTGACTATAAGTAACTTTTCAACTACATGTCAGCTAACTCTCATTATAGTATTAGTAGACTGTCTGCCAACTCTTTATAGTGATGCTCCTCCAACAGACACTATAGACCATTTCACAACATGTAAACAACACTGGTCCAGAAACACTTCCTGTTTCAGTTTGTAACTGTTTAACTGTTTCTGTTTTCTATCTTAAAGATGTTTGTTTAACTTTTTGATTCATTTTTAAATGTTCTGTTGGTTGTATTTTATCCCAGCTTTTATGTAGTGTTAAAAAACTGAAACAGGAAGTGCTTCTGGACCAGTGTTGTTTACATCTTGTGAAATGGTCTATACTGACTACATTGCAACTACATGTCAACTTATTCTATCCCTAACCCTACCAGTCTACTAATACTCTAGTGAGAGTTAGGTGGAACATTACTTATAGTCAACTGAATGTGTTAAAGGGACCATCCAAATAAAGTGAAACCAAACTGAGCGCTGTAAACATCAATAACAGCTTTAACTTTTCGAAGCTGACAAATGACCATGGTATAAACGGGATAATCCACGGCTAGCTGTGCATTAAATTGGTTTATTATTTCATAAGTTGTCCCCTACTTGCGTTCGACCAGTAAAATGGGGAATTTGAGTGATGCTGGTGTTCGAATGGTCTCACCCCCTCGTAAAAGCCCTTAAGGTAGACTTTCTCTTTGGCCTCGGCCAGTTTCTCTCTGTCATTCTGGCTTTGGATCTTCAGTTCATCACAAACCAAAGGAGCCGACAGGTTCCCATAGCCTGGAATCTCGATGATGGGTACCTGGTGGAACATAAGCCACTTTAGACGCACAGAATTTAGGAACGTTCGGAAAAATCCCTTAATCCATGATTAGCAATGTGAGGAACACGTTCGGTCATGCTAGCAATGTGCAAAATAATGTTAAAACATGTTAACAACTTGATAAAACATGCTATCAATGTGTTAAAATATGCAAGCAACTTTCTAAAATGTTTTATTGACATCTTTAACTATAATCTTCAAACTTTAAGCTTTTCAAAGTTATTTTTTAAACTTTTAGATTGGTTTTGTCAAGCCAAGAAAAAAAAGCAATTAAAAAGATTTGGGTAACACTTTACTTGAAGGGGTGTGCATAAGACTGACATGACACCTTCATAACCATGATATGACATATGTCTTGAATATGATGTAAGGTTTATGCATGTTTATGACAACTGTCATTAAGTGTCATTTGCTCAGTTATGACATTTTGAATGCAAATATGACATTGTTTAAGATGTCTTTATGACAATGTCTTTATGTCTTTGTCATGACAACTTGACATAAATGAAGCTAAACGGTCATGTGATTGGATTTGGCATTGGCTGTCATGAGGTCATTATAACTGTGTCATGAATATTTTTCGTGACCTCAACTACAGTGGTACTAATTGAATTTGTCATTAAAGAGTTATAATGGCTTCATGACAGGCAATGTCAAAACCAACCACATGACAGTTTAATGTAATATTGACCCATAAAGCTAAGTAATTTCAAAAGTTTGATAATTAATCTGTCAAGTTGTCATGACAAAGACTCTGACAGGTTATGATGTATTGGTTTATGTCAAGGTGTCATAACAAAGACATCTCAAACAATGTCATATTTGCATTAAAAATGTCATAACTGAGCGAATGACACTTAATGACAACAAACTTGCATAAAACGTCCTTCATATTCATAACGTGTCCTGTCATGATTATGAAGGTGTCATGTTAGTCTTCAAGTAAAGTGGTACCCTCACACACTGCCACCATGAAATCAATATCGAGAATTCTTATTTCTTAGAGAATATTGCAGTAAATGTATTACACATGATACATCACAACAATCCAATGATCCAACCAATTCCTGACAGACAAAATCCTTGTTTCGCTTCAAAATAGAGAAGGAAAGTCTTGACATTTCCGTTTCAGGCCGACTTATAAAATAAAATAAATAAAACTTACCGGCTCAAACGGTAGGACCATAAAATCTTGAATTCCATACTTCTCTCGCAAAGCCTAAAACAACAAAAATATCATCATCCACCACATTCCTCTTATCTGAAATAGTTATCTCTATGGGAATTTCCCTCAGAAACGGAACGGAATCAAGAAAAGAAAATGAAATTCCATAAAACAAAAACAACACCTGCTTCTTTTTAATGTCCCTCAGAGCGGCGATGTCATCCGGCGCATCTGACGGCACACTGGTCACAACTCCAGTTCCTGTGACCACAAATGAATTTCGAGATAACTTACTAAACGCTCAAACGATCGATATTAACAATTCTAACGTATCAATTTGGAGCCCAGGGTACAAGAAAAAGAATAACTGCCGAATCACATTATAGGCGAGTTTGTGATCGGGGTAATGTGGTCCGCACAGCCTGAGGGAACATCCATCTCTCCTAGCTTCGCTGTTCTCCTCAATGACTGACGTCGCTTTCACTTGGGCTTTTAAAGGGATAGGTCTCTTAGAAATACATTTTTCTTATGTTTTAGCTTACCTCAAGGGCATCCAAGATGTAGGTGTCTTTGTTTCCACAGTATTTTCAATTTTGATATTTTTAGGTCAAACCGTTCTTGTCTGTCAGTCATATAATGGAGATCTATGGTCACCACCTCAAAGAGCATGCACAGAGAAGTCCAAATTAAACATGATTTAATGACTCGTAAATGTAAGTACACGTTGATGGCCTAAGACACGAAACGAGCGGTTTGTGTGAGAAAACGAACAGTATGTATATCGTTTTTACCTTTTGTAACCACAGCCACGTCCAAATGATCTGAGGGCGCGGGCGCTTCGGTGTGCGCAAGCTCAGGGAGTGATCTTACGCGCGGTTGCGGAAAAAAATTCAGTGTTGTCTGTTAATTTTATCGAAATCGTCTTCCATTGCGATTTCATGTATATCTGAATATGTTTAGATCTTCACAGTGAAATGTAACACTTCCGAAACCTCTCGCCCTCAGATCACTTGGACGTGGCTGTGGTTACAAGAGGTAAAAACGATATAAATACTGTTCGTTTTCTCACACAAACCGCTCGTTTCGTGTCTTAAGCCATCAATGTTTACTTACATTACGAGTCATTAAATGATGTTTAATTTGGACTTCTCTGTGCATGCTCTTTGAGGTGGTGACCATAGACCTCCATTATATGACTGACAGACAAGAACGGTTTGACCTAAAAATATCAAAATTGAAAATACTGTGGAAACAAAGACATCTACATCTTGGATGCCCTTGAGGTAAGCTAAAACATCAAAAATTCATTTCAAAGTGAACTATCCCTTTAAAAACATGAGGTATTGCCCTGCGTTCAGAGAAGCGTCTTGTCTGTGCAGGGGTAATGTGATGCGACGATATTATGGGGTGGCGTCGGGTACCTTTGTCTTCTTTAATGGTGAGCATTGGCAGGGCATAAATGGTCTTGTATGAGGTGAGGGGGGCATTCAATGCACAGCCCAGGATGTCCTGAGAGAGAGAGAGAGAGAGAGAGAGAGAGAGAGAGAGAGAGAGAGAGATACATGCACAAGCTGAATTTATTTTTTTTATTTAGCTTTTATGTAGTTTCTTCTTTTAAAAAGAAATAAAGAAACCAAGTTAACATTACTGTTATTTTATAATAGAATAATATAAATATAAAATAATAAAAATGTAGCATGTCAAAAATCACACAGAGAACAGTGTTCATTTTACATTTTTCATGTGCTACCATTACTATCCTTATATATTAATAATATTAAAGAGACCATATGATGCTATTTTAAAGGTCGTTAAATTAACTTGCTTTAATGTATAACAAACACATTAACATCTGTCTGAAACGCTCCGAGTTTCTCCAAAGCCCCTGCTTCTGAAAAGCTCAGAGTGTTCTGATTGGCCAGCTGACACAATGCATTGTGATTGGCCAACACAAGTGTGTTAGAAAACGTAACGTCTCTTACCATAATCACAAGCCTCAGCTTCATTTGCTTCTAAAGCAATTGTAAACACAAACAGTTAATATTGTTTCCGGTATTATTGTATCAGTGCGACTTCAGGCCCCGACATACTTCAAGCGAAATGATGCGACATCATTTGGTAATAAAAAGGTGTTTAGCGTCATTTTGAACAAAATCAGGCCAAAATGAACTCCGTTTGGATTTTCGAAACAGCTTGCCAGCTTAAGAGAGCTTTTCATTTTAATATATACAACATAATAATACACACTACTATTGGTTCGTGGCGATTATGTAATAGGTAGATGTGCGCTGAGGCTCCGCCTTCTTTCACATGGAAATCTTTTCTAGTTCATTTCCACTGTTGGAGGCCGTAGAGGTGGAGTGAAAACATGAGCACAACGCGGTTTATAGTAGAAAATCAAGTTGTACTTCTGATGAAACGAGACACAGACACTGTAATATGATCAAGCTTTTCTTGACCAAATTAGAAAGTTGAGACTGTTTCATAATAAATATTACCTGCTCGGTCAGAATTCTCTATTTTTCACTGCTTGAGAACATGGGTTGAATCCGAAATCGCCCCTAAACCCTCATTTACTAGGCCTATTCCCTACATTAGTCCACTAATGGGCTCTATGCACGGCGGTATTTCCGGTGAAGGATTAAGGATGCTCGATAACTTCCGCCGATCGTAGAGTCCAATGCAATACAGAGAATTTATATTGAATTTTATACTCCATGGTTATAATAAAGAAACGTTAGTCACAAAAACAGATAAAACAGACACCCCTCGTTGTGTTATGCTTCTTTTTAAAATTATATTAAATAAACATAACTATATATAAAATTACATCTAAACGTATGTACGTTTCGTTTCAAAGTCGGGAGGACAGTAAATTTTGAAGACTCTGCCATAATCCCGTTTTCCTCGGTTCTCCTCCGCTTTAATCTCCACAACCGGAAATGGACGAGCATCCTTGCGTCAAATGCGGAATTTATGCGTGCATATAGCCAATACTGTTCACTTGAAAGAGTGAATGAGAAGGAGTAAGTAAAAACGAGTGAGCGAATTCGGACAGCCGTTGCTGACAGAGACGCGATCTGACACGCGTCCCATTTTCTCCCAAATCTCTACGTTCGTTTAAGACTGCTCTTATGGACATTTTGGCATAATTTGTGTGTTATGGTTTGTTCAAGCCCCAAAGAGAACTCGATACCGACGCGCGTCTTTTCTGTGAGTCGTGTGTGTGTTAAAGGGTTAGTTCACCCAAAAATGAAAATTAAGTCATTAATTACTCACCCCCATGCTGTACCAACCCCGTAAGAAAAAACAAACAAAAATAACGAGTTTATTCGACTATTTCTTTTCTTCCTTGTAGGCCAGAACGAGACTTCCTTAGATTTCCACGACGCATGCGCGAGAATTGCGATCTGCTTACACCAGCTTACACCACTTCAGATCGCAATTCTCACGCATGCGTCGTGGAAATCTAAGGAAGTCTCGTTCTGGCCTACAAGGAAGAAAAGAAATAGTCGAATAAACTCGTTATTTTTGTTTGTTTTTTCGCACAAAAAGTATTCGCGTCGCTTGATAAACATATAGTTGAGCCACGGTAGTCACATGGGATATTTAAACATTTTCTTCATTGACTTTCTGGGCCGTCAAGAGGCAGTCCTTTAGGAGCCAATGTGGTAGTTATACAGCTCTCAAATTTAATCAAAAATATCTTCATTTGTGTTCCGAAGACGAACGAAGGTCTTACGGGGTTGGTACAGCATGGGGGTGAGTAATTAATGACTTAATTTTCATTTTTGGGTGAACTAACCCTTTAATAGGCAGGATTTAACAACTACTGCGTAATTGCGTTCAATATTTTTAAAGGCTTTAAACTTTTTTTTTTTTTTTCACATGCCAACCGCGGTGGGCATGTCATGAAACCGGTGTTGAGACTGAACACCGGTAATACCGTAGCAAGCCTAATGGGCGGGTGGAGAACATGCAGGACAGACCCGACTACTGACTGTAGTCTTTAGCCTCTGGACAAAAAATCCTCCGATGACGCAAAATTAATATTTTTTCCATCATTAGAGGATTATTTACAGACAAAAAATACATAAATCTCTCATCTCAGGGGGATATGAGGGTGGAAAGCATGGTAATTCAAAAATACTACAGGTTTTTTACTAATACAAAGCTTAATGCTAAATCCTGAAGTATCCCTTTAAGGGAAGTAGGTAACGTCTGGACTTCAATCCATATGTTTCAGGCAGGTCTGGAGCAGAGTTCATTAGATGCTTACTTTTGTGGGGAGACAATGACTTTTGTGACTTTGCAGATCTTGTATATGCACAAACACACATCATATGCGCCCTATAATATTAGTAATAAAAATAGTACAACAAATACTCTCATGCTTTTTCATTTAAATTACATGTTATTCTTATAATTTGGATTTCATATTCCATTTTAGGGACCAGTGTTGGGAGTAACGCATTACAAAAGTAATACATTACAGTAACATATTACTTTTTGCTGTAATGCAGTAGTGTAAGGCATTACTAATCAATTTTCAGTAATATTTTACTCGTTACATGTTCAGTGAGGCTTGTATTACAGTTGTATTACAGTGTAATGTCTGATTTTACTTCTTAAAGGCAACAGACTATGTGAAAGTTTTAAAGCAGTCTTTTAGTGCCAGTTCAGAGCGGTCGGATCTGTAACATTGTCTTTTCCTCATAAATGCGAACACGAAAACTAAAATAAAATGAATATTTTAAGTTCTATGGAGACTGGAGAGCCAACCCTTCCTCATCCGATTTGCGCAGTGTAATTAACAGAATTACAAAAAATCGATTTTGCCTCCTATTTTTTTGTCACGCATGAATGTGTGTCTTTTCCCTAATATTAAAAATAAAACATAGACTGATATTTGTCTAATGTCTGGAGTCCTTTAAGGAAGTAGCCTATATACGTTTCAATACATGAATTTTCTGAGAATTTTTATTTCAAGTTTTGACTGCAAATGTCATGTCCATAATGCTGGACTTCCCCAATTTTAAATAATTTATCCTCAACTAGTTTTGTGGTGTAGGTCTACGTATTTTAAAATGTTAACTTCAAATAATACTAATAGCCTAATTTAAAGATAAGGCAGCATTGGATATGGACGGTAAGGAGAATAACGCTGGAGTTGGAAGAGGTGTGTCGCGATTCTGTAGGTTCGTGGATCTGAGTCGTGTGGCGAATCGCGATTTCGGTTTCATATTGCATTTCGTTACAGCCCAAAAGTTAAGTTCTACTTAGTTATTTTGGTGAAAGTAACTCAAAAGTAATACATCAGTAATGTAACGCATTACAATTCTGGGACAGTAATATTGTAAGGTAATGAATTACTTTTAAATAACAGTAACAAGTAATACCTAATGTATTACAGTTTGGAAGTAACTTGCACAACACTGTTAGGGACACAAACCTGGCCCATGATGTTCATGAGCACCGGAACCACTCCGTTCTCTTTGGTGAAGCCCTGGTAGGACATGTTCCTGGCTGACCGCTGTGTGCTGATGAACAGGTCACAGTTGGCCGTCTCAAATATGATGTACTTCATATCTGGCCGAATCCAGCAATTCGTTTGACCAAACATGGTTTCAGGCCTCAGAGTCGCAGCAACCAGAAAAATGTTCTTGTCTTTAAGAACCCTGAAAACATACCATGATTTTGGTACCATGACACATAAATATGTCAATCATTGTCAATCGTCGTAATATTAGGGATTTTACCTCAATTTTGCTGGGTACGGTTCCACAATCTTCATCTTAATAAGAGTGTACTCTTGAGGACCGACTCCCTGCAATACAGATCATTACTAAATGACACGCATTAAAAAAAAAAAGAAAAAAAAAAAGAGGAAATTCGTAATTAATTCGCCCACCTCTCCTGTCTGTCTGTCATGGTCCATGCAGGGCTGCCCATCTTTCGGAGAGTAAATGGTATATCTATAAGACCAAAAAAAAAAAAGGGTTTCATAAACTTGTAAATAGACTATGACGCTCTTCACCTTACACATTTGAGGATATAATAGTGAGTAATTATTACCTGGTCTCCCCTGTTTATTGTCGCAGCTCTTTACAATACAGCGAACACCCATGATTGCAAACTATGCTTTTACTATCAAGTAATTGCTGACTCTGACTCTATTACTCCAACTCTGAATTAACTGCGTCTCAGGTGCTGCGTTAATCAATCCGCCCAAGTAGCAGTGCTTCGCCTTCTGAGAATTTAGTTCCCAATATTTATACGGCTAAAAGATGGCTGTGTCGCATATGACCTTGTTATTTGTACACTCTGTGACTAGACAAATCACAACATGTAAATAGGAAAATGTTTGCATTATTTTGTCACTTATAGGGATTAGTATGCTAGCTGTATCCATTTACATCCAGTCTTTGTGCTAAGCTAGGCTAGCGGCAGGTGCATCAGACAGAGCTAAAGGAGTAGTTCACTTTTTAAAAAAAACTTTTGCTGATAATTTACTCACCCCCATGTCATCCAAGATGTCCATGTCATTCTTTCTTCAGTCGAAAAGAAATTAAGGTTTTTGATTAAAACATTCCAGGATTTTTCTCCATATAATGGACTTCACTGGGAACCAAACGGTTCAAGGTCCAAAAGACAGTTTCAGTGCAAACGATTCCAGACGATGAATAAGGGTCTTATCAAGCGAAACGATCGTTCATTTAAAAAAAATAATAAAGTTTAAGTTTTATAAGCTCAAATGCTCGCCTTGCTCTTTTCTGTGACGCACGTTCGTGCCTCTCCTGTTCAAACTCGTTCATCAAAATGAACGAATCTTTTTTCGTGTCATGTGGTTTATTCAACGAACGAAAAGAAGGAGTTGACTCGGAAAAAGATTCGTTCATTTCGATGAACGAGTTTGAACAGGAGAATCAAAAACGTGCATCACAGAACAGTGCAAGGCGAGCATTTGAGCTTATAAAACTTAAACTTTGTTATTTATTTATTAAATGAGCGATCGTTTCGCTTGATAAGACCCTTATTCATAGTCTGGTGTCGTTTAAAGCCCTTTGAACAGTTTGTAGTTTGTACTGAAAGTGTCTTTTGGACCTTGAACCGTTTGGTTCCCATTGAAGTCCATTATATGCAGAAAAATCCTGGAATGTTTTCATCAAAAACCTTAATTTCTTTTCGACTGAAGAAAGAATGACATGGACATCTTGGACGACATGGGGGTGAGTAAATTATCAGCAAAAGTTTTTTTTAAAAGTGAACTACTCCTTTAGCTCTGTCAGTCTGACGCACCCACCGCTAGCCTAGCTTAGCACAAAGACTGGTTGTAAATGGATACAGCTAGCATACTAATCCCAATAAGTGACAAAATAATGTAAACATTTTCCTATTTCCTACTTCTTTAAAGCACACAAAGAGATGAAAAAGGACTTATCTAACTCTGGGGAATACGGTGAATAAGCTAAAGTCCCTAAAAGTCGGCGTGTTCAGAAAAAAAAAGGTCTTACGGGCTTGGGACAACATGAGTTATTAATGACATCGTTTTCATTTTTGGGTGAACTAACCCTTTAATATTTGACCATACCTTTTCCCAAACTTGATCTTTTTTCTCTCTTTCAGAGTGATGAACTGCCACCTCACAAAAGAGTCGTAGAATGGGTTTACATCGGTCGTGATGAAGGAGCGACGCCAATCAACCTACAGCATTAAAATGGTGCATTTAGCATTTAAAAAGCAACGTACAAAGTATCGGGTAGAACGACGATGTCTCAGGCGAGCTTTCGCTACCTTGAGCCCCATTTTCTTCAGGTCTTCTACAGCACGAGGAGGGAAATAATCCAGCCAATGTTCAGCTTCAGCAAACTTTACAATGTCGTCGTCCCGCAGGCCCAGAGACTTCATGATGTCCCACTGGAACTTGGCGCTTCCAGACTTTGCAACAGCTTTGCTCTGCCAATGGCACGACATTCGAAAAAAATAACCATTAATTATACTACAATATTGATCATTCGTGATACAACACTATACACAGGACATTTACCTTCTTGCCCTTTGACTTGTCCTTGATGATGACCTCATCAGTGGTCATCTTCTGCTCTTCCACCTCTTCATCTTCCTCAGGGAATTGGGGCGGGTATCCATACAGCTCCATTTCCCTCTTCAACTTGTCTGCACACGCCTGGTAGACATAGATGTTATGTTGATTACAAAAGTGTACAGATCTGAGGAGCAGAAGAGTTTAAGCGACTCACTTTGATGGGCATCCCAGTGCAGTGAAGTCCAAACGGGAAAAGACACAGCTTTCCTTTCAGCCGCTGGTAACCCACTGCAAACTAAACGAGAGATTATAATCCAGTCATACATTATATGACATGATGATATATTCTTTGATTGGCTTTCAAACTCACCTCACACTTTGACAGGCAGAACGTATGTCCGAGGTGAAGCCTCCCATTCATGTAAGGGTAGGGAAATGTGACCATGAACTTGCTCTTACTGGGTAGACGACGCATAATAATACATTAGTCATGAATATAATCTGGAAAACCTTAGGAAATATTGCAATATATATAAAACAGACTCACTCTGTACTTTCTCCAATGGTGGTTGGAGCGTCCGTCTCAAAAATCCTTTCCTTCTCCCATTTCTGCTGAATCTCCTCCTCAATCTTTCTCAAAAAGTCCAGTTTTGCTGTTCCTTTGCGTTCCTGGAATGACATATTTAACTTAAAAATTGAACTTCTACATGTGAACTATATGGAAAAAATATCCCTACACACACACATATACATACATATACAGCATATATTTACTGTATATATAGACACACATACACACACGCACAGAACTAGTAAAAAAAACACACACACACAGACACACAATATGTAATTAACAATATTAGTAATGTATTATAATATTATAAACCAGTTGTGTGCGTATATGCGTATATACAGTAGTTAACATTTGTTGATCCACTTCAAATGTTGACTACTGTATATATGTACCTCCATATACACACAACCGGTACAATTTTTGGAAACATTACTGATTTTAATGTTTTTGAAAGAAGTCTCTTCAGGGCTCAACACTAAGGATTTTTTCTACTGGCCAAAATTTTGACTGGCCCCACAACAAAAAATTTAGGAAAAGAATAGAAAATGGGCCTACGAAATAACCCTAGTATTGATTTCGTTATTTTTTGATACATGTAACCATAATAAATAAGGTTATGACACCAAAAGCAACTAGATCAACTTATTTAAACAGTAAGTATTCATAATTAAATATTGTTATTTGAAATAATTTTAAAACAAATGAAAATTTACTTTAAAAGTGAAATTAAACCTGCACTGTTAATGAATGAGTCATTGCGATTCAACCGATTCATCCAAATGGCCGATTCATTCAAGAAGGAATAAGTTGCTGTGTCCGAAATTTATATAGTGAACTATATAGTGAGCTCGCCATTTTGTAGTGCTGTCCGAATGTATAGTGATGATTATTATACCCTATATAGTCCACTCATGTATCCCAGAATGCATTTTGAAAAGTAGTGTACAACCGATGGTCACTAACCTTAGCCCTACATACCACTATGGAAACTATGGAGTGCCGCAGGGATCTGTGTTAGGCCCTTTATTATTCTCGAGATATATGCTGCCACTAGGTAATAAGGAAACATGGAATTAGTTTCCATTGTTAATTCTGATGACACTCAAATATATATTTCATCACGGCCAGATGAATACGCTAAATTATCCAATATAAAAGATATAAAAGATTGGATGACGCGTATCTTTCTTTTATTAAATCCAGACAAGACCGAGGTAATACTTATCGGTTCTAAAAACCGTCCTTTCGGAGGACGACTTTAACATATTAGGATGCCCTGTTACTTTATCAGCTGCAGTAAAAGACCTGGCTGTTACATTAGACTGCAACCTGTCAAAAACAGCCTTTTTCCACCTCAGAAACATCGCTAAGCATGACATCGTAACATGCTATCTGTCTCTGATGCAGAAAAGTTAGTTCATGCATTCATGACCTCGAGACTAGATTACTGTAACACTTTATTAGCCATTTGTCCTGCATCCTCAATAAGAAAGCTACAGTTAGTCCAAAATGCAGGAGACCAGGAGAACTGGCCCCCGACTGAGCCTGGGTTCTCCAAAGGTTTTTTTTTTTTCTCCATTTGGTCATCTGATGGAGTTTTAGGACACCGTCGGGTCACTTGATGGAGTTTTTCGGTTCCTTGCCACTGTTGCCTTTGGCTTGCTCAGTTGGGGATATTCAAATTAAATGACCCATCATTAATTGATATTGTGAAGCAGCTTTGATACAATCTGTATTGTGAAAAGCGCTATATAAATATATTTGACTTGACTTGACTGTGTTAATCATGTGTGGGAGTAGCGCATTATAACAAAAACGGCCAGAAATTACTTTTAGTTTTTAAATTTTGGAGAAATAAGCTCAATATAATGTAATGTATTTATTTAAAAAAAAAATCTATTTAGGCCAGAGCCGGCTAGGCACCAGCTGACAGATGATGTAATCAACGGCGCAGACAGACGATTGAATAGTGTCCGAAAGTGGTGTTTCTATTATGCTGGTGAGCTCACTATATAGTGCTCCACTCTCTACCCCCAACATAGGGGGTAGGGAGTAGTGCTTTTAGTGGAGATTTTGGGCACAGCAAATGAGTCATTGAATCATTGATTCAGCTGATTCGTTCAAAAAGTTGATTCAATTAGTAAAAATACCGTCATCTGTTGCTCAGAGGCGAAAAAGTGTTTTGGAACTATTTTCGTTGGCGGAATAGAGCGAAACAGGCGATTTGAAGTCTAAAATGTAAGTCACCTAATATTATTACTTGTTGTTTATTAACTTTATTAAACTGTATGTTGTATAAACTCAATATCACATTTGTAATCATGCTGATATTTGGAGAAACGGCGCTTTTCGATTAATACTGGTTTACTGTATTAAATTATATAAATATATAAGACATACAGGGGCATTTTGGCACCTTATCTTGAATCTGGGGGCATTTTAAATGCATTGATTTAATAGACTATCTAAAGCACACGCAGTAAAGGCATAACATTACAAATGAGTACGCGCGCTAGTCTAATCTCCTAACTCAGTGGTTCTCAAACTTTTTCAGGAGGAGGCCCCCTTGTGTAGGGTGAATCATTTTGTGGCCCCCCAAAAGAAAACACATAACGAAAACATCCTCAAACGTACAATTTTACTTACAAATTTTAGATTGTACCAAAAACAAATGATTTTGTACAATGCTGGAACAACAGTTCTGTTTGTAGCTTTATGTCTTTGAATATACAAAATTAGTTAAATTGTACATTTCATTAAATATAACAATTTTTTATTAAAAAAAATGGTTTTGACAGTTAACAATAATATTTTCTGAAAAGTGCAACAAAAGTATTGAATACTGAACATTTGTGATGTTCATAGTAAAAGATGAACACTGAAAAATTAATTTGCTGATTGTAAAAAAGTGCATTAAACTTCTTACATTTTAAGGTATTAAATGACAGTGGCTCAAGTTTGGTTTGCAATTTTGAACAGCAATCTGTTTTTTCAGCAATCTTTTTTTTCTGCAAGAAACAAAAAAAAAAATTCTATTCTACTTAAAGAAATAGTTTTTCAATATAGAAGACATACAATTTTATACAAGTTTTACAATATAAAAGAAATCATGCAATGCAGATTTCACATAGGACAATACAAACTTACAGGTAAAATAATTTTAACATATTCTAGAATTTCTTTGCGGCCCCCCTAGCGCCACGGCCCCCAGTTTGAGAACCGCTGTCCTAACTAGACTACATCACGCACGGTAACGTTACTAGAGTATGCGTGCACTCGTTTTTGTTTTTTTGTAAAGTGAGGGACATACTGGATGATGTCGCACACTTCTACAACACTGGCCCGATCGGGCAAGTGACAACTGTCCCCATCGTTCACAGTGGCCCCGCCCTGTCTTACTGACCACAAACTTTGGAATATGTATATGTATATGTGTATATTTTTAGAAATTATGTATATTTTAAATAAATGCTTAAAATAAGCAGCACTGTTTCCAACATTGTTAATAAATCATCATTATGAAAGTTTCATCATCTTGTGATCTGTTAAATATTATAGCTTATGCTCATTAATTTACCTTCCAGTCCAGATACCAAAATGGTAAATTTGCTAAGCTATAAACTGGTACTTGAGCATCACTACTGTTCTGAGCTACACACATCAGCAACTCTGATTGACAGCTGTCAAATATTACTCTGCCAACAACTTTGGCAACTTGCAAGAGTGTTAATGTTGTTGTAGAGATCGCTTTCAGAGTGGATCGAATATTTGCAACTACTTTTTGTTCAGGAGGATTCAAAGAAAATACATGAACAACGTTAGACATATGCATGAAGCTAAGGTTAGTTGCTAAAGATCACCACGCTGCTCAATGGACCGGTTTAATATTGTTTAAGGTCGTGAAACAGGCAGTGCTCCGAACCGAAAGAAGTAAAGAGTGAGAAACATTAAACCGGCTTAAAATAAATCACATTTACCGTCATTTTGAATAACTTCAGCTGGATTTGTTGAAGAATAAAACCCACGCTGCACTCGGCTGATGACACCGGTCAGAAACGTCACCGCCGGAAGCCGGTTTGCATTGTGGGTAATGTGGTTTTAAACAATTTTACTATTTCACACACACAGAAAGAAATTATAATAATACAGTTTTTAAAATTGCTTACGGACAACTTCTAAAACTATGGCCCCATTTCTCAAAATCTTCTCAAAACACGCTCACAAGATGCAAAATGTCAGTCATCTCTTGCAAAAGCAAACACTTCATTCAGAACTATTTTAAATCTTCTAACATTTGTATTTTTGCATAGTAACTCGACACACAAACTGTCAATTGATTAGACACATATATGCCAAGCTACACAGAAATGTAAAAATGTAAAACACTACTCTATTGTATCTTTGGCTTGTTCGAGTTTGTCACACATAGGCTATGTGCACAAATAGCTACTCAATTCATTAATTATTATACCTTTATTTAACCAGAAGAAAACTCGTTGAGATTAAAACTCTTTTCCAAGAGTGTCCTGGCCAAGACAGGCAGCAGCAAAAATAACAAAGTTGCAGACAAAAAAAAAAAAAAAAAACATGGAACATATAGCATAAACATAAAACATAGAAGCAAGGATCATCCAACTAATTATTCATAGCAATTACAAACAGTATGTATAGGCTCTATATCATTTAAAACTAATTTAAAAGCAGCCAGTGAAACTGGTTCCTGAAGATGTAAGACATCTTGTCATCTTTCATAAACTTTACAGTTATTAAACTGAACTGAATCAGCACTGAACTGAAATTTTAGCTTTATAATGACAATATTGGCTTGTTAGATTTGCTTTACAGCATAATTTGAGTTTGTTACTATTCTGCTTGGAAACAATGTATTGTGTAAAGACTGAGATATAGGTGCTTGAATTGTATGCAAATATGTTTAGGAAATATATACAAAATAAACTGAAATGCAAGGGTGTTTCTCATTTCACTGTGATCAAATTAGGTAGGCCTATTTACACTATTGACAGAAATGCAAGAGGGTAACAAAGTTTTATTTCTTTCTGAAAATATTGAGTTTTGATTTCTAAGTGATAACTTCAAACACTGATAAAGTTTTTGTTTTCAGATCTTTTTAAGATGTGGTTTCTGTTCATGTGTGCCATGCAATACATTTTAGAAATCCCGACTGAATTACATTTTACGTCCATGTCCAGGAAAAAGAATATGGTCACCCAACCAATATTCATACAGTTAGGGTGATATTACTGTAAATTACTTAAATTTTGTCCATTCGCCCATCTCTAAGTCACTCATTCCCTGTGTGACTTGAAAAGGCTTGCATAGGCCTTAGTTTGTGGCCTCAAAGCTTGAGCACTGCTCTGAGCTCGATTGATGATGTCTGAGGTAAACCACACACCCCTCATTACCATATGGACTATGGAAATAAATAATAAATATGAAAACTACAATTATACATAAACAAGGAAATAAAATAGTATAACTCATAAACGTATTTATACACATATTTTTACATTTATATTTATTTATTAGTATGTCAGCTTTGGAATTTCACAAATTCAATGTATTGAAGTCACTGTTTTGCATCACAGCTTAATATAGATAACAGTAAAGCTAACTAACATATTCATACAAAAAGCCAAACAATTTCACGTGGACTTTAAAGGAATTGTGATCAAATTAGGTTTAAAAGAAAAATTAAGAACATTCTTCTCTCACAAATAAGATTACTTAAAGTAATTATTTTTAAATAAGTTACTAAAACAGAGACTTCAGAAAAGAACAACAAAATAAACGAAAACTTTTAATTAAAACCGTTGAAATTGCAACTTTAAATACCTTTTTGTACTAATTTATACTTTGTCCTCAGACTATTTTATTTTGTCATTAACAGTCGAGACCTCAGAGTCGGATTCAAGTGCGCTGTGCAAAACCGTCTCAAGTTCACCATGGTCTCAAAACTAGCATTTACAAAATGAATTCTCTCCCGCTGCTCACTGTGCCTGAGCAGTTTGAAATAATTTGTATCCAAACCACAATGTTTAAAAATGCGTTTAAATGATAAACTTACATCGATGCGCAGCAAAATTTAAATATTTCTACCGGATATACAACCCGGTATCACGACAAGACGTGAAATAATCAAGTTGGTCCACTTTGGAAAACGTGTAGATGTCACGGTTTAACCCCCTCAAACGTGAAACTTACACGTTTGACCTATTCTACACGCAATCGCCTCTGCCATAACGACCTATTGGTTTTCATTAAACCGAGAAAAAATGGAATTTTGTTTTATTGACGATCACTGAGAAATGTTCTATTAATTTAAATGCAAAAAAAAGTATTATTTTCAAGGTGAAAAGGATTCATTTGCCTTGATCCACGCCGAAAAAAACGTCAAAATGTCACGTTTTAATGAAGTAGCCAAATGAGTAAAAGGTCTATTTTTCCGGTGTCCCCCAGCTCCTCGTTTAAGCAAAAGGTTCGCTAAAACAACGCATTACATCGACGTTAAACCGTTAACCGTGTTAACCATAACCTTTTAAATACTCGACCTACCGTTGCTTAGCAACGGGAAGAAACTCCTGTGACTTCAGTGCCATTAGCATCTGTGCTTACAGATTAGGAGATATTAGTGTGTTCGCTGCATTTGTAATGTTATACTTTTAAAATAGGTTAACATCCGGGTATGTCTCCACTAGAATGTGTTAACGCAAACGTGTAAGTTTCACGTTTGAAGGGGTTAAACCGTGACATCTACACGTTTTCCAAAGTGGACCAACGTGATTATTTCACGTCTTATATTATCGCCAGTCCTTTAGGCGAATATAGAGTTTAATCAAACACAAAAAGCAAAATTATACATCCATCAAGTTAATATTCAAACTTACCGAAAGTTTAAGAATAGACTAGAATGAAGTGAAGAGTAAAGATTTATTGGTTTATGTATTCTAATAACCTATTTTAAAAGATGACTTGATTTTGATTTGATTTCCACCATAAAATAATCACGACGAAGTGTACTGACGAACACGAAGCTCGTGTGAATACCGACTGTTGTTATTAAAGCATGTAATTCTTAACATTGGAGCCCATACTAGATCCTGAGGAATGTGTGAAATACTGCCACATCCGGGCTGCTGAGGAATCAGCAACAAGAACAAGAACAAGAATCAGGATCAGAATCAGAGTCAGAGTGGTGGTCTGATCTCTTCCTTTTCCGTTCTCTACTCTTTGACCTGCCAGACGTCTTTCTTTTTCTTTTAACACCCTGTCTCATCTCGACCTGACTGCCTGAGCTTTGGTCAGCAGGTGTTGTGGAGCGTCCGGATCTGATCTCAGATCTGCTGTTGACCAGGTGAGAAGGTCCAGGCTGTTCGTCATCTGTGCTGGCCCCATCCATAGATGGTCCTCCAGCTCTGGCCTCACTGTTGTCTCTGTGAGAAGGTCCAGGCTGATCATTATCTGAATCAAAATCCGATTTCTTCTTTTTCCGTTCTCTGCTTTCTGACCTGCCAGACGTCTTTCTTTTTCTTTTAACACCCTGTCTCATCTCAACTTGAGTGCCTGAGCTTTGGTCAGCAGGTGTGCTGGATCCAGTGGTTCTGATCTCAGATCTGTTGTTGACCAGGTGAGAAGGTCCAGGCTGTTCATCATCTCTGGATGTTTCTCCAAGTAATGCTGAAGAAGAAATGCCTGAGATGAGTGAAAAACTTGAAGAATCAGAATCAGAGTCAGAGTGGTGGTCGGATCTCTTCCTTTTCCGTTCTCTACTCTTTGAACTGCCAGAAGTGTTTCTTCTTCTTTTAACACCCTGTCTCATCTCGACCTGACTGCCTGAGCTTTGGTCAGAAGGTGTTGTGGAGCCTCCAGATCTGATCTCACTGTTGTTGAGCTGGTAAGAAGGTCCAGGCTGTTCGTCATCTGTGCTGGACCCATCCATATGTGATCCTCCAGATCTAATCTCAGAGCTGTTGTTGATCTGGTCGCCTGGTTGAGATGGTCCAGGCTGTTCATCATCGGTGCTGGACTCATTTGTTGATGTCTCCGCACGTTCTGCCGGTTGGGTATTAATATACACTGGATAAAATGCAATTTCCATAGAGTCACCTGATGCGTGCAAAGTGACAGACCAGTGATCTGCATTCCAGGCCAGCATGGAGAGCAATCGATTGTGTTCAGGACCAGCCGTCAGGAAATTCAGAGCAAGTTCATTTAGAGACCTTCGAACCAACCCAATATAAAAACGTGGCCTGGTAGCAGTTAAATGCAGTGGTATGTGTATATCTGGAAGAGTCCTCTGGACATCACCATCTTCAATTGTAGCTTGAATCACATATTCTGGATTATCAAAACCGTCATCCTGAACGATATCTTCAGCGATGTTGCCGTCAAAATTTTCACCTTGAGCCATCTGAACTGTACAGTTATCTGCTGACCTAAAAAACTGGTATTTGTTCGCTAGTACCCAGGCAACACTGATTACCTTTCTCAACTACTGCTGTTATGAGCCTCTGAGGTGCATCAGTTATATATACAGTACAGCTTTTGCTTAGAATGCTGCTGTGATGTCATCAGTGATGTCATCAGTGGAACAAGCCAGGGCAAGGGACCCGTTTAAAAAACAACAAACTCTGTCTGTAATGTCATCAGTGATGTCATCAGTGGAACAAGAGAGCAAGTCGTTTAAAAAACAACAAATTCTGTACAGCTGTGAATGATCCAACCTACTGAAGATATCCAGTAAGTTGCTGTTGCGTTGTGTGTGTGTGTGTGTGTGTGTGTGTGTATACACACAAAAACATCAACAACAACTTGAATAAGTTACTTAAATTACTGAACTTCAATATACAAGCTTGATATGCAAGAAAATTTCAAATGGCACTTCATATAAATATATATATATATATATATAGTGTGTGTACAGTACATGACATCTAAAGGCATATTTGTTTACTTACATAATTTCACGTAACATTCATGAGAATGGTGTCACTGGATCCATCAGTACCATCTGCATAAAATAAGATTTACAGCCCAGCTTTAACATCCAGACCACACTCATTGCATTATTTATCATCAGGTTAACTTGTAACATCCTTAAGACAATAAGATCAGGAAAGTAAATAGACAGCTTTTTATAATGTACGTTTTTTTATAATGAAACTCCTCAGTAAAACACTGTAAATTCAATTGTTCTGTTTAGAATAGAATACACCTGTTATTTCATAGAAAAGTGTGTTAAATTGAATGTAACGTTCAAACTATACTTTGTTGTCACACAACCTCAGCACTTAGCTAGTTTAATTCTGTCCAACATGACATCATGAACTTTGCGTAAACATACACGCCAATTTCGAGTCAAGTGGCGTGTTATCTCGACGCATTTTGAGATATCCGCGTGTATCTCTATGCGTCGGTCTACGCCATTAACGTCCGCTTCATTCCGCATACACGCCGTCAAATGTCCGGGAACTGTCATAAATGCCATTAACCCCAGTGACGGTTAGGTTTAGGGACAGGGTTGAGGTAATTAAGCCTACAGTAATAACGTTAAGTCAACGGCGTTCATAAACACGCTGAAAAGTGATTATGCGTGTTGATAGCACAAAAATACGAATTGGCGTGTCATACACACGCTGTCTGTGTCTTCTGAGGAGCACTGAGGGGTGAGGACACTCTTGGAATTGCACGGTTTATTATTGCAAATTGATCCAGTTTTGTTTTGTTTTTTTTAAATGAGCTATTTGTCACTTATTTTGAAATAAAAATAGAAGGTTGAGCACATTACATTGTCAGATATGAGAAACTGTATCTCAGGCAACATGAGAAAATTTCCACTTTTCACAAACTTACCATTCTTGAAAAGCAAAAGGTTACATTTTATTAGTATTTATTTATTTATTTTTTACAACTGTGACATCTCACAATTTCTTTGTGTTTAAGTTATGTTAAGCTAGACATTAATTTCTGAATAAACTGTACTTCATATGGCTTATATATAATTACTAAAAGTAACATTGCTAATTTATTTATTTATTTTAGTAGTTAAGTTACATTTATCTGTTCAAGTGTACCGCTGCCCCCCTCAGATTCAATCATTTAAATATCATTTAAATATTTAAATTTGTTTTTATGCCAGAAAAATGCAACTGATTAAATGACAGCATTATTGCAGATTTATATATATTTAAAAATATATTTTCTATGGTGGCCTAGAGAGCTCATCGTGCTGCAACTGAAGAAAACACATGCAAATAGAAAAAAAAACATCATGCAAATTAAGAAAACATCTTCATCAGTTTGACAACAACACACTGCAAAAGTTCATGGTTTCGGACACCACTACAAATGTCTGTCCCCTCAAATAAAGTCTGTCAGACTATCACAGTCCTTATGCTAGACAGTGATTTCAGACTAGACCTAACGTTAAAAGTTTAGTACCGTATAAGGTAACGTAGTAGGCAATCTCTAAACGGGTTCACTAACTAATATGTTTTGTTTACTTTATGCTAGCGAGCTAACTGGGATAGCTAGGATTCATTTCCAATCGATTTCACTTTCTGGAGATTAAAACGGACTAAAGGGAACTTCGATTTTTAAAAAATATAAAATTCAGTTTTAGAATATATTCAACGTCTCAGTAGCCTACACAATATTTAATGTTATATGTAATATATAAAAAGACGACATGACTTACTTTTCGTAATCAGGCTGCACTGCAGAAGCTTCTTTGTGTTGACCGTCACTGGACGTTCATTGCTGAATGTGGAAACCATTTAACCCAACAGCCGGGTTATTTACATTTTGTTAACTGTATTGCTTCCATTGTTTTACTATTAGAGTAAAATAAAAAAAAAATAAAAAAATAGTGAAAATTGATTAAAAAGTAGCAAGATCAATCACACATTTTTTCTGATTATTTATGAATAAATCACAATTAAAACACATTTTAATATATATTGTGTGATGTTGTTAAAACAACATAAAGACAGGATATTTTAAATTTTTGTTTTGGCATCTTTTTATGAATAAAGGCCATACATACTAATATTCCTACTGATTTCTTGACAAAATGATTCCATATTTTAAACATTAATTATAGACCTTCGACATTAGAGTCAGGGCAGGACTTAGGGCGGTGGAGGCCCCTCAGCTTGAGTCATTTTCAGCTCTACTTTCTACATATGACTTTAAATAGAACAACATGATACATACATGAGCTGTGTAGCTAAACGATTCTGGATATATTGACAATAAAAAAAGCGATCACGATTCTGAACAAAATAACAATTTATTAGAGGTTCTGGCAAAATGGCAATTGTCTATTTAAAATGTTGAATCATATAAATAAATACAAAACTTGGTCTGAATGAATTAATCAATGACTCACTCAAATACTTGACTTGTTTTATTAGTGGATAAATCAGCATTTTTGAACAAATCTCTTGAATGAATGATTCAATGACAAATATTTTTAACAGTTAGGCTACTTGTCGCCATCTGGTGGTGGAACAATGTCGTCGATCCAATCGTTTTCACAGTGTGTTAAAAGAGTAGGAGATATTCAGGCCCTCTCTACATCCCCCGAGTGCCTGGAGTTTGCTCCTGGAAGGGTTAAGTCTATCTTGCATCCCCGGCCGGGCTAGTTTGTGCGGCAGGTTAGGCCACCCCTCCTACATTTACAAAATTTTGCAGTCTGACCTTCCTACGACCCAGAGGCCCATCCTAAGTTGTGACAGCCTCACACTAGGACAGGTAGTGTTTGTTGTGGCATAGTACGTATTCTTTCCCTAAAATTTCGTTTCTGAAAATTCTCTAAAATATTTTTTATTGGTCTCATATGTCATTTACTCTCTGAAAGATGGGCAGCCCTGCATGGACCATAACAGACAGACAGGAGATGTTTCTCAGGGGAGCTATTTCAATTAAGAAATTTCTTCTTTTTTTTTGGTATAAAATAGGATGCATATGTGTGTCCTATAGTAATGATCTGTATTGCAAAAAGTTGGTCCTCAGGAGTACACCTCATTAAGATGAAGATTGTGAAACCTTACCCAGCAAAATTGTGGTAAAATCCCTAATTGTCAAAAATCAAGCCTCTGTGGCTCCCTCTGATTACCACCAGAGGGCACCATCGCCTGAGTATTAATCCATTTCACGGATAATTCATTTCCCATGATCCCGGATCTAATGCTGATTACACTCACCCATGTCCCTAAAGCACACACTGCTTGTGTTTCATAGTGAATAAAGTTGGCCCATTTGACTTTATGACAGTATAAATGAAGAAGACAGGGAAGCTATTACTTGCTCTGTAAAAAATAGATAATGAAATTCAAAATGTAAGAGTATTATGTTATTTAAATACAAAGTGCAGTATATTTGTTGTACTATTTTATTATTATCATTAAAGGGGTCATGCTTTTTAATGTTTTCCTTTTCCTTCATGTAATGTGGAAAATGATTTATTTTATTTCATATGTGAATTACCCCCCATTTTCAATTCTTTTACAGCAATGAAAGGTTCGATTTTTGCGAATTTTTCAAATCAAATCAGATTTATTTTTTACTGCCATTTTGATCATATTTACCAGGGGTGCCATTAATTCTAACCACAACTGTGTATCTTCATGTGCTTTAGTGAACTTTGTTTTACTATCACGTTAGTGGAGGGTTTCAAGGGACACAAGGGTGTCCAGGATGTGAAGAAGCCCATTCAGAAGATGATGGTGGAGAAGGCTATGGGACTAGCATTGTAAGGCCTGAAATAATAGTCTGAAAAATCTAGTTTTCTTAAATGTAAGAGTTTATTGAACCCTTTTATTTCTCTTGGTACTTGCGATCTGGACCAAAAAAAAGAGAGAAAACAATAGGCCAATATTTTTAATCCTGGTTCACTTAGTGGTCACACTGTCATTATTTGGACAGGACCTAAAGTGAATTTAACAAACATCTAAAAGAATGCTGTTCTGGGCCAAATGGAGATGGAGGATGCTGACATTAAATGCAACTATAGCCTACCTTTAATTGTAAAAGAACATTAGAAAGGCAAAAGGAGTGGCAGCATCTGACTGTGGCATATAAGCACAATAAATACATCAATGTAAAATTTCCTTGGCTCCCGGCCCCATCCTGCTTTATTAACCTTAATGAAACTTTTGGTAATGCTTTAGATTACAGCTCAGAAAGTACTGCGTAATTAAAGCGATTTTACAGCGCAACCTTTTGTAATTATAGTGCACCTATAACGTACTTACAATATAAGGGAACAATATTTTAAGTTTGGGGAATAAGGGGTAACAACCAGGAGAAGTATTATATTACTAAGGGGAACTTATTCTAATATTTGAGCCCATTCTCATCCCATTTTGCCAAAGCGTAGACATCCAACGCACATGGCACCTTTTAGCATCAAATGAAACGCAGTGCAGCCCGTTCTCATCCTTTAACGTCATATAGAACGCTATATGCAAAAACGGCGCTATACTACGGACATAGCACCCTAACTTAAACACCCTAAACTTAGCCCTCACAGCGCGTGTTATATTAACGATAACGGGTGCCATGTGCGTAGTATAGCGCCGTTTTTGCATATAGCGTTGTATATGACGTTAAAGGATGAGAATGCGCTGGATATACAGTATATGGGGCAGAAGGCGCCTCCTAGTGGTCTAACCCTAACCCTGCCCCATAAACCTACCATAACCGAAGCGTCTCATTTGACGCTAAAGGGTGCCATGTGCGTTGAATGTCTACGCTTTGGCAAAAGTGTCGTATATGACGCCTTGGGATGAGAATGCGCTGACTATTTATGATATAACAATCTTACATTTGGGAGCAATTTAACAAGAACATGCCTTTTTGAAACAATGGTGAACCAGTATACTGTACAGGCTTTTCTTAAAAATGAAAGGGTACATATCTATGCATTTATAAAGTAATATTTTTAAAAAAAGTGCACTGAAAACGAAAACTATTGCAACTTTTGCTTAAATATTGGGGAAAGATACTCTTATTTCATGTATGGTGCTTGTTGCCCTCTTGTTTCATGTACTGTAGTTACAGGGTAAGTGTGACATTGCGGGCTGTAAATTAAAGTGGTGTTTGTTACCCTCTTGTTCTATGTAGTTACTGGTAAGTACAATAAAAATGCATACACACAATCTTATATCACTGAATCAGAAACATTTATTTATTATACAAGCACCACTTACCCTGTAACCACATGAAACTATATATTTCCCAGTATATTTAAAATAAAATGCAAAAGTCTTAGCTTTTCTTGCCTTTTTCAGGATTTAATAAACATGCGATTAGTCCTAATTGCTTAAATTAATGACTACTAGTCTATGGCATCTCTAACATTTAATAGTAGCCTATTAACAAAAATAAATCTTTTATATTAATATATTATATGGAAGAAAAAAAACCCTTATAGGCCTATTGGAAATGCATTGACGTCACTTTCCTGCTGGAAGAACCCCCCTCAGCCTGACTGAGTGGTAAAAAATCTGCTGCGTGACTGGATTTAATAGGGGAAACTGTGAAAATGCGACTAAAACAAACAATTTTATCAATTTAAACTAAATGTTGGACTCAATATAGTGTTCCTTACAACTTACTAAAGATCCAGTGATCCATGGATATTGACATGCAGCCAGGAATCGTGTTGCCTGACATTTATGCCTGATTTCGACACCGGGGAAATAAAAGCAATATAGATCTAAACATAAAGCAAATTTGCCTATAAATACAATATAGGTAGGTCTAAATCCGGGTGATCACTTATATCGGTGTTATATATAGCCATAAAACTTTATAGTTTTTGTTGGTCAGTGTTTATTAAAAAACATCCAATAATGCAGAATATGCAATGATTAATATTTAATTGATGAGTTGTTAATATATATATAACAATACAAAATATATGGGTATGGTTTTACACCTAAATTCAGGATATTGACACAAAATGAAAACTGCAAATCCACCTTTCGTTGTTTCTGTGAATTGCAGCGATCCATTTGCTCCTCTTTCTAAAGCAGTCTGTAAAAATATACCTCCGATTTTTTGTTAAATCTAGTTGTCAATCACTTTATGTGTTGTGTTTGTTTTTTGCGGCATTCACACTGAAAACAAATACAGCCGCTCAGTCTTTTTTCCACTCTCTGTGAGTAACTGCAGGCACTCCGGCCGACGGTGACGTCACGCGCATACCCTCTAAGGGCCTCACCGATTAATTTTACCTGGGCCCCAGTCAGTGTAGGTTATCCTCTGATTGGAGGCTGCTGCTATTTGCTTTTAGCTTTTTGAACGTAAAGACATGATAGGCTATAGGCTATACATTTTATGTGGATAAAGCCATATTTTGTACATGACTACATGTTTTTAAGCCCAAGAAAATACGTTTTAACGACATATAGCGTCTCATTATTACGAGATAAATATTTCATTTTAATAACATAAAATCTCGTTATTACGAAAAAAGATGTTAAAACGACATATGATCTTGTTATTATGAGAAAACATGTCGTTTTAATCACTTCATTAGTTTTATTATGACATAATTGAGTGGAAAAATATGAATGTGGCAGCAATGCGTCACAGCTGTAATACGAAAACGGCATCATCAAGCTACGAAATTTGCCCAGTGGCCTCTGTCCATCATGGCCTCCTAATCATCCCCATATATACCTAACACAGTCTCATCCCAAAAAGTCATTTAACTGACGTTTTGGGACGTATTTTGACCATACGTCAATATCCGCCTTTTTAGGGCCCCCTTAAACGTCGGTAGATGGCGATCCCGGGCCGTCATACAACTGACGCTTTACCTTTAACGTCAGTTAGATGACGGGTTAGGTTTAGGGTTAGGTTTAGGTATGGGGTAGAGTTAGGATCCCATAACCTCATCTACCGACGTTTAAGGGGGCCCTAAAAAGGCGAATATTGACGTGTGGTCAAAAGACGTCCCAAAACGTCAGTTATATGACGTCTTGGGATGAGACCGGGATATACCAATTGGCTTCATCACTGTCTCCTCTCCACCAGTAAGCTGGTGTGTGGTGGGCGTTCTGGCGCAATATGGCTGCCATCGCATCATCCAGGTGGATGCTGCACACTGGTGGTGGTTGAGGAGATTCCCCCTTCTATGTAAAGCGCTTTGAGTGCCGAGAAAAGCGCTATATAAAAGTAATGAATTATTAACACTAGAACGGTCATTTTGACCGTTTTGAATTTTATATCTACAATAACTTTGTTGAAAAAAATAATAAAATCCTGCTGGTACCTGACTTTTCCTAAAATTGTCTGTATTTTCATTTAAAATGCTTTTCATATAAATTAAGTTATGTAAACGTAAGGCAAAAAAAAAAAAAAAAAATGAACATATTTACCTATTTCGGCCATAGACGGTCATATTGACCGCACTGAATTTTGCGGTATTTTTTTATTAAATATCCCGCGGTTGATCGTGTTCTCTCCCAACTGTCAACAGAATGGTCCGTCCGATCACCTCTGTAGCAGTGTTTGCTATATAATAATTTCTACATTAGTTGTTGATCAGAAATAAGCAAATAAAACCGGACTACAGTTATCTATAATTCGGATGCAGGGGAACAATCGGAGGTGGAAAGTGACAGCGACGTTTCCTGGGTGCAAGTTAACATTTCCTCCTCATCAGAGAGTGATTCAGAGTCAGAGTCCACATCAAGGAAAAAGAGACGGCTGCTATCATCAGACACGGCCGATCCAGATGGTCCATTCATGTCGGATGATCGTGGTGAGCTCCGCTGCCCTGTCCTGCGCTGTTTGTTTTGCTGCATTGGCTGTTCACTAGTTCTGCGAGTCCTATTATTATTATTAGCCTTGACCGCGTCGCAAATCGTCACTATCTAACATTTTCGTCATAGTTTTTGTCATTCAAACCTAGTTTTTATTTAGTGATTGTCTCGTTTTCGTCTTTGAAAAAATGTGGTTGGCAAAAATAATTACGAAAATTATTCATCAACACTGTTTTGAATCTAACGGTCAAAATGACCGTTTGTGGCCGTTCTAGTAGTTTTGGAATTCTGGCACTTCTAGTGTTAAAGAATTATTGTTATTATTATTATTATGCCAGCGCAGTCTCATCCCAAGATGTCGTATAACTGACGTCTTGGGACGTCTTTTGACCATACGTCAACATCCGCCTTTTTAGGGTACCGTAGGGTTTAGGGCCCGATCCCGGGCCGTCACACAACTGACGCTTTACCTTTAACATTGGTTAGGTGACGGGGTAGGTTTAGGGGTAGGTTTAGGTCTGGGGTAGGGTTAGGATCCGATAACGTCATCTAGCCGACGTTTAAGGGGGCCCTAAAAAGGCGGATGTTGACGTATGGTCAAAAGACGTCCCAAGACGTCAGTTATATGACTTCTTGGGATGAGACTGTGTTACAGCTGCCTTTGTTTTGAATAGGCGGCAAAAATGTATAATCAAAAAATGTATAACCTAAGTTACTTCAGTTCAGTAAGTGTTTATCTTAATTTATTCCCAACAATATAGACTAAAATAAGCTTAACTTTCGATTACTTTATAAAAATCAGTAAAGTTTCACAGCAAAAGACACGTGAACCATGACCTGAACGTGGAGGAATTTAGAATGATACTAAAAGATCATCTACATAGTATGAGCAATCAGAGATAACAGAATGAATTGTTTTTGTCTTTCAGGTGGATCATGTTGATACTGTAATTTAGAGGCATCAGAACTTTGCATATCAAAAATGATGCAGCTGGCTTTGGGTTAAGAAAATATCTTGAATTCACTTCCTGTTCAATAAGAGAATGTGATTTTAGTCCTTTTTTTGTCGCGGTTCATTGTCATGCGGAGTCCCTGATCGATTTGACTTGTCAGACAGTGACTGGGGTCTTTATCTGGCAGGTATCTGGATTATGGCAATGAGGAATGGAAAAGGCAAGCCATGGGTGTCCTGGAGGCTCTGGAGACGTAAGTCTTGCACTTTTTGGCATTGACAAAGTTGTCATGTTGCTTTGGGGTGCCATTCTTGCTGGAGAAGCGTCATTAATGTGTGAATATTGACGTTCAGGTTCTGTGATGAAACCAGAAAGAACTTTGAAGCAACGCTGGCTTGGCTTCAGGAGCACGCCTGTTCCAGAACGTATGGGTTAGGTAAGACCTGCTAATGTCTGCGCCGTTGTAGCTTTGTTGCAAGCTTTTCGTATCGAGTTTGGTTTTTCTTTTGGAATAAATTGCTTGTAATAGTTAGGCAAACTGCACAAAGTTTTTCTTTTGAAATCCCCTCAGATGGCCACCTTTGTGTGAAGCTTATCTTAATCAAAGTCTTTTTGTAAGGACAAGGCTCATCTATATTTCTTTTGTAATACTCTTATTTCTCGCTCCTCCCTTGCCCCCAAACCACTCAGCGATACCATCAGCAATTTTCCTGCTGTTCCTCAGAGAGAACCTTTGATTTTCTAGTTCTTTCATGTGTTTGTTTCCCATAGGAACCCGGTTGCCATGGGATGAACAATGGCTCATTGAGTCCCTGTCGGACTCCACCATCTATATGGCCTACTACACCGTGGCCCATCTCCTCCAGGGAGGGGTTCTCGACGGACAAGGAATCAGGTATTTGCTCTTCCAGAAATGGTTTGAGAGTTTTTTTAAATGGAAAGTTGGAGTCTGGTTTTATTTTATATGTAAATTATTCCCATATTCCACATTCAGCTTTTGCCTTGATAGTTTAACACTAGCATGGGTTAGGACCACTTACTGTAAATACGATTAAAATAGAGTGCTGCAGGAATGAAGTATTTTTGTTGGCCAAAACTCAGAGTTGGCCTTTTAACAACTTTGACCCCAAATCAACATGATCAGTGAGCTGAAAAAATCCATTGACTGTGTCCAATTAGTGGCAAAGGTCACTCAACAACAAGCCAACATTGACCCACCGTCTTTTTGTGTTATAGCATTTAGGGTCATTTTGATAATTACCATTGCCGTGCTTGCTTTTGTAATTGCTGCTTGCAGCTATATTTATTGTAATTATGATAATGATAGACAATTTGAACAGCTCTAACTTTTTATCGTTATGGTGAAAACTCGCCAAACTTTGCACTCATGAAGGGTGAGAGTGGCTGTTGATTTCACGGACTGAATGTGTTGCATAGCAACTAGTGTATATTCAAAACCTCATCCCTGCTACACCACATAAAAATGTTCAGAAATGTCTTGTAGTTATGAAGATTTTTGGGGAAACTAAAAGTGGCCAACCCTAGCAACCGCCTAGCAACCACCCAGAACACCTTAGCAACTGCCTAGCAACACCCAAGCAACCACCCAGAACACCCTAGCAACTGCTTAGCAACACCCTAGTAACCACCCAGAACCCCCTAGCAAGTGCCTAACAACACCCTAGCAACCACCCAGAACACCTTAGCAACTGACAAAAACTGTTTTTGTTTCTTTTAGTGTTTTATGTTAGCTAGGAATAGTAGCATCCATATTAAATCCTTGTAACATTAAGCCGTTAGACAGAGATCCTGCACCGAAACAGAATTGACCTCAAGAATGAGTCGTCGACAGCTGTCATGTAGAGTGAGTTCAGCGCCGTCCCAGACCTCCTCTGACAGAAGAGTAATGCATTATCCCTCGCTTTTATCATGGGACGGTTTCCCTACAGTCTGTTTCTACCTATGCCGGTCCTTACGTAAGCGTTTTGAGTCAAGGCTCTCAGGAAAGAGGCTTTTCTCAGTCCTGTTGTTGAGATCATGTGGTAATGGATGTCGATTTGGATAAGGAGTTGTTGTGCTGATGTTTTTTAGACTATGTGAAGGAAACTAGACTGTGAGATGTAATGGGGGAAAAAAATGTCCCTAAATTTCCTCCATTCCAGTCAATATTCTTTGTGTTTCGGGTCACACTTTAGATTCGATTAACTATTATTTATAACTTTTGCCTTCATAAACTCATATTTACTGCTAATTTAAAGTTAGTAAGGTTGTTGAGTAAGATTAACGGATATAGAATATGGTCATTCAGAATAAGGCATTAATATGTGCTTTATAAGCATTAATAAACAGCCAATATCCTAGTAATATGCAAGCTTAATAGTGTGAATTGGACCCTAAACTAAAGTGTTATAAGTCCATATACATAATGTTTGTAGGACATGTTTAGTGTTCAGGATTCAAATTCAGTATTTACAATAATGCAAAACATAATGCCAATACAAAGTGTTCCACTCTGAGAAATCTGGTCAACCTTATATTGCACATATTTATCAAAATGGGGCCCAGGGTTCTTGATCTAGAGCTGGAGTTTGACGAGCGCACCGTCTTACTGGAGAACATCGTTTATTTGACTAATTCTCTCGAGGTAATAGCGCACAACTACTTGTTAAGCCAACTAAATGTACAGTTTCTACAAAACCAAAGGATTGAAATCTACGGAGGCGTATTGCATTCACTTGAAGAAAAAAAATCTACTCTGTTTTTCTGAATTAACGAGTTAATATTTCATGAGAAAAAAAATTGCTCTGTTTTTCTGAATTAATGAGTTAATTTTTCATGAGAAAAAAAAAATGTGCTCTGTTTTTCTGAATTATTGAGTTAATTTTTCATGAGAAAAAAAATGTGCTCTGTTTTTCTGAATTAATGAGTTAATTTTTCATGAGAAAAAAAATTTGCTCTGTTTTTCTGAATTAACGAGTTAATTTTTCATGAGAAATTTTTTTTTGCTCTGTTTTTCTGAATTAACGAGTTAATTTTTCATGAGAAAAAATGTTTTGCTCTGTTTTTCTGAATTAATGAGTTAATTTTTAATGGAATTTTTTTTTTTGCTCTGTTTTTCTGAATTAATGAGTTAATTCAGAAAAACAGCAAAAATAAATTTTCTCATGAAAAATTAACTCATTAATTCAGAAAATCAGAGCAAAAACTTTTTTTCTCAAGAAAACTAACTCATTAATTCAGAAAAACAGAGCAAATTTTTTTCTCATGAAAAATTAACTCATTAATTCAGAAAAAACAGAGCAAATTTTTTTTCTCATGAAAATTAACTCATTAATTCAGAAAAACAGAGCAAATTTTTTTTCTCATGAAAAATTAACTCATTAATTCAGAAAAACAGCAAATTTTTTTTCTCATGAAAAATTAACTCATTAATTCAGAAAAACAGAGCAAATTTTTTTTCTCATGAAAAATTAACTCATTAATTCAGAAAAACAGAGCAAAAACTTTTTTTCTCATGAAAAATTAACTCATTAATTCAGAAAAACAGAGCAAAAACTTTTTTTCTCATGAAAAATTAACTCATTAATTCAGAAAAACAGAGCAAATTTTTTTTCTCATGAAAAATTAACTCATTAATTCAGAAAAACAGAGCAAAAACTTTTTTTCTCATGAAAAATTAACTCATTAATTCAGAAAAACAGAGCAATTTTTTTTTCTCATGAAAAATTAACTTGTTAATTCAGAAAAACAGAGTAGATTCTTTTTCTTCAAGTGAATGCAATACGCCTCCGTAGAAATCAAGAAAGACCCTTACTTTCAAACACTTAAATACAAAATCGATATTAACTTAATGTATGGCTTAATGAATCTCCCTGGACTTGTCTCATCAGCGCACAATACTCTAAACAAAAATAATAATTCAAAATGTTTTCTGCCTCTCAAACAACTTTTCATGTCTGCTGATGTAATCAAGGCCGTGTGGGCGGGGCAAATTATATTATCCAATCATCACAGTCCAGAAAGTTCCTGCTCAATAAAAACAAGCCCCACCTTATGTAATTTCCCTTTGAATATTGTCTTTTACTCTAAAAATACATAGCAAAGGTGTTTTTGTTTTTTTTTAGTTTTTTCAATATCCAACCAAAGCGCAGTGTTGAATGCAGTGAGCACTATCATTAGTTGACTTTAGGCCTGATCTCATTGTTAGTTGTTTCTCTCTAACCCCTCTCTCCCTCTCCGTCTCCTCCATCAGTTGGATCAGATAGACGTTGTATTCGCCTCTGAAGCGGATGACAAAGTAAAGGAGGACTGTTGCCCTGGGAAACCGTTCTGTGTCTTCAGATCTGAGGTGATGATGAGAGCCACTGAGGCCCTATTCTCTCTCTCTCTCTCTCTCTCTCTCTCTCTCTCTCTCTCTCTCTCTCTCTCTCTCTCTCTCTCTCTCTCTCTCTCTCTCTCTCTTTTAATGGTTGATCTGGCCTGTGCTTCATGCAGCTAGAGACAGGCTAATTTTAGAAGTACGCTGTGCATGGGTAATGCTTCTTACATTCAGCTCACTGTGGTGTAGTGTAGTGTACAGCGTGTTGGTTCGTCGGTGTGTGAGTGAGTTTATGAATGGGTGAATGTGAGGCAAAATGTAAAGCGCTTTGGTGGCCATTGGATCTGTGAAAGCGCTATATGAATGCAGTTTACCATTTGGTTGCCTGTGAGTTTTCTGAAATGTAGTGCTGACACATTTTCATACAGCATTTGACATGGTCCCACAATCATGGAATTATTAAAGAATTTAAAATATTCTTTAAATACCATGTTCATCATCAATCAACTGCATGAAATGTAAGATAACCCATGTATGTCTGGGGCGTGTGCATTAAATATTTGCACATACAGTACATATAGTGTGTGTTTGTAAAATATTACTATTAATAAATATACTATTATTATAAATATTACTTTGACAAAGCTGAATTTTCAGCATCATTACTCCATTCTTCAGAGTCTCATGATCCTTCAGAAATTATTCCATGATGATTTGGTTTGCATTTCTTATTATTGTCAATGTTGAAAACAGTTGTTTGTTGTGGTGATGTTTGGTCAAGATAATGTGTTCTTTTTTTTAATTAAAGTATAAATACATGATGAAGAAGATATAATTATACATATCATTTTTTAAATTCCAAAGTATCTAATAATCATAGACGACTGAAAATACTGTTATATGAGGCAGAATCAGGATTGTCTCTCACTGCTGAACCCTCGGCCAGAAAACAGTTCTGCTTTTGATGAAATCCGAGAGCTTTCTGACCCCCGTATTCCCGGATTTCATCTAAAATATGGTTTGGAACGGCATGAGGGTGAGTAATTACTGACAGAAATGTAATTTTCGGGTGTACTAACCCTTTAATGTTAGGTTTAGGTGTAAGTACAGGGTACGTATTTAGTTATTACCAAGTTTTTGCAATTACTGTAATAAGCGCATTGTATGTACAGGTAAAATAAAGTGCTACAGGAAACGTTATATTAGTAAGAAATTGTGCACACAGAAACGTTCAGGCGCATAAACTTAAACCTCTTCCCCATGAATTGCTATAAATAAAATAGCTCACTACTGAAAGCTACATTATTAAATGTGACACTGAAGACTGGCGTAATGCTGAAAATTCAGCTTTGTCGTCACAGGAACGAATGACATTTTAAAAAATATACAATTAGAAAAAGGTTATTTTACATCGTAATAATATTTCACAATAATATTGATTTTACTATATTTTTGATTTGTTTTTGAAGGAAGTTCACATGACAACACGCATGAAGTTCACGCATGCCTTGGTAGACTTCTTAAAAAAAAATGAAAAAAATCTTAAAGGGATAGTTCACTTTGAAACTAATTTTTGGCATGTTTTATCTTACCTCAAGGGCATCCAAGATGTAGGTGTCTTTGTTTCCACAGTATTTTCAATTTTGACATTTTTAGGTCAAACCGTTCTTGTCTATCAGTCATATAATGCAGGTCTATGGTCACCACCTCAAAGAGCATGCACAGAGAAGTCCAAATTAAACATGATTTAATGACTCGTAAATGTAAGTACACATTGATGGCCTAAGACACGAAACGAGCGGTTTGTGTGAGAAAACGAACAGTATTTATATAGTTACCTCTTGTAATCACAGTCACGTCCAAGTGATCTGAGGGCGCGGGCGCTTCTACAGGTATCTGCATGTCTTAGGCCATGTGTACTCACATTTACGAGTCATTAAATCATGTTTAATTTGGACTTCTCTGTGCATGCTCTTTAAGGTGGTGACCATAGACCTCCATTATACGACTGACAGACAAGAACGGTTTGACCTAAAAATATCAACATTGAAACTACAGCGGAAACAAAGACACTCTTGGATGCCCTTGAGGTAAGCTAAAACATACCAAAAATTAATTTCAAAGTGAACTATCCCTTTAAGATTTTCTGTAAGGTTGGTGACAATATATAACTATTGGTTATTTTGATAAAACCATATTGGATGATCAGTAATCTGAAATTCCCTCATAATCTTTGGTTTACAGCTTGGACTGAAGTGAGAAAATGCTAAGGTTGAGTCCAATGACAAAGAAAAGTTGCAAAAAACACATTTTCGGACACAAATGTTCCTGTTTTCTGAGAATGTGCCAACCCTATGAGTCCAATCCCAAGCAGGCCATAGCAGATATGAAGACGGCTCAATTTTACAGTCTAATGCAAGTGGAGACGAGATCAGCCGCAAAGAAGCGCGTTCAGAAAAACGATTACATGCACCTCAACAGACTTGACTGGCAAACATATAAGCGAGCCGTTCTACGTATGACAGCTACATGCAATGTTTCATTATAGTGGATGTGACACCGTTGGATGTGCGTTAGCTGCGGTGCAGAAGGAAGTGATGCGAGACATTAACCTCAAGAGGACGTGCTATTCTGCACTGCTGCTCTTGGGGTGAATTTATGTAACATCTTATTCACACAGGCTGGATCGCTGGTAAGCTTCAGTTGCGTATTCGAGGTGTCATTCGATTTGATATTTTTATGTGTGTGAATTGTAGGCTCCAGTGGGATGTTTGTAAGTAGGCCTGGAGTCCCAATTATACATGATTATGTGTTGTATAATTGCATTTGAGAGGAATTTCTGTACTGTGACTGCTATTGTGTTACATTGCTGTTTGTGACTTGAGAGTTAGTATTTGAATGCGAGATGTGAGGGTCTCCTGTGCATGTGTGTGTGTGTGTGAAGGCTTATCAGCTCACAGCAGCTTCTGTCAGGGCTCCTTGGCGAAGCGACTATCAGAACGAACACACACCACTGTCACTATAGGAAACTCACCCCTGTCTTTTCCCTTAGTCTGTTGTCATCGTGAGGGATTGTTCTGAGCCACATTCACCAAGTAAGTGTTCACCCTCATTAATATGCATTTCATATATTTAATATCACAATGCTGTAAAAAACTTTTTTAGGTCAGGTGAGGACTTTTCTTATAGGATTGTGCGTCAATGTTTTTGATCTGATTTCTTGTATCGCCTTCAGATTCAAATGGACTCTCCAGGTGGAAAAGATGTCGAAGCAAACCAAACAGGAAGTGAGGCGATGGAACTTCCTGTGCTGACTCAACCTGGCCTCGGGGAGACCACGACGACGGTGACCACTATCACTCAAACAGGGGGAGACTGGAGCTCAGGACTGTTTGACGTGTGTAGTGACGCCAGCACATGTAAGAGGAAGCGCTTGAAGTTTACAATTAATATCGTCGCATTGTGAGCTATACGAAATCACACTGTGACGAACCACATACTAAACTAAAGCAACAAGTCAAAATTTGGAATGATGTAAGTTGCTAAAGTCATAGTTGCAAGATATAAATTTGCAAATACAAAAACGATCACATTGCCAATATCTGTGGAGCCCATTGTATAAAGTTTCACAAAAAACTGGATGTAAAGCCACATTGTGAGTCATAAGGTCGCATCTGCAATATTTAAAGCGATAGTTCACTTTGAAATGCATTTTTGGTATGTTTTAGCTTACGTCAAGGGCATCCAAGATGTAGGTGTCTTTGTTTCCGCAATAGTTTCAAGTTTGGTATTTTTAGGTCAAACCGTTCTTGTCTGTCAGTCATATAATGGAGGTCTATGGTCACCACCTCAAAGAGCATGCACAGAGAAGTCCAAATTAAACATGATTTAATGACTCCTAAATGTAAGTAAACATTGATGGACTGAGACACGAAACGAGCGGTTTGTGTGAGAAAACGAACAGTATTTATATTGTTTTTAGCCCTTGTAACCATAGCCACGTCCAAGTGATCTGAGGGCACGGGCGCTTTGTCTGGTTTTTCAATGAGGTAAAAACGATATAAATACTCACACAAACCGCTCGTTTCGTGTCTTAGGCCATCAATGAGTACTTACATTTACGAGTCATTAAATCATGTTTAATTTGGACTTCTCTGTGCATGCTCTTTGAGGTGGTGACCATAGACCTCCATTGACTGACAGACAAGAACGGTTTGACCTAAAAAAATCAAAATTGAAACTACTGCGGAAACAAAGACACCTACATCTTGGATTCCCTTGACGTAAACTAAAACATACCAAAAATGCATTCACTTTGCTCACTTTGCAAGATATAAAGACATTTTTAGAATGTAATATTAGGGGAGGTATAACATCGCAATTGTAAGAAATAAATTGACAATACGTTGCGAAATAAGTTACAGCAAATTAAAGCAAAAAAAAAAAAAAAGCAGGCAGGAACAGGCTTCCATTATTATTTCTTCATTTTTTTTATTGTTTTAAAGGGTTAGTCCATCCAAAAATTAAAATTCTGTTAATAATTACTCACCCTCATGTCAGACTTTCGTTCATCTTCAGAACACAAATGAAGATGAAATTTTTGATGAAATCTGAGAGCTTTCTGTCCCTCCATTGACAGCAGTTCACAAAGAGATCGTAAAACTAATCCATACGAATTGAGCAGTTTAGTCTGAATTTATATGATGAACTTATTGAATTGAGGGTTTTTAGGAATTTAGGAGAATTTGGAGGGACAGAAATCATTCAGATTTCATCAAATGTATCTTCATGTGTTCCGAAGATGAACAAAAGTCTTACAGGTTTTGAACAACATTCGAATTTTCATTTTTGGACGAACCATCTATGACTGTCTACTTGGCAACAAAGAAAACATATTTGTCTGTTCCAGGATAATGAAACTGGCCTGGAACTCTAGTGGGACACAATTTGTTCTAAAACACGTGTAGCCTCGAGAAGTCCAACACAGCATCTTATGTATTGTTAGTCTTCTCTATACAACCAACTGAGATCTAGATTACTGTACATGAAGTTCTATTGCTGCATATGTTTATATCTTTCGGGACTCTTAGCATCACATTTTGTTATTTTGTATACATTTGGAAAAAACACAATCCCACACTCACAACTCATTTGATTATATTTCTTCATAATTACATTTATTGTTATAAAATGTCTCCTAAAATATTTAAATGATACTTTATTTTGTGTTGTACTACTGTAGCAAATTGCAGTTTGGCACAATTAAACATAACTCAATTTGTCTGAAAGATGTGCTCTATCCCTCTGAAAATACAAATCCACAGATTATGTATTTCACAAATCGCAAAAATGTCTTAAAAATCTTGTAGATCAAACTCTTTGGATCACAGCTAGCCTTAATGTGTAGTCTATCATGTATGAGTGATTACTGTTGTTTTCCTAATCCAGTGGTTTGTGTACCGTTTCATAATCATTAAAAGTTAATGACATTCCTTTAATGATTATAAATTGTTAATGATTTTTCCGTTCATTAAAAAATAAAGCTGGGCATAAAACAAAATTTTACTTCCTCCAAGGACATTGATTTGTCTTTCAAAGGCATTTTTATTAGAATTGAATTTTTTAAAGGCAGTCAATATAAGCAGTGTTAAAGTTTCTCGACAGATCCCAGCACACGTTTCAAAGCATCTCTGCTCTCTTCTGTGCAGGTCTGATGGGTGCGTTTGTGCCATGTTGTTTGGACCTGAGCCTGGCTCATCAGTATGGAGAATGTGTGTGTTTGCCTCTTCTGCCTGGCTCCACGTTCGCCATGAGAGTGGGCATTAGAGAGCGGTTTAAAATCAGGGTAAGGATTCAGCTAATGTAAATAATGTGACATGCTGGGAATGGAGTTTTTGAGTTTCGATGACCTATAATGATCTATTTGATCCGTTTAGTATGCAAAATTATTCATAAAATGAAACATTAAATAAAGAAAAATGCATGATCCCATTACTATAATATTTGACTATTTTGCTATACAGTTCAAAATCCAATATCTAATTCTACAGTTTACTTTTATTGTAATAATACCATGTAGTAAAAAAAAAAAATCAGATTGTTTTTTAATGCTTAAAGGAGTAGTTCACTTTTAAACAAACTTTTGCTGATAATTTACTCACCCCCATGTCATCCAAGATGTCCATGTCTTTCCTTCTTCAGTCGAAAAGAAATTAATGATGAAAACATTCCAGGATTTTCTCCATATAATGGACTTCAATGGGAAACAAACAGTTCAAGGTCCAAAAGACAGTTTCAGTGCAAACTGCAAACTGTTCAAAGGGCTTTAAACGATTCCAGACGATGAATAAGGGTCTTATTAAGCGAAACGATCGCTCATTAAAAACAAAAAAAAACAACGTTTAAGTTTTATAAGCTCAAATGCTCGCCTTGCTCTGTTCTTGTGATGCGCGTTTGTGACTCTCCTTTTCAAACTCGTTCATAAAAATGAACAAATCTTTTTTCGTGTCATTTGGTTCATTCAACGAACGAAATGAATGAATTGACTCAGGAAAAGATTCGTTCATTTTGCGAATGCATTTATGCATCAGGCATGAAACAGAAAAAAGTACGACCTGGACAAGAAACATTCAAACAATGAGGGCTTAAATACACAGACTAATGGTGCGTTCATGTGTTACGGTAATTATAGTAAATGCCAAAAGCCGACGTGGAAAATGCACATTAACACCCCCTCATGTGGTATTTTCCACTGGACAACTTGTAGAAGATTTTTATGCATTTTTTTTTTTGCTGAGATGAGATAACCTTTGACCTTTTCAATATTTCAGAGAGCAACGCAAGAGTCGTGAATGGTAAAAATATGTACAATTCATGATCCAGATGATATACGAGTTTTGATAAATCATTTTCTTGCTGTAGCAGATGACTTAAGCAATCTAAAATAGTTTTAGCTAAATAACAGGTCTGGATCTCCATCTTTTTACCACATTACGACAACAAAAGCACTTGAACACAACACACTGGTAAATACCAATTCACAAGTGGAAAATATCATCTTTTCCAAAGCATGTGAACCTACCATAATTACAAGACAAGGAACAGAAACAAAGTACAAGGAACAAAACCCAAACCGTGACAGTTCCAGAAAGTTCAAGTTTGGTCAACTATGAGCTGTGAATTCGCATCACATGACGACGTGTTAGTCGAAGATCGATACTTCTCGGCATGACCTCTTGGCTGAATAAAAATATATATAAATTTTTGCATAGAATTTAAGTAGACTGTAGATTTTTTTTTTTTTTTTACATTTTGAGTGTATTATTATTTGTTATAGTATGTTTAATTCATGTTTACATACATCATAGTGCATGATGTCATATCACGACTGGACTGTTGCAGTGTCCAAAGAAATTTTGTACGCTCAAATTCTATTGCGACTGCTGCTTCAAATTGATTTGACATGATTTTCAAATTTCGTTACCAGAATAGCACGCATTTTTTTTAACCACTTATGCGCATTTAAAGGGTTAGTTCACCCAAAAATGAAAATTAAGTCATTAATTACTCACCCCCATGCTGTACCAACCCCGTGAGACCTTCGTTCGTCTTCGGAACACAAATGAAGATATTTTTGATTCAATTTGAGAGCTGTCCCAGACAGCAAACTGACATTGAATCAACATGGAAACGACGTCTCTCATGACATTGAAACAACGTTGATTTTGCTCATCGAATTAACGTTGAACTAACGTCAGACGCGGCATTCTTCAAAGCTAAATGAAAATCGAAAATTGGTTTGCTTTCATAACGTTGAAACAACGCGTTGATTTCAAGTTGATTTTCCGTTAGTTTTGAACGTTGGTTCAACGTTAATTCGATGAGCAAAACAATGTCAGATCAACGTTGTTTCGATGTCATATTTCCACGTTGATTCAATGTCAGTTTGCTATCTGGGGTCTCACTACCACATAGACTTCCGGGACTGGCTCTTGACGGCCCAGAAAGTCAATGAAGAAAATGTTTAAATATCCCATGTGACTACCGTGGCTCAACTATAAGTTTATCAAGCGACGAGACTACTTTTTGTGCGAAAAAACAAACAAAAATAACGACTTTATTCGACTATTCCTTTTCTTCCTTGTTGGCCAGAAACGAGACTTCAAGAGATTTCCACGACGCATGCGCAAGAACTGAACTGAAGTAGTTGAAGGAGATTGCAATTCTCGCGCACGCGTCGTGAAAATTAACACAGTCTCATCCCAAAAAGTCATATAACTGACGTTTTGGGACGTATTTTGACCATACGTCAATATCCGCCTTTTTAGGGCCCCCTTAAACGTCGGTAGATGGCGATCCCGGGCCGTCATACAACTGACGCTTTACCTTTAACGTCAGTTAGGTGACGGGTTAGGTTTAGGTATGGGGTAGAGTTAGGATCCCATAACCTCATCTACCGACGTTTAAGGGGGCCCTAAAAAGGCGAATATTGACGTGTGGTCAAAAGACGTCCCAAAACGTCAGTTATATGACGTCTTGGGATGAGACCGGGTTGTGGAAATCTAGGGAATAGATTTCAGATATCAGTGTCGAGTTTCCACTAACCAATGGATTATGAAAAAAAAAGTGTTTTACAGATTTATCTTGTCATATCCTTCTCGTGCTTGAAGTAAAACACATCCAGTATTTGACAGTTAGATGAAGATACCTTGAATTAAATTTCATAACTAGATTCCTCTACTTGGAGGGAGGTGTTAAATCAATATCAGGGAAACGTATCCTTACTTTGAAATCTACAGACCTTAATTTGCTTGGTAATATTAAATTAAGAATACATTACAGTGTGCTGTGTGTGTCTCCAGGGCAGTGTGTGTGAGGACTGGACTACGGTTTATTGCTGCTACCCTCTGGCCCTCTGTCAAATGATCAGAGAGATGAAGAAGAGGCTGAAGACACAGATCTACACCGTTTCTACCCTGCTGGAGAGCTCCTGAGACACTGTGCGTGTGTGTGCATGGCCCCGATTTTCTTCTCATCCGTGTTTTTGGCGATGCTAAAAGACTGAGGGGCCGTCTCAGCTGTCAGGATGTTTATTACCCGGGGTCCTGAACTTCACGCAGGGTTAGACGTATCAGTAGACTCTGCTTGAAGATTGATGCCGCTGACATTTCCAACTGACGGAGAGATGGAGTGACAGATGGGTGGAGAGACGGATGAGTGGAGAAGAGGCTCCTGATGTATACTGGCACTGTCTATATGCTTTCATTTCAGATTGCTCTCTCACGGTATAGAACATATGCAGGTTTTGCTATTTGAATTCACTTTTGCCACTATTTTTAATTGTCTTTCAAATTCAGAGTCAAAACTGATTTGACATCTAATCACTTGTTTTATCCAAAATAAAGTGTGTTTTAAAAAAAAAAAACTAGATTTAATGTTATACATCATTTTTGTATTTAGCACATTTTGTTTAATTTCTAATCCAACAAATGGCTTATACAGGACACCATTATTTTTACAATTATATTTAACATATCATTTATTTATAATTTAATATTACAACATTATTTAACATTATAAATATTTAATAAACCATTATTTAAAGTCAGCATGAAATGGCATTCAAAATCACATACTTTCCAACTACATAGGCAAAAAACAGTATGTGACAAAAGAAGTTGAATGTCTGAATTCACAGTACTCATAAACGAGTGGGTAAAGAGGATGGCCAACTATTTCCGGCAAGATTCTGAAGTGTGCATACGATGGTCCCTTTGCTATCCTGTTTGTGAATGGAACCTAGAACATTATTTAAAGGGATAGTTCACTTTGAAATTAATTTTTGGCATGTTTTAGCTTACCTCGGGGCATCCAAGATGTAGGTGTCTTTGTTTCCACAGTATTTTCAATTTTGATATTTTTAGGTCAAACCGTTCTTGTCTGTCAGTCATATAATGGAGGTTTATAGTCACCACCTCAAAGAGCATGCACAGAAAATCCAAATTAAACATGATGACTCGTAAATGTAAGTACACATTGATGGCCTGAGACACGAAACAAGCGGTTTGTGTGAGAAAACGAACAGTATTTCTATCGTTTTTACCTCTTGTAACCACAGCCACGTCCAGGCAATGAGTGACGTACACGGGCGAGAGATCACTTCCTGTGCTTGCGCAGAGAGAAGCGCCCGTGACTTCAGATCACTTGGACGTGGCTGTGGTAACAAGAGGTAAAACGATATAAATACTGTTCGTTTTCTCACACAAACCGCTCGTTTTGTGTCTTAGGCCATCAGTGTGTACTTACATTTACGAGTCATTAAATCATGTTTAATTTGGACTTCTCTGTGCATGCTCTTTGAGGTGGTGACCATAGACCTCCATTATATGACTGACAGACAAGAACGGTTTGACCTAAAAATATCAAAATTGAAAATACTGTGGAAACAAAGACACCTACATCTTGGATGCCCTTGAGGTAAAATAAAACATACCAAAAAGGCATTTCAAAGTGAACTTTCTCTTTAACATTATCCATATTTAATAATGCATTGTTTAAACAACAGGCGGTTTTTGTCACCGATTTATTTTTTTTCGACAATAGGCCTAATGGTTGAAACGTTCAATAGATTTTTTACTTAATTAACCCTGTGTCTACCTTGAGAAATATTCACTGGAGTAAAAAGTGTCTGGCAACCTCCCCTATATAAATAATTTCAATCATCATGGTTTTTAAGGATTGTATGTCACCTAAAAGCCCTGGATACTTCCTGTTCACCTGGTTCAAAAGTATGTGTGAGTGTGTATTTCTGTAGAGGGCACTGTTGTCACACATACACACACACTGTTCTGGGGTAAAGGAAGGAGAGTGTGTATCTATATACGACGACAGGTGTATGGCTGCCGTCAAGGGTTTTGTGTTCGGCCCCTGTGGGACATCAGCACTGCAGATACAAAACCGGAAAGGGGAAAAATGAGGACAGGAGCGACTGTGAGGAAAGATCATGGAAAGTTTCAAGAAGAAGTTTCTCAAGCACAAATGATTGCCAATAAGCCTCGTTTTGAAGGGCTTGCATGGAGTTTTAATAAAGATCAGATCACATCCAATTATGAAATCCAAAATTTAGTCCTCAATCAAAGAGGATGTCGGAATGATCCTGTTTTTCCACTATGTAGAAATTGGGTCAATGAAATCCCTAATTTCAAAAACATAAGGTTTGGACACCCCTCTGTTCTTAATTTCAATATTTTGTTTGGAGACAAAGTAAAAAAAAAAAAAAAAATCCTGATAATGAAAAAAAAATATGACATTTTTTTAAACTAAATTTTCATTTGAAATAATATTTTATCATATATATATATATATATAATAATTTACAAATAAAGTATCAATTACACAACTAATGTGCTCTTTATTCTATTGCATTAGTGGTTAAAATCCTCCAGTAAAATCCTAAAAATTGCCGCAATCATGAGTTTCTAGCTTGCAAGTATAGCACCTTCCCAGGAGGATCCAAGAGCATCCGTGGCACTTTTTGGAGCGTCTGTCCCCTAGAGAGAGTCTTGCTGTGACGCGTTTCAGTGTTTGTGAGTGCATCTCCTTAGCAGCCACGTGTCCCTTTGGTAACAGCCCAGTCCACAGCAACAGCTCGAGCTCCTGGGACCGAAACCACCTCACCCAGTCCAGCACGACACTGATGATGGACGGCCAGTGCCTCAATCTTGATTCTGTTCAGCCAAAAACAAGAATCTAGTCCAGCAATGATGTGTGTTAGTTAGAGGATCACCTATTTAAGTCAACTATATTCTGCATGGCATTTTGTGTGTTTTATCTTTGCTCCTTCAGGGTCTCATCCTAACTCATGTTGTAAGTCTTTGATCTCCCAGCACTGAGCTCTTATCTGGGTGTCTCTTGGAGTGTGACATGCAGGTCACGTGGAACATTTTATCTCCTCATGGTGCCTCTGTTGTGAAGTCTACTGAATTGTACATGATGATGAATGGTTTGTTTCTGTAATGTTTTGAATGTTAAAGATCGTGTTGTCCACACTTAGACTGAATAGCCTGAGGTAAAAGCAACCTAAGCTCATTGGGAAATGTGCCTCTACCTATTTTTTATTTATTTATTTTTTTTTTTGCAAAAATGATACTTCAGGATTTAGCATTAAGCTTTGTATTAGTAGTAAACCTGTAGTTTTTTCGAATTACCATGCTTTCCACCCTCATATCCCCCTGAGACGAGAAATTTATGTATTTTTTGTCAAAAAAAAAAAAATCCTCCGATTACGCAAAAATCGTCATTTTGCGTCATTTGAGTATGTTTTGTCCAGATGCTAAAGACTACAGTCAGTAGTTGGGTCTGTCCCGCATGTTCTCAACCCGCCCATAGATGGTGGATCTCACTCACAGAATGAACACATAGTGTCGGCCATCTTTTTTTGGAAGCTAATGTGACGGTCCTCTATTTATCACTCTTGTTGTGTATATGGAACATCTGCACAAGGGGAAACCAAAACGAATCAGGAGTGGCATGACATCGCAAACAGAGAACAAAACACAGCCCACAGCAGTTACCAGAAATTCTGCTCTTTTTTATTAACTGATTCCAGTGTGATCGTATAGTGGAATGTTTGAATGAAATGTTTCACAATTCGTTGTCTTTCCCACAGAAAAATGTGAAAAAAATAAAATAAAATAAATAAAATCTCTGACTTAAGTATTTCTGCCATATGAAACTGTTTGAAATTGTTTTCAACAGGAATATTGCTGTTATAACGTACATTTTCCACATAACAAAAATAAACATCAAATTCAGTATTACCTGCACAAGGGGAAACCAAAATGAATCAGGAGTGGCATGACATCGCAGACAGAGAAATTAAACACAGCCCTACACAACACACAGTAAATCAGATGGAGGAATATCATTAGCGGCAGCCATGCAACATGTGCTACATATAACATTTAAACTCTAAACTAATGACTCACTCAACATCAGACAAACAGCATACATCTCTTAATTACATCATAACAAAAATACAGTGAAATAAACATTGTGTAGTGATATTTAAGGCACTTAGGCTATTTTTGTCTCTGCAGCGTTTAACATGCGATTTACCACAGCAGTTACCAGAAATTCTGCTGTGGATTACCCAGAATTCGCTATTTTTAACACCGTGGCGCAATACCAAGTGACGCCAGCAGATGGCGCTTACCCCATTTAAGCAGGAATTTAACTATATACAAACCGTTACACTAAGCTAGAAGGCTCTTGTTCTGTGGAGAAAGCGAGTGGAGAAGTTCTGTGGAGTAATGGAGTAACCATCCTCTTTTTCCCGGACATGTCTGGCCAATTCAGCTTTTGCTTTTTGCAGTCGCCATTCATTATTTACATGTACAGCTTTTGTTTCAATCTAACTGAATTCATTCCGATTGAATCTGAATGTAGTGTTTACATGAACGCTAAACAAGTGATGTGCGTTTTAACATTGCTAGGAAAATTCCCGCTCCTCTGTGAGAGATACGAGACCGGTGCGTCTCACAGCTGTCGGTCATCGGTAATCACACCACCGGCCTCGCGCCGTTCTCCCGCGGCCCTCACTCGTCCTTCTTGCCACAGTAAACATGATGAATGGCGACTGTAGAACGCAAAAGCAGAATCCCGGACATTTTGAGTGATCTCGAAATCCCGGGCAGACTCATCACGAGACTCACTAGTAGCCTAGACTTGTTGTTTAACTACTCCGCTCTGTTACCGGTAGGCGTGGCCTCCTAGGGGAGCGAAGCAAATGCATTCTGGGAGTTGTTGTCTTTCATCCACATAAGCCAAAAATACATTTTCTGGCTTTTCTCAGTCTAGAAAGCTCAAAAATCAAAAAAATAATTTAATATTTCTTCTACATAAATGACCCATTTTAAATACACATCCATCTTTCCAGAGGTGAAGTATCCCTTTAAAAAACGTGCTTATACATCACTGCAATTCAGTGCAGTTTCCAGCTTGAAGTGAACACTAGTGGCAGTAAAAAACAAACAACTTTTATTCATTTTCACACACATTCAGATTCAAAGGGCATTATGTAAGCAATAAGGTACGAGAGGCTGTGCTGTATCGTGAATAAGTAACGGCTGGAGGGCGTTGTAAGGCACAAGGCGAAGCGGAGAAACCCCTTCAGCCGTTACTTATTCACGTTACAGCACGATTTTAAAGAACACTTTATGCAAAAAAAAAGGTTCTACAAGGATAAATGTCTCAAATGATTGGATAGTACTTTCGTGTTTAATGAAACATTTCAATATTTTCTAGTGATAAAGCAACGCAACGGCCACTTTCAAGACCAAGAACTTGCAGACTGGCAGAGTATGCCACGTGATGCGTCTGAGCGAATCACGTTAGCAGAAACCAGCAGTAGCCAATGAGATTTCGTCATTAGCTATAAATCACCCTTTGGACATTCAGGATTGGTTACTGATATAAAGGAAATGCCCATATTTGGGTTACTCAGCGTTGTGCAGGAGATTCAGAGCAGAGCATACACATTTAACAATGTCTTTACTACCTTTCTAGGCCTTGAAAGTGGTTGTTGCATTTCTATCTATGGAGGGACTGAAAGCTTTTGGATTTCATCATAAAAAAACTTCATTTGTGTTCTGAAGATGAACGGAGGTCTTTCAGGTTTGGAACGGCATGAGGGTGAGTAATTAATGACAGATTTTTCATTTTGGCGTGAACTATCCTTTAACCTTTTAGTGCCACTCACCAGACATTTCACTTCGAAAATGACACAAAATGTGCAAGAAGAAATGGACCCTTTTCACACTTTCAGGGTTCACAGAAGCAGAAGTCATCATAGTTGGCTAAACGTCTCTGGTGATAAATACGAGATGGCTGCGAATGTAATTTTTGTATTCACATTTACTCCAATATCAAAAGAAAAAAAATCCAGGATAGCTTTTTCACGACTTTTTTAAAAAAGGGAAAAATATAGAGAGACTGAGAGACATTTTTTCTCATGTATGTATCTCGTAGGTTTTCCCATTTGCCTTTAACCTCGTCCGCTGCACAACATACAACAGCTCGTTGATGCACAGCGATTGATCGCGTCTGGAGTGAATAGCTCCATAGGGATCTATTGTTTAAATTCAAGAGAGTCATTGCAACCTACAATTGCGTCACTTAATCGTGCTCAGTGTGAAACGGCCTTAACGTTACAAATGTTTATAAATTTTTTTTTTTTAAATAAAAATCTGAAAAACTTTACTAGATTTGCAATGTTGATAACTGTGGAAACGTCGGACCCTATAAGGAGACATGGTGGTGAATAAAATATGAGATGAGAGCAGTGTTGGGAGTAACGCATTACAAAAGTAATACATTACAGTAACATATTACTTTTTGCTGTAACGCAGTAGTGTAAGGCATTACTAATCAATTTTCAGTAATATTTTACTCGTGACATGTTCAGTGAGGCTTGTATTACAGTTGTATTACAGTGTACTGTCTGCTTTTACTTCTTAAAGGCAACAGACTGTGTGAAAGTTTTAAAGCAGTCTTTTAGTGCCAGTTCAGAGCGGTCGCGTCTGTAACATTGTTTTTTCCTCATAAATGCGAACACGAAAAATAAAATAAAATGAATATTTTAAGTTCTATGGAGACTGGAGAGCCAACCCTTCCTCATCCGATTTGCGCAGTGTAATTAACAGAATTACAAAAAATATATTTTACCTCCTATTTTTTTGTCACGCATGAATGTGTGTCTTTTCCCTAATATTAAAAATAAAACATAGACTGATATTTGTCTAATGTCTGGAGTCCTTTAAGGAAGTAGCCTATATACGTTTCAATACATGTATTTTCTGAGAATTTTTATTTCACGTTTTGACTGCAAATGTCATGTCCATAATGCTGGACTTCCTCAATTTTAAATAATTTATCCTCAACTAGTTTTGTGGTGTAGGTCTACGTATTTTATAATGTTAACTTCAAATAATACTAATAGCCTAGTTTAAAGATAAGGCAGCATTGGATCTGGACGGTAAGGAGAATAACGCTGGAGTTGGAAGAGGTTTGTCGCGATTCTGTAGGTTCGTTGATCGAGTCGTGTGGCGAATCGCGATTTCGGTTTCATATTGCATATCGTTACAGCCCAAAAGTTAAGTTCTACTTAGTTATTTTGGTGAAAGTAACTCAAAAGTAATACATGAGTAATGTAACGCATTACAATTCTGGGACAGTAATATTGTAAGGTAATGAATTACTTTTAAATAACAGTAACAAGTAATACCTAATGTATTACAGTTTGGAAGTAACTTGCACAACACTGGATGAGAGGAAAAATAATAAGTCAATGGTTTTGCACACTCTTGTAAATGTTTTGCTTTCCCCTGAGAAAATTTGCGTTCGCTCGCCAAACTTTTGAGTTGTTTGCATCTTATATATACTGTATCTATCTATCTATCTATATATATATGAAGAATATATATATATATATATATATATATGTAACCCCTCACACCCGGGTCCTACTCGCCCCGCTCCGAGCGGGCCTCAAACCCGGGTCTCCGGCGTGAGAGTTGGGCGCTCTAACAAGGAGGCTGACAAGTGAGGTTTACTCGCACAGCAACTACTAGCTGGCCTCCGTTACATATATATATATATTCTTCATCATGACCCTTTAGGGGCTCTGTAGAAACGTGTCATCACAGTAAAATCAGGTCATTTTCAAAATCAAGTTCCAAAACAACATTGGACCCAGTTGACTTCTAATCTTTTATATTATGATAAGTGTTAAGATAATTTAGGGCGCAATATATAAAGCATTTAGGTTCTTATATTCAGTCAAGGTCATCAGTGATAGGATGTTATCTCCGGAAGCCCTCCCCCATGTCTCTTCACTGCTCATCTTGATAAGGAATAATTTCCGATAAAACCCAGATAAGATGCTGTGAGAGATTCTCATATATTAAACATTAAAATATTAACAGTTGGTAATTTTTTTTTTTACATGATCATTTAACTAGATCAGCTCTAGTATTCCAGGAAAAGGATTTCAGATGCAGCTTATGTGCTTGTGTGGTGTCCTATGGGTATTATTCCTCTGCATCAAGATGCCCTAGTGACCTTCCTTTGGACACTATGCATCAAGCTTGCTGAAAATAGAAAGCGGAAAGAAAAAACCCCAGTGGTTAGTGACAGAACAAGACAAACAATGATAGCATATAATAGATCATGAGGAAACACACACACAGGGGGAAATGGAAGACAGCCCATATTATTCAGCCACTTAACACCAAGAAAACTGGATTTTGCACCGAAATACATAAAATGTTCACACTGACTTGTTTGTATGGCTTTGTTCAAACATTACCACCTGTGGTTTTAATGTGCATAGTATTTTCTGTATGCAAAGGTTACCATGGTAATTACATTATCCATTAAACAGTGTTGTGCAAGTTACTTCCAAACTGTAATACATTAGGTATTACTTGTTACTGTTATTTAAAAGTAATTCATTACCTTACAATATTACTGTCTCAGAATTGTAATGCGTTACATTACTCATGTATTACTTTTGAGTTACTTTCACCAAAATAACTAAGTAGAACTTAACTTTTGGGCTGTAACGAAATGCAATATGAAACCGAAATCGCGATTCGCCACACGACTCAGATCCACGAACCTACAGAATCGCGACACACCTCTTCCAACTCCAGCGTTATTCTCCTTACCGTCCAGATCCAATGCTGCCTTATCTTTAAATTAGGCTATTAGTATTATTTGAAGTTAACATTATAAAATACGTAGACCTACACCACAAAACTAGTTGAGGATAAATTATTTAAAATTGGGGAAGTCCAGCATTATGGACATGACATTTGCAGTCAAAACTTGAAATAAAAATTCTCAGAAAATTCATGTATTGAAACGTATATAGGCTACTTCCTTAAAGGACTCCAGACATTAGACAAATATCAGTCTATGTTTTATTTTTAATATTAGGGAAAAGACACACATTCATGCGTGACAAAAAAATAGGAGGCAAAATATATTTTTTGGAATTCTGTTAATTACACTGTGCAAATCGGATGAGGAAGGGTTGGCTCTCCAGTCTCCATAGAACTTAAAATATTCATTTTATTTTAGTTTTCGTGTTCGCATTTATGAGGAAAAAACAATGTTACAGACGCGACCGCTCTGAACCGGCACTAAAAGACTGCTTTAAAACTTTCACATAGTCTGTTGCCTTTAAGAAGTAAAAGCAGACATTACACTGTAATACAACTGTAATACAAGCCTCACTGAACATGTAACGAGTAAAATATTACTGAAAATTGATTAGTAATGCCTTACACTACTGCGTTACAGCAAAAAGTAATATGTTACTGTAATGTATTACTTTTGTAATGCGTTACTCCCAACACTGCCATTAAATATGTAATATACAGCAGTGGCTCTCTTTATATCACTTTCCAATGAGATTTATAATACATTATTCCTTAAAAGTATCGTCCCACTTTACTTAAGTCTTTCACCGCTATTGATGGACATTTCCATGATTTGTGAGAAAACGCTGCCCCGCCATGGATTGACAGAATTTTCCAGCTTTTTGTATTTTCACTGTTATACGGCAGGGGGTGCTATTACGGATCGTCCGAAAGAGTACTGAATCTCCTGATCAAAACACATTCGAATAAGATGCAAAAACAAACGTTATCAAATGTAATCATATGCATATGTATGAATAATGATTACCAATATTAAACAGGATAACAATCAAAACTGCCAAATGTTACTAAATGAAAAGTCTACCCAAGACGAGCTTTAGGACTATTCAGGCGCAGTCCAAAAGACTGTGCATCTAATACATCTATGTTTTGATCATCATTGTAATCATGATTTTCTCAGCTTTTTGCTGAAAATGTTGATTTTATTTATGACTAGTGCAACCGTGAGGTATAAAAAGGGCGCCAAGAGAATATGTAATCTTCTTCTTCGTCGTCAGGGACTGTTTTGTTTGAGTATGTGGTAAGAAATTCATTATGGCTTGTGAACCTAAGCGTTTCAAGGAGTGTGTGGACCCGTGTCCAAGGTTTTTGACACCTGATGATACACGCAACTTGTGCCTGATTTATTTATGGCAAGAAGCACGCATTTTCAGTCCTCCGGGGGGGCGGTTTGCATGCACCTGTACCCCGCGGCTCGGGTCCTGCTCTCGTTGAGGCGGGGAGGAGACTGAGATCATGGTCTCAGGTGGAGATTGCTGAGGAGTTTGAGAGAGGTATAAATCTCTTGCGCTCTTCAGTGGCTGACGAGAGAGAGCTGCTGGAGGAAGATGTGTTGTATCTTACATGTTCTGATCTAGCAACCAGTGCTCTGCTGGCGTCAAGCAGAGCAGGACGTGCTGATGAGGGTGAAGAGGTTGAAATAACTGAGCCCTCTCAACCTCCCTGTCCCGTGTATATTGAGGTTATGGAGTGCGTTGAGGCCAGACTCGAGCTGCTGTGGAAACATGACGAGGAGGAAACTGCTTGGGGAAGATTAGATAAGCGGTTACTACTTGGGCATAACTGCCCAGCTTCTTTGAGCCTTCCATTCCTTCCTGATCTCCATACTGAGATGAATACAAGAATGTATGGAAGAATCCATATTCGGCCAGCATCTGTCAGGACTCTGGTTTGATCTTCAGCCTTTCTGCTGTGTTTGTCTTGTGTCTTGATTGTCAGTTCACCTCACTCTATCATCACAGCTGAATCCCATCCTAATAAGTGCTCTCACTCTCATTACTTACTCACGGTTTCCATCCGTTTCACCACTGTCCCCTTGCCTAAAAGTCTTGTTTTGGTTGCTTCTAAACCTTTGAAGTCTTGTCTGTTTATTTAATACTGTTTTGTTGTTTATTTGCCCAGTTCCTGTTCCCTATCTTGACTCAACTTGCTCACCTGGTTTTTGACCCCCTGCTCTCGTCCTGGACTATTACCTTGGCTTCTTCCTTGAAACTGTTGGTCTGCTACTGGTTCTGGTCCATTGGATTTTGCCTCTTTCTCATCCTCTTACTTGGTGGCTTGGTCCTGTTGTCTGCACCTCCCTAACAGTACAGACTGACTAAGATGAACCCAACAGACAATCTCAGCTACGCTCGGCTGTGGAGGCCCAAGGTGCGCTACTGGGGCAGCATCACGGGGAGCTGGTGGCCGCTCATCAAACCATCAACTCACTAGTCAACAAGGTTACTGAACTTACAGAGACTATTCACCGGATGCAGACCGATCGCAACCCTGTGTCCCCGGTCATTGAACGCCCCCTGAACCACGCATCAATAACCCTCCTATTTATTCCGGTGAGCCTACATTGTGTCGTGCATTCATGATTCAATGTGAGGTGATTTTTTTTCTCTGCAACCCCTTACTCATGCCTCAGACTCTGCAAGAGTGGCATTCGTCATCTCCCTTCTTGCTGGCTGGGCCCGGGAATGGGCTACTTCTGTCTGGGCTGCAGAGGCAGAATTCGTCAAGATATTCGACCGTTCAGCACTTGGTAAGGAGGTGTCGCGGCTGTTGGCAGCACTGCGTCAGGGGACACGCTCCGTGGCGGACTTCGCAATTGAGTTCCGCACTCTCGGACTTTCAAGTGTGGAATGAAGCGGCACTGGTGTCCACTGGTGACCTTACCTTACCTTTTTCACTTCCTCCTACAATCATGGAAGGAGGAAGTGTAAGAGGGAGGGATTTCAGTAAAGACTACAAGCACAAGTTCCCACCCTTTCAAACCCACTTATAGGGGGTTGGACCTAATGCTCTAACAGATTATGACAGATCAGTGCCAGTGCGTTTGATTTGACTGGCAGAAACTTTTTGAAAATATGGACGAAGGTACTGAATACGTAGACGGATGCATTATGGATAGGCTTGGGTAGAGTTCGTACTGTCCAGTTAGGTGAGGGTTTTTAATCAGGCTCACAACATCAGGCCCTGGGGCTGGACTGATTATGTTTTTATTATTCCTTATCTGAATATGTCTGACTCGGGTCTTGTTGTTGAGTGTCTGTTTTGTAAGTTTTTAAAGAGCGTTGTAGGGATCCTCTCATATTAGAGCCATTCTTAATGAGGCTTCCGCTCTTTAAGTAACAGGTGTGAGCATTGTTAGGTCCCCTCTCAGTTGTGAGAGTCGTTTGCAGAGATCTCAGTCTCAGTAGGATTAACATCTGTTTTACAGGCACACCGAGTGTAGTTGTGTGCGGTCTATTTAAGCTAGCCTTCAGGTGGAGTACTGTTAGGTTGGTCTTTTTAGAGAATTCTTTATTGTGGCCTCTGCTCCCTGGAACTCCTTGGAAGTTGTCAGGAATATAGACATTGTGACTACTTTGTCTTGTGATATTAAAGTTATGAGCATCCTCTCTTTTTGGTGAGTCATTCTGTTAAGCTGAGGGTGCATTCTCTGATTAGAGCCTCCTCAGCCTAGATTGCCCTAGATTAGTTTTCAGTCAGTTTGGAGAGTTTTTCTGCTGAGGCATGTGCTGTACTTATGCAATAATTGTAATTGTAGGCTCTAATAGCCTTCTCAGTTAACTGCCTCTAGGGTTGAGCTTTGACTCCGCTTGTTTCAGAGACTCGTCCTGCCGAGTTCTTTGCTACCCAGAGCTCTAGTCATGTATTTTTTTTATTATGAAGATTACTTTTCTGTGAGTATCTTTAGTGACATTATCTGATGGATAAATCAGATTTAATCTCGCTTAGAGACTCATTCTGCTGAGGTCACTGCTCCTAGAGCTTCACACAGACAGTAGTAATGGCTCTTAAGAGCCTCTTCGGTTAACTGTCTTTTTGGGATTGAGTGTTGTTAAGGCCCGTACACACCGGGACGAATATCAGCGCGCGTTATTCGTCAGCGTTTTTCAACGCGTTTTTTTGTGTTCACACCCAAGCGTTTTTCGCTGACGATGAGCCGAGTGAACATGCAAATTCATTCCCTGACATTAGATGTAAAACAGAAATAACAATAGAATACTAGCTATACTAGGGTGATCATATTCATATCTCAATGTTTTATTATGACAGATAAAAAAACGAATGAAATAATGATAGAAATAATGTCTTCTGTATTAGAAAAATAAATATATAAATAATAAATAATTAAAAGAAATGCCTCCAAATGTAATAAAAAATAGCTCTCACAAACTTACAAAAACAAACTAACAAAATCTATTTATATCTTTAGTTTTCATCCTCTTTATCTTGTTTTTCTTCCTCGTCCACCTTGTTTGCCCATCTATATTTTGCTGTAGAACTGATCTTTCCCAGCAGTTTTTGTTTGAAAACCAGGACATTTGCATCACTTAAAAACAGTCAGGACAGGACGTGGAAACAGGACATGTGTAACGCAAAGTTGAGATGTTGCCCAGAGATAAAAACATAGCAGTTGTCGGATGAACAGATGCACGAGAGACGAGAGTTGTATTTCCCCGCGTTTAATAAAACCCTATACTACACTATTATTACAGAAATACTAATATAAATATTATCATATAGCTCTTTATGGTCCGAGACCAGCAGCTCAACATTCATCTTGCCCATAGGTATCTTATCTCTTCTTCGCCGTATGTGCTCGGCAAGAAAGTTTTGTGTTTGAGCGCCCTCAAGTTGTGTTTTACTGTAACTTCAGAAGTACCAGACACGTGAGCAAACCCGCCAATCTCGTTGGTCGGATAGGTTTTGACGCGGTAACCAAACTACAAAAACGAACCCGAGGCGTTTTTTAAAAAATGACGCTTTTACGCGTGGCGTTTTTCGCGTCGGTGTGAACACTCACATTGGCGCCCATTGTTTAGTCACGAGGCGTTAAACGTCGACGAATATCGCGCGCAAAATTCGTCCCGGTGTGAACAGGCCTCATCTTGTTATAGTGAGGCCTCCGCTCTGCAGAGCTCCATGCAACAGTGTATTTTGTAACCAATATTTTGGCTAGAGGGTTGAAGGTCTCCTCTTGTTTAGAGAGTTGTTCTGAACGAAACATCTTCTCTCCAAGTCTTGTTAGACAAGTTTTTTTAGAGTCGTAGGCTCTTTTGATCATCCTGACTGTGTTTAAGATAAACACTGATAGGCCTCCTTGCGTTTTAGAGAATTGTTCTTTTGAGGCTTCTGCTCGCAAAGCTCTGTGCTGCAGTCGCATATGGTGTTCACTTTTTCGCTCCTCGGTTATCAGTCTTTTAAGTTTGAGTGTTGCTAGGCCTCCTCTCATTTTAGAGAGTCATCCTGTTGAGGTATCCACTCTCCAGAGCTCTGCATAGACAGTGTTGTCAAAAAGCAAACTCTTGGGTAAAGTGAGCCTCTTCGAAAGACTGTCTTTGGAGCAAATAGTATGGTTAGGCCTCCTCTCGGCCAAAAGAGTTGTTTTGTGATCAGGCCTCCGCTCTTTGAGCTCCGTTTTGTGTGTGTGGTCAAGCATAGACTCTCCTTGTTTTTAAGGGTCATCACAGTGAGTACTTTGCTTCCTAGTGCTCTGTGTCACAGATGTCCTGTGAACGTCTGATATGCTCAGGTTGAGTCTGGATAAATACTCCCCCTGCTTAGAGGGTCATTATGTAGAGTACTCTGCTCCCTACAGCATCATGTGCAAGCCCCATGAGAGACTTTTTATTTCGTAAAAAAAAAATTGTGTTAAGAAGAATGACACTTACATATCCTGACATTACCACAGTTTTCTGAAACACCTACACATTGCATTTTACCATCGTGTCAATTGTTTTGTGAATCTATCACAATATTATTCAGACAATTAATTAACTGAAAATGGACTACTATTTGAGGATCAATTCTAAAGGCAATTTTAAAGGCACAGCAGCAAATATAAGTCACTGTTTTTTGTTGCCAAAAAAAAAAACTGGATAAGCCCTTTAAAATACACTACATGTCAATGTTATGTAAGGTTTTAGACAATAATGAAGAGGTGAGCTTATAGAGAAATCTCTGTACAGGTCGGTGGTTCGTTTGAAGCTCTCCTCTCCAGTGAAAGCCAGTCTTGCTTTCAAGTTTCCTCAACGTGACCTCAACTAGGTCTCTCAATCCATGCACCGTGGGTGATCCAGTGAATATTTCAGCGGATATCAGTGGCTACACTTTACGATATGCTTCAAACATCAAGGTGGAACATCCCTCTGAAGTAAAATGGGGGCATTTAAGATTCTGCAAGTCTATGTGGAAAGAGGATGAAGTTAACTCTAAAGGTCAAGGAACATTCATGTCACCATGGTAGGTTCTCAAGGCTTGAATTACCTTTCCCTTTAATATGCCACAATAAGCATAGCCTATTAAATCCCATAATGCACATTCTGTCCTGAAAGTAGTCATCTGAAATGAGCAAATTTGCCTGTGCCTTGCAAAAAAGACAAGAAAAAGATGGGATTTAGGGGTGCATACAAAATAAATAGATGTACTTTATAGATGACATGCGAGTCAGGGTACAATAGAAAGGCCTGAGACATGAGCGAGTGGCCATCAGTCAACTCTCCAGCTCTGATGTGAAAACAGAAATGGGTTAGCAGAGAGAGAGAGAGAGAGAAAGAGAATGCAGTGAAAACTGACAGTGAAGTGGATGAAAAGGAGAGCGGTTGGAATAATAAAGTGAAAAAAGAAAAAAATAACCGTCAGCAAGAAACAGAGGATCATGGTTGGTTTAATAAACTCAAGAGGGGACAGAATGAGGTTTGAGATAAAACTTTGAAGCAAAATAATGCTTACTTATACAGAACTCACTCCCATGGTGCTTTAGGCCATGTCCACACTAATACGTTTTCGTTTGAAAACGTATATTTTTCTCTCCGTTTTGGCCCTCTGTCCACACTGAGACGCCGTTTTAAGTCACCAAAAACGTATCATTTGGAAAACGCTCTCCAAAGTGGATAAATTTGAAAACGCCGTTTTCGCGTTGTAGAGGACAGTGAAACCGGAGGTATTTCAAAACGATGATGTAAGTTTAGTCATGTCATCCATGTAGCACCAATAGATATTCATGTTTATCTGTATTGTGCCTGTTAAGTGTTATTCATTTTTACACTGTTGCTAAAATATTGTGTTACTTTCTATGTTACTTAATATGTACTATTCTTCATAGCACAGTACTGCAAAGATAACAGATAATGTACATACATTTGCTGTCCTGTGGCAAAACAGGAGTTGCGTTTTAGACCAAACATATGGTGACTGACAGGCAGGGCCGGCTTTGCCGACAGGCGACACAGGCGGCCGCCTGGGGCGCCATGCTGGACGGGGCGCAAATTGCAGAATTAAAAAAAAAAGTTAATTAAATGAATGTATCATATGACGAAAGCTGCACACACGCTGTACACTTTTACTGTGCATTGTCCACACACTGCTTGTTTTTGTACATTTCTTTTACAAGATTATACAATCCTAAAAAACGACTGAGTCACTCTGACAAGCAGCTGTCAAACTCACGCGCGTTGCTCAGCAACCGGGAGTGGCGCGAAAACATCTGACAGCAGGTTTTAGCGCTTTAGTTTCCCGGTGTGTTCCACGCGGTCCGTGCCGTCGGCTCAAAATAGTCCTCGTCGGCTTTGTTTCGCCCGATTCGACAGTTTGACAAGGGGATGCCCGCGTATATTCAAAACGGTAAGCATGCGCTGCTTTGTTTACGTTATGTGTAACGTTATCTGCGGCGGCAGCGTCGTTTTTCCTTTTGGAATGACGAATATAGACTAATATATCTGCAGAAATAGAAAGTTGGCTCATTGCACGAAACGCAGAACGCACATTCTAGTTGACAGTCGCCCGTTCTCTTTCAGTCATGGTTCAAGTGCAGCTTTTTACCCCGACGAGAGGGGACGAGAGCGACATCGGCTTTCATCAGCACTAAGTTCGTCGGCATTAATACCTCAATTGGTCTTCGTTTCCTGTTTACACTTCTGGGCTTCGGGGTATATATGACCCCAACAATTTATTGAGTAATTGTACAAAAATATACATTTTTAATCATACAAATATTATATTTTTTTGTTTACTTCTCATCTATTTATTAATGCTGTGTTTTTGGAGATATACATTTTTAACCATTTACCACACAATTCCTCAACTACACCATTAGCTTGCATATGAAATATTATTTTTATGATACATTGCATTTATGCTCTAGTGCTAGGCCTTCATTTCTGTGTAAAAATTTTCAGATTTATGCCGGATTTATATATATATATATATATATATATGGGGGGGGGGGGCACTCTCGCCTTGGGCACCAAATAACCTAGAGCCGGCCCTGCTGACAGCCCATTCTCACCCCCAAGGCGTCACTTAACTGACGCCTTGGGAAGCATTTGACCATGCTTCAATATCTGACGCTTTAGGCGCCCTTTAGCGTCAGTTAGATGACGCCCTAGGATCGCGTGTACCCTTCCCCCACCCCACACATAAACCTAACCGCGTCCTCTAACTGACGCTTTCCTTTAGCGTCAGTTAGATGACGCCGTAGGATCGCGTCATGTAAGTGACGCTAAAGGGCGCCTAAAACGTCAAATATTGAAGCATGGTCAAAGGTGACGCCTTGGGGTGAGAATGCGTTGTGACTGAATGGGACCTGGATGCATCAGTGATGGTGAAATATTTTGCTAAATAAAATGATCCTGTTAGAAGAATTGCGCGATAACTTTATTATTTATTTCACCCTCTGTAACGTCTCTCTCAGTGAGCTTTTGTGAAGTTTCACGCATGCGCAGTAAAGTGAATTTAGACGTTTCTCATCCACACTGAAACGTCAGAAAACGTCTGAAAACGCTAGTGTGGACGGAGAGCGTTTTTAAACGAAAACCCCGTTTAAATGTATCCGAATTAATGTGGACGTAGCCTTAGTGTGTTGTGGGTGCATGTCTTGATTTAGTAGAGTTAGATGCATTTGTTTTGATCCTGGAACAACAGTCCTGTCCAAAATTTTTGTCCTAACGATATCCCTACCCCTAAACCGAACCCCATAACTTATCGCTAAAATCAGAGGAAAATTATGGGTGAATAACACTGATGTAGAAGCACTTAACCCTGTTTATAAGCCTAAATTTGACATAAACTGTTAACTTGTCCCTCAAATCTGATTGGTGGATTGGAAAGTTGTTCCAGGATTAACAAAGATGCTGGTCCAGGAACATGTTGTAGTTGGTGAATTCGGGTTATGTGTTGTGGGTGGTTGCCAGAGTGTTATTATGCTGTTACACAGCTGTTTTTAGTGTTCTTACTGTGTTACTCTTTATATATGTTTGAGTGGTTGCTAGTGTGTTGTTAGGATGTCATGGGTGGTTGTTTGGGTGTTGCTAGCTGCTAGAGTGGTTTGGATGGTTGTTTGGTCGTTGATTTGAAGCTGCTGGGTAGGGTGTTCTGGATGGTTACTAGGGCATTGCTATGCAGTTGATAGGGTGTTCTTGTTGGTTACTAGGGCATTGCTATGCAGTTGATAGGGTGTTCTTGTTGGTTGCTAGGGCATTGCTATGCAGTTGATAGGGTGTTCTTGTTGGTTGCTAGGGCATTGCTATGCAGTTGCTAGAGTGTTCTTGGTGGTTAATAGAAAGTTGCTTTGTAGTTGCTAGCATGTTTTAGGTAATTACCAGGGTGAAGCTAGTGTTTTTACCTCAGCATTTTACCTGAGGATTGTTTTATACAGTAAAATTGCTATGCAGTCATTTTGGGTGGTTGCTTACTGGCCCAGTAATAAATAACCCATCCTTAATTCTCTGTCTGAGTTTTATTTATCATAGATTTAAATAACTCAGTACTGCTGCATCAAAATCAGCATGTAATGTCATAGATTAATTTGGGTGTTAAAATAAGAATTGAAAACTCATAAGACTGTTGAACCAACGCATTCTCATCCTTTAACGTCATATAGAACGCTATGTGACAAAACGGCGCTATACTACGCACATGGCACCCGTTATCGTTATTATAACACGCGCTGTGAGGGCTAAGTTTAGGTGTGGGGTAGGGTGTGCGTGTCATATTCACGTTAAAGGATTTATAACGTCTTGGGTTCGCGTGTTATATTAACGATAAAAGGTGCCATGTGCGTAGTATAGCGCCGTTTTTGCATATAGCGTTCTATATGACGTTAAAGGATGAGAACGGGCTGGTTGAACAGGCTGTAATATATCACATTTGTTTGTATACAGGTTTTCATATAGGCTCCTCTGTCTCCGTTAACGTTTTTCATGAAGTCTGTCACAAAAAAGATTCGTAATGTAGAATTTAGCAATGTTATATTATACATATTACATACATGAGGTTAATCGACTTGTCGCATAAATGAACGACTACTTGCTGACATTTTTTAGTCAGGGGCAGCCCTAGATTCTCATGTGACATTGTAAACTTATGTAATACCCAGGCACATACAAACATGGGTTTTAACCCAAATGGTACCCTTAGCTTTTGTGGTCCTCTTCTGAGTCCATACTCTTGTGTCATGAGTTAGAACAGTCCGTTCTCATCCCAAGGCAACACTTTTGCCTAAGCGTAGACAACCAACGCACATGGCATCCTTTAGCGTCAATATGAGACGCAGATATATATGGGGCATAAGGCGCCTCCTAGTGGTCTAACCCTAACCCTACCCCAGACTTAAACCTACTCATACATGTGCGTGTTATATTGACGCTAAAGGGTGCCATGTGCGTTGGATGTCTACGCTTTGGCAAAAGCGTCGTATATGACCGCCTTGGGATGAGAATGCGTTGGTTAGACCATTATGAATGAGTCCAGTGTTTGGATATATCTATAAAGGTGTTTATATAAATGATAAATGAATGCATTTGGGACTGAAAGACCACTGTTGCTGCTGTAGAGATCAAAACAACTCTTTGTACTGTACTCTCCCAGGTCCAAGAGTTCGGCAACATCTCACCCACTAACATGTAGCATAATGATGCATAACAAGCTCAACAATGGCTTGGAAAACACATCAAATTACACATCACATCAAATTACACATCTTTTTGTTATATATCCTTCAAAATGTATGCTTATGTTGTTGTTTTCTGGTCTTATTTGGTAACAATATTATGAAAATGTATGCATGCATGTACGCATTTCCACTGTAAGAAGTTCAGTTCCAGTGTAATTCGTAAATCCAGTGTATGAAGAAGTCAACCAAACATAAATCTGTCACAAATGTTAATATCAATATTTAACACATAGCATTCTAACTACTGATGTGTTTTACAGATTATTATTGAATTAAACTGAAGTCACTTTGCAGTTTAAAGTTTGATAAAATGCATGTTGTTAATATTAAGATAAGTTGTAATTCTCTTTGTTGTAGTCATACTTTGAAGACAAAGGGCATAGATTTATGTAGGGATGATATGGACATGGTTAGGAGCTGATGTGGCACAGATGAATATTTTTGCCTCAGGTGCCAGAGGTCTAAGGTTTGAATCTTGCTTTGAACGTGTAAATGAATTAAAATAGCAACATTTATAAGACCATCCCCGAACTGCTTCCCCAAAATTTCAATTTCTAATTTCAATATGTCTCTACCAACATTTAAAACCAACCCTTGTCTAAAGATATAGTGTTTGAGGATGTATTTATGAACTAATATTAGAATGTATACACATAAATTACAGTCAGATCAGCCTTTTCAATTACTGTTCTCATACTGATCTCATATAACTTAGAACCTCATAAACACACTATGCATTTTATGAAATTAAACTACTCAAACATTTCTTCCTATAATGTATTTTAAGAGATCAAGGTCTTTTATGTTGTGAAAAGAAAGTAAAAAAAAAAAGTTTGCAATGTTGTTGTAGATGAAATATAACAGATAATCAGACACCAGGCTTATTCTTGCCTATTTATTGGGGAAATTAAATATATATATATATATATATTTAGCATCCCATTCATTGACAACCATATCGACATATCATTCCGCTTGCTGACAATTCTTAGCCTGGCTAATGCCAGACCCAATTCTCGTTGAGACTTGGATCTGGGGACCACATGTTCATTTTCCCGTATTTGAGGCGTGGTTTACGAATGCCCGGAGCCGTTTATTGGGTGCTAAGAATGTCTATCAAATGCGCCTGTACGTAGCTCATAGCCAATCGTTTCAATTAGAAAAACACAAGTATTAAAAGAGTAGCTCACTTTAAAGAAAAACTTTTGCTGCTAATTTACTCACCCCCATGTCATCCAAGATCCAAGAGTCCATGTCATTCTCTCCTCAGTCGAAAAGAAATTAAGGTTTTTGATGAAAACATTCCAGGATTTTCTCCATATAATGGACTTCAATGGGAACCAAACGGTTCAAGGTCCAAAAGACAGTTTCAGTGCAAAGTGCAAACTGTTCAAAGGGCTTTAAACGATTCCAGACGATAAATAAGTTGTCTTATCAAGCGATACGATCGCTAATTGAAAAAATAAATAACAAAGTTTAAGTTTTATAAGTTTGAATGGTCGCCTGGCTCTGTTACTCTCCTATTCGAAGTCACCGAGTCACCTCGTTCATTTCGTTCGTTGAATGAACCAAATGACACGAAAAAAGATTCATTCATTTTGATAAACGAGTTCGAACAGGAGAGCCACGAACGCGCATCACAGAACAGAGCAAGGCGACCATTTGAGCTAATAAAACTTAAACTTTGTTATTTATTTTTTAAATGAGCGATTGTTTCACTTGATAAGACCCTTATTCATCATCTAGAATTGTTTAAAGCACTTGATATTGAAAAGCAACACAACTTAGTGGCACTGTGACAACCACAGTAGGTAGTCTACAGGCATAATGACAATATGATATTAATAAATACCACTTACCATTTCTAAGTTAAATGGACTTCATCGAAGTATTCGTTGCAGTATTTTATTTGAATAAGCAAGATTACAGCAGATTAAAATAATTTAAAAAAACTTAAAACTACACAAGCTACTTAAATGATATAAGTCGAGCCAAGGAAAACACAAAACTAATGAAAAGGTCAAGACACGCCTGCACTGAATTCACAACCTACCAGGTTGCTTCCTTGAGGTTAATGAATTGTGAGTTTCTTTGGAGGAAAAGACTAGCTGAATGGCATATGTTACATGTATTTAAGCAGGTAAATGTAAAAGAGGACTAGTCTGTTAAGTAAAACTCTTCCTGCTGCCAGCTGGTGATGCTACAATCGTGACGCGCAACATCACCCCCCTAACAAACAGCTCAAGTTTGATCTAAACCACTCAATGCGTGCAGAAGACATGAAACATTTCCTGTTTTCCTTTTTTAACAGCAAAAATGCAGTTATAATTCGCACTCAAAATTCAAAATTCAGTGTTATGTTATTTTAATGAACATTAGGTGTACAAAGAATGCTTTCTAATTGCTACTTTTTGGGGGGATTTTAGTCCTGCTGTATCAAACATTTTTTACTTGTTTCCTTTTAAAGGGTAACTAAATCCCTGGTCAGAGCCTGACTCCACCCACTAGCAATATTTGAAAAAATGCTGGAAAGGTGGGCAGAGCCCAGCGGAGGGGGGCGTACACCTGAGACGCGTCTCTTTGTATGGAACTTGCCTACGTCACCAACAACCGCTGTGTCACGTACCACCGAAAACATCCAATAGGAAAATTCAACTACAGTAGCCACCGTTCAACCTGAAGAGGGCAGCACTAAGACGTTTTTACACCATATATTGTAGAAATAGAACACTTTATAAACAAATGCCATAAAAGTTACTCGAATCAATGACTGGTATTAATACAGATCCATTCTTACAGATCATTAACTAAAAAAAGTTGGTTAAGTGTTTAGTTACTCTTTAAGCAGACACAATTTCATGACAAAAATACGTTTATTTCAGCAATTACAGGAGGACGGCTGTACCCCAGCTTCAAATCTCTAGGATGGTTCCTCTGTTACATTTAATTATTGTATTAAAATAACAGACCTAAAGCACTGTCGTGGCATAATATTGATTCAAAAGAAAATCACTCTCCAACATAATAAATACATTTATAATGTTTGTAGCTGCTCGTTGAACAGGTCAGCCGTTTCTCAGAGCATTGGATCCTGGCTTCAAGAGCATATGGAAATCAGGTTGACAGGAATTTGTAATTGAAGCTGCTTGTGAGAGGAGTGAACAGCCAACCACTCACTCGCATGAAATTAGCCTCAGTGCCGCAGTTACGCAACAAGACAACACGGTCCCCAGAAGACAGTTTTTTGAGTAATGATTTATGACTGAGGTTCTCGTGACCTGTATGGACACCAATGAGGTGGAAAATTACTGTGCCATGTTTTTTAGATTGATGCATAGCAACTATTGCGTTGAAGTGACTATGAAGCGTTGGAAGTAAAATGCCTGAAAGTTGAACACTTCATGTAAAGTTAACACTTTAGCATACTTTTAAAAACAATACGCTTTAAAATAATGGTATTGCTGTCCTAATCTTGACCTCAGTATGAGTGCTCCCAGATCAGCACTTAACCATTCAGCATCGCTGCCAGTCGAGACTTTCAGTTGTATCGTCCAAAGCACTTTTCTCCAAAACCCTCTCCATCTGTGTTAGCCAGACGCTTGTGAATAATTCAGCGTGATGCACGAGTCCTTGCCAGTGTGTAAATGTGCTTTTCTCCCCAATGTAGTCTCCGTCTTTAGCCTTTCCAGGCCGGCACCACAGGACGTCTCTACATCACGGATTACAACCAATGAGCTCGCAGCGTGTAGGCGACATCCGTGCTTTTAATAAGCATGACGCTCTGGACCAGTTGGCAGAGACGCTGGTTATAGCAAGTTCGCAAGGTGTGAAAGATGTATTACACACTTATGCAGACCAACCAAGGATAGACCACTTGACATTTAAAGGCTAAATGCGATTCCAAAAGCAATATAATTTTTTTTTTACCAGTCTCACAAACAGACCTGAGGCATGACCCTGCTGGTTAGCGATGCCCTACTACAAAGCAAAGTTTTCTACAAAGCCCCACAACAAAGGAAAAATTCTTTCTGACTGTCAGTCAATACTCATAAAAAATAAGACAGAGAATGTTCATTACTATGTTGAATCTTTTAAGTGCTGCCATAACCGATGTGTAAGTCAGAAAGGACACACAGGTGGAGGAGAGACAGGTCATAAGACATAAATATAGCATTTACAATAACACACACACTGTCTTGCAGTCTTTGCACGTTTACACCTATCCGATCCAATCCTATCCTATCCTGTCATGACATATTTCCTGTATTTGTCCTAAACGTTAAAGCTGGCATGAAATTTCGATTTTTTTATTTTATTTTATTTAACCTTTATTTTACCAGGTAGGCGACCTGGCCAAGATAAGGTGATAAAAGTGCAAGACAACAATAAGTTACACAATAAATACACAGGGCACAAAAGACAGACAAAAAAAAAAAACACACAATAAGACAATACGGGTTCAAGAAAAAGTACATATAACTCTATTAGGTAACCAAAACTAAAACACTCAAATGTTTTATGATAAAAAGGTATAAATAAATAAAATCAACTCTGACAATAGTGCAGCTGAAAGAGGTCCATTGTATCATGCAGACAAAAGAAGAAAAGGCTAAAAACAATTAACAGGTACATATATCAGTCATGTGTTCCGAGAGAAGTTGTTTAAAGGCAACAGTTGATATAAGTGCTTCAAGTTTTAGGGTTTTTTGGAATTCATTCCAGTCCTTAGCTGCTGCAAACTGGAAGGATTTTTGGCCAAATGCTGTGCGGACTTTCGGGGTGACTAAGGCAATATACCTATTAGACCGAAGACTACGAGATGGTAGAGCAATTGAAACTAAACAACTTAAGTACGTTGTTTAGTTTCACAACGTACGATTACCCGATGGGATTCACTTTATGAGGAGGAAGTGTTGTTAAAATGCAAATAAATATTTTAACAGATCTTTATATACACTTAATTCTATGTGGCATTGATTCAACAAGGTGCTGAAAGCATTCTTTAGAAATGTTGGCCCATATTGATAGGATAGCATCTTGCAGTTGATGGAGATTTGTGGGATGCACATCCAGGGGACGAAGCTCCCGTTCCACCACATCCCAAAGATGCTCTACTGGGTTGAGATCTGGTGACTGTGGGGGCCATTTTAGTTCAATGAACTCATTGTCATGTTCAAGAAACCAATTTGAAATGATTCGAGTTTTGTGACATGGTGCATTATCCTGCTGGAAGTAGCCATCAGAGGATGGGTACATGGTGGCCATAAAGGGATGGACATGGTCAGATACAATGCTCAGGTAGGCTGTGGCATTTAAACGAGGCACTAAGGGGCCTAAAGTGTGCCAAGAAAACATCCCCCACACCATTACACCACCACCACCAGCAGCCTGCACAGTGGTAACAAGGCATGATGGATCCATGTTCTCATTCTGTTTATATATATATACATGTATATAAATGACGGAAATCATAATAATACGTTTTTATTTATACGCAAATGGATGAGGGAATTGATTGCGCGGGCGCAGCCGACAAGGAGTGTGTTTCGTGTGCATGTGAATGTGTTACCCTCCCTCCCTGTTAATTAATTTGGTTTACTCTATTGCGTATTTTGAAACTCGGCCTCTTTCACATGAAAACACACCAAGCCAACGCCAAATATGATAAACTAGCGCAGATGAAAGCGGACTGTGTTGTCGCCTCACGTCGCGTGTCACCTTTGTCCCGGGAAGAAAGCTGCACTTGTACACACCAAGACTGTCGGCAAGAATGAGCGTTCTGCGTCTGCATGTAAATGAGGCAACTATCTATTTCTCCAGATATATTCGTCTATATTCGTCATTCAAAACGAGAAACCGACGCTGCAGGCTGCAGATACACATACCGTAAACAAAGTGTAGCGGGTACAGGATCTCCGTATCAGCTGACAGTTAACCGTTCCCAGCAATCTGTGGAATAAACACAGGACAACCATATGCGTGTGATCAGCTCCGGTCTTGCTGGGTTGTGTTTACTTCAAAATGTTCACATTAGAACAAACCCAAATGTCCAAAACAAAATACATTGTCATAATAAATTGATTATGCACAATTTCACTGTTTCAGTCTCCTTCTTACAATGACACAATGTTTTCTCAAAGATCTGTCCATCCGCCAATGACTATATTTCTCATTTGTATATTCACATTGTATATTCACATGTTGTTCAATGTTTAATGAAAACACATATTCAAACAAGGTATTCCTGAGTATTTTCCCCATTTTAGACCACTCACATGCATTTCTAAAGTAAAATACACATCTTATTAACTAATATAACAACACATTTAAACATGTTCACCTTCAATTAACTCTGTAATGGAGCATACTATCCAATCGCGGGTGGAAATCGCGATTTTATCTTAAGATTAACCATGTAAATCTTTATCAAAATGAATCAATTTGCGACCATTAATGTTCACTAACATATATTCTTCAAACATCCATAGAGATTGGCATATTAAACAATCAACTAACCTGTGGAATGGTGGAATAAACACAGGACAACCATATGCGTGTGATCAGCTCCGGTCTTGCTGGGTTGTGACGAGCAACGTAGCAGACACTTCGCAACACACTGCACTCACATAGCGCCCTCCACTGGTCTGGCAGAACCACCATCCACTCAATGTATTTTTACATTCAACAACAATACTACGTTCATCAATTGTGACGAACCAACAATTGGGGCATCACAAAAGCAGTGCGTGCTTACTTGAATATAAATGCTAAACACTTTCTTTATTCCACTCCGCTCATGTTAATATTTTTATTCGCCAAGGAACACTCAGGTAATATGACGTAGACTAACATTAGAACAGCCTTCTATCTGTGCTGCTTTGCTAATATCTCAACTTGACTCGTTCACTTAGCTGGGGTGCGTTTCCCGCACAACGACGTAGCTCACTGCTTCACTACCATAGTACGATGCATCGTTGGAAAAATCAACTAGCTAGTCACGACTGTTTCCCGAAACCCACTGTCGCAAAATATCGTTCAACCACGTTGGTTTCGCACGTGGTGGAGTAATAACTACCTTTAATGAAACTGTTTGAGATTAAATTAACGCTAGATTTGTTTTATATAAATTACAGACATGTCATCTGAGGACTATTTCTAATTGTTCTCAGTTGTTTTGCTTTATTACCAGACTCAATATTTGGCTCGTTCTTAGTAGAGCACGTTTGCACATGCGCACTCTTCAAACACGTTACTTCAAATCTTTTGACTAACAAAAGACGTAAATTGCATTTGTATGTATGCTGAATAAAAGACACCGGTTGTACTGAATGTTAGCTTGCTTATTTTGCTCAAGATAAGGATTTATTACCTCCAAATGTCATGCAATATAGAAACGATGCCTCTAACCATAGGTCGAGAGCTGTCGTTCAAACCACACAACTTTGCGATGCTGTTTGCAAATGTTCGTTGGAACGATGGTTTCGGGAAACACAGACTCGTTAAACTATGCTGATAACGACGGAACTTGCGACCATAGTTGGCTAACGATGCTTTCGAGAAACGCACCCCTCTTTCACCGAATCGGCCGTAAAAAAGCAGACCAATTTCAGCCGACGGTGTGGAACACAACTGAAAAACATAGTTGGCCGACGCACAAAGCCTGGCCGTCGGCTTGGTGTGTTCTAGGCTTAATTTACAGAGAGAGAAACTGCGCAGTATCTCTGAGCAGATACAAACAATTGTCCATGGATGAAAAGGGGACGAAAAGAAAAGGTGGAGCTGAAGTTACGCGTAAAAAAAGCATTAGAGGTAGATGCTGAAATACTGCAAATTAACAGATGATACATTTGGCACGAAGAGTAGCAGTTCAACAGGCTAGTCACTCTTCAAGAACTACTAGTGATCTGGACCATTATTTTAAAGTGGAAACAAAATTCAGACATTCTATTCTATTCTATTTTATTCTATTCAAAATTATTGTTGTCTCATTTTCCCTTGAGTATATCTAAAAAAAAATTGCACCAACCCTACATTCTCTTAAACTACTAGCCCAGTGCTTCAGAATCAACATCAACATTTGCATCAGTTGTATTTGCCTAGCCTTGCACACTGTACTAATCTGAATGTCATTAAGCAGATTCCCTGTGTCTTTTTTCTTATCTCAGGAAACACATGAGGCAGAGAAGTAAATCTGCTTGTTTAGAGGAAGAATGGCCCGATGGCCAGCCAAACGGAAGGGCTGATGGGCCACATTTCCATAATGGACTAGCGAGGTAATGAAGGGTGCAACCACACTGCTACAGTACGTATACATGCTTGATGGCTCCAGAGCAGTCAAGCATTGCGATCTCACCGAGTCACAAACTTGTGGCACACCGAGATTTATTCTGACGAAGTCTTGTGTTGGCAGCTGACCTGCCATTATCCATTCAGTCACAGCCAGCTCACAGTGCAGTGGTGCTATAAAGCCTTTGTCACTAAAAACTGGAGCATTTAGGGGTTGTCAATGTTATAGGACAATGGGAAATGAAAGACAATTCAGATGTGAAAGACCCTTTGTGTAAACTCAAGCTTTTTTTTAAAAAAAAAAGATAGTGGACTGGTTGGCTAAGGATTAGTTTTACAAGGGTAGATTAAATATGTTACAAGAACAGCCTTTTTCCACCTTAGAAACATTGCTAAGCTACGTAACATGCTATCTGTTTCTGATGCTGAAAAATTAGTTCATGCATTCATGACCTCGAGACTAGATTACTGTAATGCTTTATTAGCCGGTTGTCCTGCATCCTCAATAAACAAGCTACAGTTAGTACAAAATGCAGCTGCTAGAGTTCTTACTAGGTCAAGAAAATATGATCATATAACACCGATTTTATCATCTCTACACTGGTTACCTATTAAGTTTCGCATCAACTACAAAATACTACTACTGACCTATAAAGCCCTAAATGGTTTAGCACCTATGTACTTAACGGACCTTCTTTCGCCCTACAATCCATTTCGTTCCTTAAGATCACTAAATTCAAGGCTTCTGGTCATTCCTAGGATATCGAAGTCCAGTAAAGGAGGGAGGGCGTTCTCGCATTTAGCTCCAAAACTCTGGAATGGCCTTCCCGATACGGTCCGAGGCTCTGACTCGCTGACACAGTTCAAAACTAGATTAAAGACGCATCTCTTTAGTCAAGCATTCACATAATGCTTACCTTCTAGTCCTCTGTTATGCCATACGGAACCGTTTGCCACTGAAACTGCTTAACGCACCAGTGGGGCTCGACAGCCTTTTAGACAAACGGGTCGGCGCGTATGGTTGGGTTGCGGAGAGTTCAGGTTACGGAGAGTTTGTGAGTTATAACGGAAATCATTATGAACATCAGCTATGCTAATTATTTCCCATCTGCCTTTCTGCTGTTATCTCGGGACGCTTGTCCCGAGAAAAATGGCGTTCGTCAGGTCCAGTTTTGTGTCCAGCCTCTCACGGGGATTTCGGATGCCCCAACGCCTGTGATGAGACGACTCAACGCCTGTGAAGAGACGACTCAACGCCTGCGATATGTTATGGCGCCGTTTGATTCATAAACAATATTTATATTTAATATTTATATTTAAACAATATGAATGTAAGCCAGAGGAGAACTGGCCCCCGACTGAGCCTGGGTTCTCCCAAGGTTTTTTCTCCATCCAATCTGATGGAGTTTGGTTCCTTGCCACTGTCGCCTTGCTTTTGGCTTGCTTTGAGCTTGCTCAGTTGGGGTTATTTAGTGTTTAGCAATGTTGTTGATCTGTGTTGTGCTACTTTCATGTTATCACTGTGAAGCTGCTTTGATACAATCTGTATTGTGAAAAGCGCTATATAAATAAATGTGACTTGACTTGACTTAATGTAATTTTTCCACAGGACGTCTGTAACATTAATGGGCAATTCGCACGGGATAAGAAATCTCAGTAAAACACTTGAGTTTTGTCCCACCTCTAAAACATAACCGAATGCTTTTCCAGAAACTTCCACTTGAAAAACCGTGGAAAACTACTTTTAATCAGGAAATGGTGGAATATTTACGTATATATTTACGGGATTAGCATTACCTGAGGTAATTTTTCAGGACCTTTTTCCAGAAGGTAAAAGTCACTGTAATCTTAACTGCCGTTGTGCGTAATGATAACTGAGAGGGCACATTCGGACAGGACTAAAATCACTGAGAAGCTCTGGTAATAATTACTTTACCCTTCCTCTCCCTATTCCTGTCCTAAGACAAAAGCTGTGGGTTTCACCCTGAGCAAAGATAAGCTTGGAAATGGGAACATTGCTGAGATTCCTGTTCTCCGGGAGAACCTTCCTTGAGGTTAATGAATTGTGTGTTGCTTTGGAGGAAAAGTCTAGATGAATGAAAATTTAATCTCGTAATAAAATATACATACAACAGGCATTTGTAAAATCAGTTAGAATCAACACAATTTGACACGGCTGCATTCACAAACTTGTTTTCTTGAATAATTGATAAAGTTCTGATATTTGTTAATTCTTAATATGCAATATATATATATATATATATATATATATATGTATATATGTGTGTGCTCAAGCCCCCTTTGATGTCTATCTCATTACCAATTGGTATGATGTGTCTAAAGCTCAATGATGGGTGGGTTTAGGAGCGGGATCAGGGGTAGGTAATTCTTTCGAATTCATACGAATTGGGCAACTCGTAAAATATGTACCATAAAAAAAAAAACTATTTACGAATTCGTAAGAGTGAAGTATGAATCAACCACCACATAAAATTGGTTTGAAACGCCGTGAGATTGGTTTGTATTATATGTTTGATTATGGCGGCAACCAAACCGTGCAGGACATCTGAGTTCCTCAACCCTGAGGTTAAAGACAAGACATTGTAACAATACAAGAAATGTATATGCCTCAATTTTAGGACACACAGGGCCAGATTGCACCAGCACAAACCTTCTTTTGACGTGAAAAAAAAAAATACTTTTTCAGATTTACTAAAGACGCAGTGAAAAATTAGCACTTCAAAGGCCACAGGGTCATTCGTGTGGTTGATCTTATTGCATATGCATTTGTAGGAGTTTCCTTTTCAAATGCAACATTTATGAGAGAAGAGAGTTTAAATGATTCATGCAAGGTGATTTATTAACGTTTGCGCTAGTCAATTTACTGGTATTTGTGCCATTATTTACCACCCCCCAAAAAACCATGTCTGAAATCAGATGCTAATTTCTGCTGGTCTTGGGTAGATTGTGTTGGTCATCACGCACAACCAGGGCCTGAAATTAACACCCGACCACCTGCCAAATGCGGGTGAATTTTGCTATTGGCGGGTAACACTGTCAATCTACCTGCCACATTGGCGGGTAGCCAATGAGAATTGAGTGATTCATTAGGATTTTTACATTTCAACGAAGTCCGCTATTGCGGTGGACTTTAGCTAAAATGTGGCGGCACATTACTGGGGTAAAGAGGCCAGCTGAAACAAAACAAACAGCCAACAAAAAGATGAGGATGAGAAAAAGAAAAGTAAAGAAGACATTTTAATACAAAGTGAACAATCGGCGGCAATGGCAAGGTTCGTGAGCGGCTGATTTATGACAGCGACTGTTGTTTCGTAACGTTCATGCGATCAGAAAGAAGATGAGGCTCTTTTTCTGACTACGTGTGCGAGTATTAAACTGTTGATGAGATGGGATGAGATAATGTAACGCGTCGCTGTTGTAGGTTACAGTACAATGACAGTTGCACAGATGTGTGTGCGTGTGCAACTGTGCATGTTGGGAGTTGGGAACCGGTGAGAAAATGTCCGGTACCCGGTAATTTTATCAGTAATAACATTATTAATTTAGTTCATATTTAACCGTTCCTGAACGCTGTAACTAAAAGCTGTTAAGAGTAAGACCTGTACGTGACTAAATCCGCCATCAACACAGCCGCGTGTGATTTGTTTACGAGCTGCGGTAGGTCTATCTGTTGAGTATATGTTGTGTGTGTGTGTGTGTCTGTCAAAATCAATGAATACAATTTTTTTTTTTTTTAATGTATGTTATTAGAGTTATTATTACTTGACAGCACTAAAATGTGTGTTCTTACAAGTTAAAGAACAATATTGTGAAATTCCCGGGTTTTTTTTTTTTTTTTTTTTTACGTTTATGAGGCAAAAAAAAAAAATGGCTGGTAAAAAGTCTCTGTGGCGGGTGAATTTTTAAATCCACCTGCCACAGTGGCCGGTGGCCGAAAAAATTAACTTCAGGCCCTGCGCACAACCATTTCTAGGGTTTAAAAAAATGGTTTTGCTATTTGAAAAGGAAAAAAACATCCATTATGCGGCAGTCCTGTGGGCGAAAATGCCTTGTTAATGCTAGAGGTCAGAGGAGAATGGGCCGACTGATTCAAGCTGATAGAAGAGCAACTTTGACTGAAATAACCACTCGTTACAACCGAGGTATGCAGCAAAGCATTTGTGAAGCCACAACACGCACAACCTTGAGGCGGATGGGCTACAACAGCAAAAGACCCCACCGGGAACCACTCATCTCTACTACAAATAGGAAAAAGAGGCTACAATTTGCAAGAGCTCACCAAAATTGGACAGTTGAAGACTGGAAAAATGTTGCCTGGTCTGATGAGTCTTGATTTCTGTTGAGACATTCAGATGGTAGAGTCAGAATTTGGCGTAAACAGAATGAGAACATGGATCCATCATGCCTTGTTACCACTGTGCAGGCTGGTGGTGGTGGTGTAATGGTGTGGGGGATGTTTTCTTGGCACACTTTAGGCCCTTTAGTACCAATTGGGCATCGTTTAAATGCCACGGCCTACCTGAGCATTGTTTCTGACCATGTCCACCCCTTTATGGCCACCATGTCCCCATCCTCTGATGGCTACTTCCAGCAGGATAATGCACCATGTCACTAAGCTTGAATCATATCACATTGGTTTCTTGAACATGACAATGAGTTCACTGAACTAAAATTGCCCCCACAGTCACCAGATCTCAACCCAATAGAGCATCTTTGGGATGTGGTGGAACGGGAGTTTCGCGCCCTGGATGTGCATCCCACAAATCTCCATCAACTGCAAGATGCTATCCTATCAATATGGGCCAACATTTCTAAAGAATGCTTTCAGCAACTTGTTGAATCAATGTCACGTAGAATTAAGGCAATTCTGAAGGCGAAAGGGGGTCAAACACAGTATTAGTGTGCTGTTCCTAATTGAGTGTATAAGATTAGACAGTTGGGAACACATATTATTAATAATATTAACACTTCCATAACTTGTATTAATAGATTGCTTGAATTAAACCACAGAACAGATTAACAGATGATAATGGAAATGAAACCTTCAATCATTAAAATTGAAACAAAGTAAGCAATCTCCATTACCTCGAAACACTTCCCCTATAATCACCAGTGCAGAATAGTAGTGAACCATCTCTGTTTACACAAACTGTACTGTGACACAGTCATGAATATTTTGTATGTCTCTGCTTCACCGTCCTCATCACTGCAGGCGGAGTAGAGAGTTAGTGAGTTAGGAGCCGTCTCTGGTTTGTTTGATAGTGCGAGCACACAAATGTCAGCTTCAAATACATCACTTGAAGTGTAATGCATCAGCCTGCAAAACAGAGTAATACTGGCATTCTGATTTCTGGCAGGACCCGCAAAGTTTGGGCCAAACATGAATTACTGAATTATGAGAAAGCAAACTAGGTGTATTATAGGCCAATTGATTATTTTTAATGACCCTGTTACTAAGCAAAAGTTTAAGAACAATGTTTTGTAGCACATGGAATCTAATATTTACAACATTTAGGAGAAAATATGTGAAAAAAAATGTCAGAATTGTGCTATAAACATGCAATCATGAGAAATAAAGTTAGAATTGTGAGATAAAAAGTCGCAAATACCTTTTTTATTTATTTTTTTTATTTTCACTGCACTGTAAAAATGAATATGCTTTATCTAATCAATAAAATTGTGGCAACAGATTACAAGCAATATTATTTATTAAATTGAACAAATTAGAATTGAGTAGTTAATCAAATTAACATTCTAATTAATTCTAATTTGTACAATTTAATTAATAATATTGTCTGTAATATGTTGCCACAATTTTATTGATTAGATAAAGCATATTATTTTTTTCAGTGTGACTTGAGTTGAATAATGACATTATTGTCAACACAGTAATGTGCATAATTTAACCTCAGTTTCATAAATATCATTGCAAAATGTCTTGGAAAAGCTCAAGCAGTATTTTTTACAGTTGTCCCTTGGTTTGATTTTATTTATCTAAATGTAATGACATTTAGACATTTTTAAAGTGTGATTTAAATGTCCAAATAATAGGGGCCACTGTAGTTTTCATGAACCGATTCTAGATAAATAGATTGTTGAGAGCTCACACACACTTTAAACAAATAGAGCCCATTATGAGCAAACACTGCATGGCACTCCATCAATGTCATATACTCTAGCTTGCATTGAACATAATGAAATCTTTTCCTCAGACGAAAGGTTACGCCATCACATATCTTTACCCAGCGGCGTGAGCTTTTATGGCCATCTGGAAAATAAAGAACTGATGACATATCATCAGAGGCATCATTAAGACAACATCTAAATTACTCAGAAATATGATGTCCCAATGAAGGTACCCCGCAGAAAAACACATTCACCGGTGACAGCTGAAAATAAGCATGCATGCATTAATAATCATTTAGTACAGCCTTGTTTGGGACTTGACATCTTCAATGAGTCTTTTACTGAGAGGCCCACAAAACAATTTCTCACTTGAATGATTTCATAGTAATAGCAGATATGAATGTAGGGAGGAAAAAAGAGGCAAACCATCTTAGCAGTCGCTTAGAATGCAATAATAGTCAACTAGGGAGATAATTGCAAGATGGATGTTAGAATGCACAAGGGTTAATGTCAGCCATTTGTTAGATTCTCTCTCAGTAAAATGGCTGATCTCAGGGATTTCTGCTGTGTTATACACTGCAAGATTCCCATAAAGAAATATAAACGATGCAAATATTACAATACCATATAAATACGTGTAGGAATATGACTAATCTGTTGAGATATGGTAAACTCATTTAAATTCCAACACACTCAGCATTATACACTCACCTAAAGGATTATTAGAAACACCTGTTCAATTTCTTATTAATGCAATTATCTAATCAACCAATCACATGTGCTGCGTCCCAATTCCTATACTATCCGTCCTAAATAGTATTCGAAAATAGAATTAGTACGTCCCAAATCGTAGTATGTTGAAATGAGTGTTTCAAAGATACCCGGATGGTCTACTTTTTCCGGTCAGAATCCGAAGTGTATATAAGTGTGAATATTGCCCACAAACCATTGCGCGTTGGACGAGGAATCGGTTAGAACTACAAACACGAGTAAAAAGTGTTAAAAAACTACAGACACGTAGCCGATACGGAGGACGCGCGAGTCCCCGCGGTTGTGTAGAGAGGTTTAGATAAAGAGCTTTGAGTGATTAATTATCAGTATCTAACCTGACGAAAATTAATTTATTCAATGTTGGCGACATTATATTGCATTTGCAGCAGCATTGTGAACTTTTGTAAAGACACGTTTAGCCATTACGTTTTAAATGCATCATTATATTCAAATTGCAAACACATGAGGAGAGCATGAAAGACCCACAACTGGCAGATGAACGTGCTCTCCGAAACGGTAGGAAATAAAATTAGGTAGAATGGAGGATTTTAACTGTGACAAGATGATTGACAGGGCAGTTTACGGTGACAGGATGCATGCAGCACGCGACACTGTACTAAAATGGCCCCCACAGTCACCAGATCTCAACCCAATAGAGCATCTTTGGGATGTGGTGGAACGGGAGCTTTGTGCCCTGGATGTGCATCCCACAAATCTCCATCAACTGCAAGATGCTATCCTATCAATATGGACCAACATTTCTGAAGAATGCTTTCAGCACCCTGTTAAATCAATGCCACATAGAATTAAGGCAGTTCTGAAGGCGAAATGGGGTCAAACACAGTATTAGTGTAACTTTGCTGGTTTGTTTGTGAGTCTTAACTTGTACTGCTCTTTTTTTCTACTCTCTTCATGTTAAAGGTTAAGAGATATCTGCATTACTGCAGAGTTTCCAGAGAGAAACACCCAACAGAATTTTTAAGAGAAGTCTCTTATGCTCACCAATTTGATCAAAAATACAAGCTGAATTTTCAACAGCCGTTACTATTTCTCCAATCTTTAGTCACAAGATCCTTCAGAAATCATAAGCTGATTTGCTGCTTTTCCAATTAAAATCAATGTTATTAATGTTGTTTTTGCAGCGTAATATATTTTTCGGATGTGTGTAAACTATGATACACTACCATTCAAAGTTTTGAGGTGAGATTTAAAAATAAAAATAAAATAAATAAATGAACGCTTTTCTTCAGAAAGGATGCATTCAACTGATGATACTGATATGACATTTTTATTATTCAAAGAATTATGAAAAAAAAGGTTTAACAAAAATATTACTGAAGTGCCTTGAAATGCGCAGAATTATTTAATTATTTAATCTAATTTCACTGAAACAGGAAGACCAATAGTAATATCACAGCTTCGCCAGAGCTGTTGGGCTTGGCAAAGCCGCATTTGAGACAGCGTATGACAGCCACAGTGTAGGATAAAAGATAATGCTTCCTTTTACAGTCCAGTTACCCATGTAAATACTATGTACTTTTTTTAGTAACTACAATTACTGGGTAATAACTAGTACTAACCCTGAACCTAAACCTACCCCTGTTCCATGTACTTACCTAATATTAGCCAGTACTTTCTAGGTAAGTACACTGTAAGTACACTGTACGTACTGTACTGTAAAAGGAAGCGTTACCGTAGTATAAAAAGTGTGTAATTTTTTTTGCTGCATGGCACTATGTGCCATTGTTTGAACAAGTGTCTAGTTTTAATCGCAGCTTTAGCATCTATTTATAATGTAAGGGGTGGAGCTTTAGAGTGATGTCATCAAAATCATTGATTCATATTGGCGGAAGTGAGAGACTGTAAGTTTGAATGCTTGAATCTTCTAGCAAAAGTGAATTGTGTCATTGTTTTGGAGCACACTAGCTTATAGATAACAGTAAGGCTAACATATTTATAAAGTCATGCGGAATTTAAGCAGCAAAACTGTTTTCAACTTTGATAATTATACATAATCACCTTCATTTATATACATTTAACAATATACTGTAGATTGTTTCAAAGCAGCTTTACAGTGATAATAGGAAATACAAGTAGCTCTAGAATAAAGTTATTGTCCAGCTAAAGCTAGTATTGATTGATTCATTTCCATTGCAAAGATCCTTGGTTATTAACTTAGGGGACACTAACACTAATTAAGAATAATAATAGTTAAGAATAATTGATAATGATTAAGCTCCAAATTTTGGAATGATGCAACCTCATGCAATACAAAAAGAGAAAAAAATTAAAGTTTAGAATCTAAAAAAGAAAAAGTTAAAGTTTAACTCAAGCAACTTTTTAGAAAAAGTAGTGGTCATATTTTAGGGACCAATTCTCACTATTAACTAACTATTAACAATTAATTTTGCCTCATTAAACGTCTAATTACTGCTTATTAATAATTAGTAAGTAGTAGTTGTTAAGTTTAGGTATTGGGTAAGATTAAGGGACAACATGGTCATTAAGAATAAAGCACTAATATGTACTTCATACGTACTAATAAACATCAAATATCCTAGTAATATATGCAAAATAAGCAGCTAGTGAGAATTGGACCCTAAACTAAAGTGTTACCAAAGTAGTTATCTACATCTCAGTTAGGAAAACTGAACAAGTCAATGAATTCAATCTACAACAGAACTGTAATTAACATAACCAAAGTTAAAAACTTTGAAAACAGTGCAGGGTGCACGTCATTTTTTGTATGATTTCTGTTCTGTCTGTGTATGTTTCATAATTTCATATGAGTGAGGTGATCTTATTTTAGTTTTTACTACGTTTCATTGATTTACTGTAGGTCTAAATCTTTATACTTACAGAAAAATGTCAAAGTGAACCCACAAAGTCATTACACATGGCATTTGTAATAGTATTGGTTTCAGATGAAATGCATATTGACGTTCATTACAGGTGATGCATAAGCAAATTAGAAACACACCTGCTTGTCTCCTTCAACCATCATTATTTGATGAAACCATTAGGTCTCAATTTCCAGCTCTCCTGTTGTGCACAAGATCCCCTTCTCAATAATTCATCAGGACTATGGAAAGCAGCTGGACTGCCCCATCCTTTCCTCAATACTTATCTTCCACAGTTCTTCCTCCTGCTCTTTACAAGAACATTGGGATTTTCACATTAGAGAGACTATGGAGGAGCTCCACGAGCAACCAGGCACCTTGACTGAGGGCAAGCCCAAAAAGGTGAGGTTCAAGCTGGCCTCGTCGTACAGCGGCCGGGTCCTGAAGCATGTGTATGAAGACGGACAGGAGCTGGATAGTCCAGAGGAGCAGTACCCTCACAGCTTCATGCACTCCAAGATGGAGATGGGACATCTGTGTGGCTTAGAAGACATGCAGGACCAGAGTTTCTTTCCTCCGACAGGCCTGATTGCCCAGAGGATAAACGTCTATCGAGGAGTGAAGGGATACAATTCCCTGGCCTGTGGAGATCTTCCACAGGATAATAAAGTAAGAACACCCTGCTCTAAAAAAAGACATTTACTTTACTTTATTTGAAGGTGACCTATACTGTAGATACACATGGTACATAGTAATAGCAGTAAATCATGCATAATCACAAGTTACTGACCCTAAACCAAAACCTAACCTGAATGAAATCAATTAATATTACTCAGTATTATTTGTGTAATTGCACTGTAAGTACCATAACCTTAAAAATAAAACTTTTTTAAAATAAAAAAATTTCACTTAGCTATTTTGAAATAAATAAATTCCAGCAAGATGCTGTCCTGGTGTCATAATAAAGAAAAAACATAAAATATAATTCAATTATTTAAAAGAAAACCTTACTCTGTTTGCCATAATCTTATATTCAAATAGCATTAACTATGATAGTAAAAATGTCTTCACAGCTTGAGCTTATATTATATATTGCTTGTTATTGCTTGAAACACGTGGTTTGTTGCGCAAATAGTTTGACCATTTACTGCATTTGGTTATTCTTCTCGTTATTTCCATATAGTGTCAAATGAATCAGAAGTCTTACACATTCACACAAATAGCTTATTTTTTATTCGTACTGATTCACTGTAGTGTGACGGTAACCAGTTTAAGGTGCAGTATGTAATATTGACAGCTAGCAGTTGAGATGGTTTCTGTAGTCCAGATTCATAATATTGGAGAGAGATGTTTGTTTGCTTCATAGACAGAGTCTGGAATGGCATAATAGAGAAGTGTTTTCTCTCTCGCTAGGGGGCGCTTGTCTGAAGTTCAAAATCATTGGTTAGTCGTAAGCCAATCAGATACGTTTATTTATGACGTATGTTATGCGCCGACACAGCCGCATCGAACTACAGACAACATGCATCAAACTCAAATTTATGATCAAACTTCCACAGTAAACCTGCTGTAAACACTTGATGATGCGAGCGAAATACCTTTTGCAGATTGTGCGAAGTTAATCTACGCATCCACGGTACAGTCACGGCTTCGAAACTTATTTTTGCCAGAGTGAAACAAGAAAATATTTGTAGCCAACTCTCAAACTTAAGATTAGATCTTTTAAAGACAGCTCTTTGTTCCTCTAGCCTGGCTCTGCTACTTCACTTTGCTTCGTAGACAGACGTAACTAACGGTAACAATTGATAAATTAAACTTTTCCCAAAACCAGTCAGGAGTAGGGCCACAACATCACCTCCATTTAAAAGGGTTATCAAACACTCTTCTTGTTCTGTTTGCAGTGGACGGGATCACAAAACAAAACAAAACCAGACATTCTGATATGGTACGCAAGTTTCAAAGAATAACTGGCTGTAGTATTGTTTTGTTGAAACAATAGGGGTGTAACGGTACATGTATTCGTATTGAACCGTTTCGGTTCGAGGCTTCCGGTTCGGTACGCATACAAACCGAATGATTGCTTGGACCATTTTTCCTGCCGGCAAAATTCGTGCTGACGCAGCCAATACAACGTTGCGCAACATCAAATGGCAAGGGTAATGAAAGCAGAGCGAAACTGCGCTCCTCGTTATGTGCTTCATGGATCGTTTATCAGTTCGGACCAGCAAAATCTGTGCAGCGCGAGCTGATCTCGATCAAGCAAGACTGTTACCACACCGCGCTAAGAGATCCGGTAAAGAAAACATTTGAATTCGCCACTGAGGTAATAACATCGCTGCCAGATCTAGTGAGATGCATTCACATTTCTCCGTTATTAACCGTAGATCTCTATTAGATCAAACAGCGCTGTCATGGAAACCAGGAGAAACATTGTGCCGTGAATGAACTAGTACTTTACGTCCACAGACCAGCAACATTCACCATGGATTTAATATAGTAACACTAACTGGAACCAGTTTGGCTGGAATGGTACTTCACACATCTTTTTCCAGCACTTCAAAATTCAAATATTATATAAATAAATATATATTTAAATGTTATTTTTAATGTGATGACCAAAACATTATTTATTCATTCTTCAAAGATGACCCCCATTTATAAACCTGAAAGTTTCAAGATCTAGGAAAACTCACACTTATTTAAAAATATTTTTTCTTTAAACAAATAGGAAATTTCTCTGGCATTTCTTTCTTTTTGCTGTATCGAAAACGTACCGAACCGTGACTTTAAAACCAAGGTACGTACCGAACCGTGATTTTTGTGTACCGTTACACCCCTATGAAACAAGTATTTGAACTTAGCAGTTAGCATGTTTCCTCAATCTCGGCAAACACACTATCAGAATCAGAATCAGAAAGATATTTATTGCTAACTCAGTATGTTTGCACACTCAAGTATTTTATTTTGGTGACAGAAGAAGCGTCCAACGGAGACAACAACAGTACACAGACAGTAAAATAGTAAAAAAAAAAAAGATATGTGAATAAGATAAATATACACATATGAATAAAAAAATAAATAATAATAAAAAAATGGTAAAGGTGTGCTATAAAAAATGATATACAGCACCTTTAAGAGTACCCTAATGAAATGAGTTGAAAGAATGTGAGGAAATGCTCTGTTCACTAATGTTATCATTGCTTTCAAATTAGACCTTTATAATTTCAGTCTCTGCTTTTTTAACCCTATTACTGTGTAATTTAACAGTTTCTTTAAAATTGACAAATGCTTTCCTTGCAATGCCATTCCAGCCCATATTATCTATTAATTATATTTCCCACTTTATGATCATAATGATGAAAATCACCATGTTTCATTCCTATGGGACATTCTTTAAATCTTGCAACAGTAACTAAGCTGGCCAACTAAGTTTAGAAAAAGGTCAATTGTTGTAGGCGAAACACAATGTGTGTTTTGTAAGGGTTCCTTTTTGTCCTCCTCATTACGTTTAGCTAGTTTGATTCTGGCTAAAAAATGAATGCTGTAAAACATTTCCTGCCACTCAGTTTTTATGCCACAGTGTTACTAATTCATAGTTCCCAGATCCAATAATAGACCCAGACTCCAACACAGCTCCTAAACATAGGCATGCAATTACATCCCCTCCAAACAGATATTCTCAGCTTTCCATGAGATCGCTTTTGTTTCTCTGCCTCAAATCTGAAAAAGAAAAGAACATCATTCAAACACACAAACCTAAACAATGTGGATCCTTAAGTAAGATTGAAAGCTATTTGCTTTTTCCATAGCTCTATAAAGCTTACATTTTCATTAAAATGTCACCTGTGACATTCTGTTGAAAGACCAAACTGCCAAAGATCTTCTCTTGCATATCAACAACATGTCAAAACTGACAGGATCTTTATCATATTTTTCATCACAAGATCCCTGATCCCCAACATTTAATCTAGTCAATGGCACACAATTTTTAAAAACCAGCCATGGTACAGTTGGCAGTGCATATTCTCATGACGCATAAAGGGCATTTAGCTCTTGGGGATGCAGGTTTCAGTCTGGCCTCCGTCATTTTTCTAATCCTATTCCCCATCTCTCTCCCAGTGGTTTCCCTTTTCTCTTGAATTGACTTTAAAAAGTCTATTAAAGTCAAATAGATCCAGAGTAAAACATAGCTGCAAGCAGCAATTAACAGGGTCAAACACAAAAAGGAACAATGCAAGTGTGGCTGGGAGCTTCAGAAACACTGCAGCAATAAGTAATTAAAGACACATTTAGATTTTAGTCAAAATGGCTGAAAAAGCACAAATCCATTCACTGTATGATTGGCTTGCTTATTACTTTAGACCAATAGGTGTCAATATGCCAAAGCAGTGCATCATTGCAGCTCCAGAATCAGCCAAATGTGTTGATGCGTAGAGAGCCGAAGTGATGATGTCACTTTGTAGGACAACTCGCATGGGTTCCCTCGATCGAAAAGCTATGCATTTCCCCCATCGACTTTTGGAGAATCGCAAAAAATAAGATCTGTGTTCAACAAAGAGTTGTGACCCTTACACGTTTTGTCTATCAAGATAATCTTAACAACTTAATCCAAAATTTATACATTTTGAAGCCTATATAAAGGTTTAAAAAAACACAATCAGACACAACAAAGTTTAAAAAACCACAAGCAGGTTATAACTGGTGTGTTTTATGTCATAGGTCAAAACGTGAAATTATTTAGAGGCTAGTTAACCACAGACCTTATTTCAGGCGATTTAGCAAAAACCCATTCAAAAAACCCATAGACTTTAGAGTGAGGGAACCGGAAGTGCTAAAATGCTAACTCACTTCCACGTTTTGGCCTACTATGTGACGCCATAACTTCGACACTCTATTGTACAATGGTTTTGGTCAATAAAAAAGCTTTTAATAACTTTTTGCAGGCATGTTCTGATCTGAAAATAGGACCAACGGTCAAGGCGGATGGTATCATTGTTTTCTATAAGACACAAGGACTAACAGTTTTATTTAAATAGTCTTTTGACCAGATGGTGGTGCTGTTCTAAAAAGTTGGGGGAATAATGTTAATACCATGGTGGTTGGTACTAAATGATATTCCATGTTAAATGATACTTCAAGTCATTTCAAACACTCTAATGGTAGTACTATGGTACATATTCAAAGAAATTATTGTAGTATCATGGTACTTTTTCGAATCTTCTGCTTAGTGATTCTGCGTTTGTTTTTACAGGCACCCGTATTAGATTTTGGAAAGATTATTATCTACACCAGCAACCTGAAGATTATCCGAGCTCCTCAGAGAAAGGGAGAGTCTGGAAGGAGTCCTCACCGCAATCATGACCGAAAAGAGAGTTCACCTGGACGGGAGACCAGGAGCAAAGGGAGACGTAGAACAGCACGTTCCCATGCAGAGGAACCAGATGTAATGACTGAACAAAAGGTATCCACTGTCTGAAGTTTAGTAGACTGTTAGTAACTTGCCCAACTTAAAGTCAACTTATTCTTCTAACCCGAACCCTAAAGGTCGTTGCACACTGAGTCCGAAATTTTCGTATGCCTTTTTTCGTGATTATGAATTGTTAAAGGGGTGGTTGATTCCGATTTCACTTTTTTCATTTTAAAAAGTGTGTAATGTTGCTGTTGGTGCATGAACAGTATCTGCAAAGTTGCAGCGCTGAAAGTTTAGTGTAAGCAGAGATATCGTCTTTTAAAAATCAGGAAGTACAGTATGTTGCCTACAAAAACGACTCGATTGGAACTACAGCTGGTCAGTGGTGGAAAGAGTACTGAAAATGTAGTGAGAGTAGAGTAAAAGTACCTGTCCTAAATACTACTCAAAGTAGGAGTAAAAAGTAGCCCTTTTAAAAGTACTCAAGAGTAGTGAGTAGTGAGTATTATGCTATGACAACGCATTCTCACCCCAAGGCGTCACCTTTGACCATGCTTCAATATTTGACGTTTTAGGCGCCCTTTATCGTCACTTACATGACGCGATCCTATGGCGTCATCTAACTGACGCTAAAGGAAAGCGTCAGTTAGAGGACACGGTTAGGTTTAGGTGTGGGGTGGGGGTAGGGTACACGCGATCCTAGGGCGTCATCTAACTGACGCTAAAGGGCGTCTAAAGCGTCAGATATTGAAGCATGGTCAAATGTCAGTTAGGTGACGCCTTGGGGGTGAGAATGGGCTGGCTATGAATGTTAGTCCACCGTATACCCTGCAAAACTGAAAAATGTTGCTTACTCTTATCACAGATTCATATAAAAAAGAAAAAAAAGAAACAATATTTCAATATTTCTCCAACAGTTTTATTTTTGACTGCTACCACTGAAAATACAGCCAAGTTCAAGGTTCAAGGTTCAAGGTTTATGTTTATTGTCATTCCACTATGTGAGGACATACAGTGGGACGAAATGTCGTGCCTCACAGGACCACGATGCTACATAAATACAAACATACAAAGATATAACAGAAATAAACATTGACAAGCAACTTTACAAAAGTGCACGAGAAAGTACAAAAATATAATTGCTGAGTATGTTTTTATACATACAGCAGTGTTAAAAAGTGAGCAGTGCGTCATTTGTAAAGTGTCTTAGAGTATTTTGAGATCAATCCAAGTTCAGGGCCCTCATGGCCTGGGGGAAAAAGCTATTGAGCAATCTGGTGGAGCGGGCTCTGATGCTCCGATACCGTCTTCCTGATGGTAGAAGCTGGAAGAGACTGTGGGAGGGGTGGGTGGAGTCCTTAATCAGTCCCTCCAGGATTTCACGATTTTTTTTTGTGATTTTTGCGATCAAAATGACTGATTTTGTGGTGGTAATTTCCAAAAATTTGTGAAAAAATTTGCGATTTATATATAACATTTACCATAATAGTATTCAGTCCTTCCAGAAAAACAGAAGAGTTTTTTTGTGATTGTTGCGGGCAAAAATTGATGGTAAACTACTGGCAGCTGTGGTTGCCAGCATCATACCGTAAATTTATGCAATTTTATGCGATGAAATTGCAGGAATTTGCAAAAATTGAGGGAACTTGCAAAAATTGCAGTTTGATGAAAAAGAGAAAAAAAAGTGATTCCCCCAACACCCTGTTCTCACTAGGCTAATGTAAGAGTCATTTCTTATTACTTCCTTTGATAAGCAAGCATACTACATCATAGAAAGTGCTGGGAATATTTAATTTCTCATCTTGTTTTATTTCAGACTGTAACGAGTGTAAATAAGGTGTGGCCCCTTTAAGAGCTGCGCGCTCCCTGTTGAACTCTCTGCAGTGTTATATTATATGTGCGCCTCGAACACCCCATGTGTGCGGGTAATTTCTGTTTGATGCTACTTCTTATATCTTATGTTGTTTATTAAGTAACGATGTGACGGTAGAACGTGTGACAGACAGTTATACGAGTTCGATTTGTGAGACGTCAATCGCCTCCGTGAGTCTGTCTGGCGTCGCGTAATTGCGTCACTTCATAACGTTCCCATGGAAACAGAGGGAAATGGCTGCTCTTGTGTGAAGCAAACGCAACATTTTTCAACTTTCTGCTAAGATACATGTGACTTTTTTTGCAACGAAAATGCGAGGATTATGAAATTATGCAAACCCCGCATATTTTGCACAGAAATCGGCAATTTATGCGGCGAAAGTGCGGCGTATTTAAAAAAATGCGGCCCCCGCATAAATATGCGGACTTTGGCTGATTTTGCATTGAATTCAGCGATCGCATAATCGCGTTTTTCTGGAGGGACTGCTTAATGATACTGTTGGTTTTACTTGAGCATCGTGTAAGGAAAATGTCTAGGATGGAAGGGAGAGGGGCTCCGATGATCTTTGCAGCTGTATTCACTGTCCGCTGGAGGGTCTTGCGGTCAGCAGCACTGCAGTTCCCGTACCAAACAGTGATGCTTACTAACTAGTCAGCACACTCTCAATGGTGCCCCTGTAGAATGTGGTGAAAATAGTGGGAGGCTTGCTTTTTTCAGCCGGCGGAGAACGTGTAGGCGCTGACGTGCCTTTTTGGATAGTGACATGGAGTTGGTGTTCCAGGTGAGGTCTTCTGTGATATGCACCCCCAGAAATTTAGTGCAGCTGACTCTCTCCACAGTCGAGCTGTCGATGAGTAATATATGAGAAAGCAACCAATAATCTGGAAACATTTGACAAACATTCTGTAGAGGTTTTCTTGCAGGTTAAATGAAATTGAAGGTTGCAAAGTGTTGTACATTAACAATTTTGGTAACACTTTATTTTACGACCCGCAAACAACTGTGTAAGTACACTGAAATTACAGTGTACGTTTCTGTAATTATAATGTACTTCCGTGTAAGTACAAGGGAACAATATGTTAAGTTTGGGGTAATAAAAAGGTAAAAAACAGATATACACCCTGCAAATAACTTTGTAAGTACACTGAAATTACGGTGTACATTTCTGTAATTATAGTGTACTTCCGTGTAAGTATAGGGAACAATATGTTAAGTTTGGGGTAATAAAGGGGTAACAATCAGCTATACAAGCAAATTATTTAATTAGTTAAAAAAATAACAGGTACCTATTCTGTTACTATATTCCAGGCAAAAATTGTACGTCTGTTGTTTATAAAATGTATCACATTTCTGGAAAAATATGTTCTTGTGCAATGTTACAGGGTAATTTTGAGATCTGTGGGTTATATATATATATATATATATATATTATGATAAAAATTAAATTTATTGGCTTTTCTTACTAGATTACTTAATGTTAAGTAAAAATAATTTGTTTGTGCTATGATTTTAATTTAGACCGTACCATGTGGTAATTAGTACTTACCTTATACCATTGAATTACAATAACACTTAAATGTCAGGGCAAATATACTGTGTAATTAAAACGATTTTTTTTTTATTTAACAGTAGGCCTACCTTTCTCTGCAATTAAAGTGCAAATAGTGTTGTTTCGTATTGCTACATAGTAAGTAGCTTTGTTACTTATATACTTGTTACTTATTTGTTACTTTCATACAGAAATTAGTGATGATTGTGATAATGCTGATAGACAAACTATGTGGTCTGGACCAAGTATTGGGGTTGTCATGAAAATTAAAGCTGTTCACTTGCTACATAAGCACTGCAGCATTTAACCCTATAACCATTGTCTTTTCTAACATAGTTTCAAAATCTGACCGTGGAAGGTTAGGCAAGTAAATAAACATTGAACCAATAATTTAACTCCACACAAACTTTTTCCATATGCAGTAGTGGAACAGTAACAAGTGGGATTTTAAGCGAAATGCACCCATGAGTCTAAACTGATATTAAAAATCAAAAAGCTGCATGTGTTCATGCTTTAATAGATAGAATAATATTCATTTAATCAGGTAATCTGTACTCTAATACAAAATATCTTACCTGCTTTTATGATGTGGGCCTTGTCCGTCCATGACGTTTTGAATTTGGGAAGAAGAATTGCAGCACTGATGAGTTCTGGATCTTCCATGAACTCCCCAAAGCGCTTTTGTAGACCCCGCTGCAGAGCATGAATAAGGGGAAGACATACCTTGACTGAAGCCTCCATCTTTTTGAGCTGCCACCCCATCTGAGTGTTTGTTTCTGACTGAAGGATGTTCAAGGCCATGGATACAGGCTTCATCACAATGCAGTATTCAGAGAGGTAAGAAACTTCAGCAGGATTCAGCCTATTTAATAAATAAATAAGTCAAAATCAAAACGCGAATAGTTCACTTAAGATTTAAAATTGTCGTTTACACACCCTCAAGTTGTTTCAAACCTGTAAGAAGTTCTTTCTTCTGCTGAACACAAAGGAAGCTATTTTGAAGAATGTTGGTAACAAACCACACAGTTGATAGACCACATTGACAGTATTTTTTTTCCAACCAATTGAAGTCAATAGGGTCCAACAACTTTTTGGTAACCGAATACTGACATTTTTCAAAATATCTTATTTTATGTTCAACTGAAGACAGACATTAATACAGGTTTGAAACAACATAAGGGAGTGGGACAGCTTTAGTTAAGTGAACAATTCCTTTACTGTTCCAATTAGAACAAAGTGAGGTTGAACAAACAGACTTAGATTTTAATTTTGAAAGCTGCACATACATTTCGTAGGGATGCTTCTGCTTCTCTGCAGCATTGTACACCGAATTCCATCGTGTGTGGTTGGGCTGAATGAACTGCAGCTTACATTCTTCGTGCACAATCTCAGCACCAGTGTTGGGAGTAACGCATTACAAAAGAAATACATTACAGTAACATATTACTTTTTGCTGTAACGCAGTAGTGTAAGGCATTACTAATCAATTTTCAGTAATATTTTACTCGTTACATGTTCAGTGAGGCTTGTATTACAGTTGTATTACAGTGTAATGTCTGCTTTTACTTCTTAAAGGCAACAGACTATGTGAAAGTTTTAAAGCAGTCTTTTAGTGCCAGTTCAGAGCGGTCGCGTCTGTAACATTGTTTTTTCCTCATAAATGCGAACACGAAAACTAAAATAAAATGAATATTTTAAGTTCTATGGAGACTGGAGAGCCAACCCTTCCTCATTCGATTTGCGCAGTGTAATTAACAGAATGACAAAAAAATTATTTTTTGCCTCCTATTTTTTTGTCACGCATGAATGTGTGTCTTTTCCCTAATATTAAAAATAAAACATAGACTGATATTTGTCTAATGTCTGGAGTCCTTTAAGGAAGTAGCCTATATACGTTTCAATACATGAATTTTCTGAGAATTTTTTATTTCAAGTTTTGACTGCAAATGTCATGTCCATAATGCTGGACTTCCCCAATTTTAAATAATTTATCCTCAACTAGTTTTGTGGTGTAGGTCTACGTATTTTATAATGTTAACTTCAAATAATACTAATAGCCTAATTTAAAGATAAGGCAGCATTGGATCTGGACGGTAAGGAGAATAACGCTGGAGTTGGAAGAGGTGTGTCGCGATTCTGTAGGTTCGTGGATCTGAGTCGTGTGGCGAATCGCGATTTCGGTTTCATATTGCATTTCGTTACAGCCCAAAAGTTAAGTTCTACTTAGTTATTTTGGTGAAAGTAACTCAAAAGTAATACATGAGTAATGTAACGCATTACAATTCTGGGACAGTAATATTGTAAGGTAATGAATTACTTTTAAATAACAGTAACAAGTAATACCTAATGTATTACAGTTTGGAAGTAACTTGCACAACACTGCTCAGCACTGATGGCAGACCGGCTGGTTTTATTGTATAATGCCTGGCATTTTGCAAATGTTGAACGGGAAAGCCTCTTAAATGTCTCACTGCTGTCCTCTGCCTTGGAAGCATCCACAGTAGCCACCAAATTAAGGAGATGAGACACACAGTGCTGATGCTTGGGTAGATGATACTCCAACCCACTGTTAGTGTTTAAAGGGGAAATGAAGCAGTGAATCAAGTTTACATGATTTACAAGATGGATTTCCAATATAATCAACAATTATATAAGGAACATTACAAATGTAAACATTTAGAAGAAAAAAAGAAAAAAACTTTGTATCTTTCGCCGCCAGGGCGCCGCCATTGTGCAGGTGACGTCACGGGGTTGGTTGGCTCAAGTTTAACAGGCTCTGGGCATTGAAAATCGCGACATCGAACTGTGTTTACACCAGTGTTTTGACCGCGAACGACTAATGTTAGGTACAGATATTAGACAAAAAGACGACGTCTCATGTTATATGTTGACAAACTGCACATAGAAACATTGTTCGCGATGTCTGCCGTCAGATATTCCCGTCTCGTCAATAACATGTTAGTTAGCACGTATTTGTTAAAGGGGAAATGAAACGTCCATATTTTCGCACTGGTAGTGCTAGTAACGTTAGCTACAGCGGCAGCCTACATATACTAGGAAAAGGTGTCTCCGCTCTGACATCCTTCAGGGAAAGCATCGCCGCTTCCACACGTCTAACTCCCGACACAGCATGGTAAACGTGCGCGCCGGTGATGCAGAATTGACCACGCAACACATGCTCAAGATCAACCTCTTGACAACAGATGGACTCTGACACGGAGGGCATCGCAGGACAACAGCCACACTGACACCTGGTAAGTTAGCGTTGCAAACCCGCTCTCCGCCCCAAACCACCACTGACTGTTCTACACAGCAACGTAACTTACATGTTATTGACGAGACGGGAATATCTGACGGCAGACATCGCGAACAATGTTTCTATGTGCAGTTTGTCAACATATAACATGAGACGTCGTCTTTTTGTCGAATATCTGTACCTAACATTAGTCGTTTGCGGTCAAAACACTGGTATAAACACCCCAGACAGCAAACTGACATTGAATCAACGTGGAAACGACGTCTCTCTCATGACATTGAAACAACGTTGATTTTGCTCATCGAATTAACGTTGAACCAACGTCAGACGCGGCATTCTTCAAAGCTAAATGAAAATCGAAAATTGGTTTGCTTTCATAACGTTGAAACAACGCGTTGATTTCAAGTTGATTTTCCGTTAGTTTTGAAAGAATGACGCGTCTGACGTTGGTTCAACGTTAATTCGATGAGCAAAACAATGTCAGATCAACGTTGTTTCTATGTCATATTTCCACGTTGATTCAATTTCAGTTTGCTATCTGGGCACAGTTTGATGTCGTGGTTTTCATTGCCCAGAGCCTGTTAAACTTGAGCCAACCAACCCCGTGACGTCACCTGCACAATGGCGGCGCCCTGGCGGCGAAAGATACAAAGTTTTTTTCTTTTTTTCTTCTAAATGTTTACATTTGTAATGTTTCTTATATAATTGTTGATTATATTGGAAATCCATCTTGTAAATCATGTAAACTTGATTCACCGCTTCATTTCCCCTTTAAAATGGAACAGGTGTCCTGAACTTCAAATCCTTCTGCATCATTCTCATCATCCAGTGTCACTGCCTCAGCACAATCAGCCTCAGCATCAATTAACTCTTCCTGACTCTGTTCACCATACACTCTTCTTTCCAGACTAGGTTCATCAATCCAGTGTGCTGTTACCCCTAACTGCGTTGTCGTGCGGTCCAACAGTCAGTAGTGGTACCTTTATAGTTGACTTTTGCCATCTCAGCAATGATGTTTTTCTTTATCTTTGCGGCTGCTTCCTCAATTCTAAGCTTCACAGTTGGTCTGGACATAACAGTACAGCTAGGTTGCATTGTACAGATTAGATTTTTGAATGTAGGAAGTTCGACAACGGTAAAGGGCTAAAGGCTTTCACAGACAAAATCAACAACAAGCCTGTCAACTTTGGACAGAGTAACCTGGGAAGTCTTTAATCTTCATCTGTTTCACAGCTGAATCCCACCTCTGTTCTTCGGAGTTCTTTCTTTTCAAGATGCATTCATTGTACTGCTTTAATTTCATTGGATGTTTTCTCTGTAAAAAGAATACACTTCAGAATTGAGTAACTCACAATTTTCATTTTTGCGTGCAAATAAAAGAAAAAAAAAACTTGATTTAAACATAAATCTGATGTTTTATGAAAGGGAGTAAATCACCATTGGAGAAAATGTTACATTAAAAGAATATCCACTTCAATAAGTAAACAGAAAAGAGGTTAATGCGTTTATATGCTAAACGAAATTGATGTAAGGGACAAAAAAATCTAGCAGTGATGACAGTTTAATGCCTTATGAACTTGGAAGCCCAGTGAACAAACTGAATTAAAGTTTTTCCGTATGCATGGCATCGCAAGCTCGTGCAGTGCATACCATTTGTGCGTGTATTAGAAAATATAACATTCTGCAGTTTATTTTTAGTAATTGTTTAGGCAAGTTCATGATTTCAGTCATCATACAGTAACCAGCAACAATTATAAAGCGTGCGTGCCTTTACTCTAGACTGGTTGCTGTCTTGGTTGCTGTGATCGCGTCATCAAAACATCATACGTTATTGTCCGGTAAAATTTATTCGATCTGTGTCGATCATTACAGTGCTTTTTTTTTTTTTGGTTGTCAAACATTCACACTCATGATAATACCATACAAACATGAGCAAAATTGCGTATTATATGATGAATTTTATTATACAAAATTATACTTAACAACAGATATTCGAAACTTACCTCAATGTGTTTTTTTTTTCAAATTGGACGTAGAACTCTTGAACGCCGAGATTTCAACTGACTTAGGCAAGCAAAGTTGGCATGACATAATGATACAATTGCCCTTCTTCGTCTTCACTTGAAACAGCTCTTTCAGGTATGGCCAAGGATGTTGAAGTGCTGAATTTGAGCTGTCACATGCTGACGAATCCACCACCACTCTTCCTCCCTCCGGCTCTTCCTCCATGATTAAAATAAATTGGCGCCAGGTGTCTCGAAGTCTGTTGATGCTGGTTTGAATGCAAGTTTTCCGCGCGCGATTTGATTTGACGGGAATCACGCATGGAGTCACATGACTTATAAAATAAATAAATATTAAAGGGTTAGTTCACCCAAAAATGAAAATTAAGTCATTAATTACTCACCCCCATGCTGTACCAACCCCGTAAGACCTTCGTTCGTCTTCGGAACACAAATGAAGATATTTTTGATTAAATTTGAGAGCTGTATAACTACCACATTGGCTCCTAAAGGACTGCCTCTTGACGGCCCAGAAAGTCAATGAAGAAAATGTTTAAATATCCCAAGTGACTACCGTGGCTCAACTATATGTTTATCAAGCGACGCGAATACTTTTTGTGCGAAAAAACAAACAAAAATAACGAGTTTATTCGACTATTTCTTTTCTTCCTTGTAGGCCAGAACGAGACTTCCTTAGATTTCCACGACGCATGCGCGAGATTTGCGATCTGCTCACATCAGCTTACACCACTTCAGATCGCAATTCTCGCGCATGCGTCATGGAAATCTAAGGAAGTCTCGTTCTGGCCTACAAGGAAGAAAAGAAATAGTCGAATAAACTCGTTATTTTTGTTTGTTTTTTCGCACAAAAAGTATTCGCGTCGCTTGATAAACATATAGTTGAGCCACGGTAGTCACTTGGGATATTTAAACATTTTCTTCATTGACTTTCTGGGCCGTCAAGAGGCAGTCCTTTAGGAGCCAATGTGGTAGTTATACAGCTCTCAAATTTAATCAAAAATATCTTTATTTGTGTTCCGAAGACGAACGAAGGTCTTACGGGGTTGGTACAGCATGGGGGTGAGTAATTAATGACTTAATTTTCATTTTTGGGTGAACTAACCCTTTAATATAAATGTAGCGACGGCAGGTTCAGGGAAAATAGCGCAGTAAAAGTACCGATACAGCACTTAAAATGTACTCAAGTAAAAGTAAAAGTACATTGTTTTTAAACTACTTAAAAAAGTACAATTCCTTAAAAAAAAATAACGAGAGTATTAGAGTACTTTACACCAGTGGTTTTAGACGTCACTAACCCATACATTTACATCAACCCCTCCCTCTGGAATATGCAAAAAAGGGCATGCGCATATTTCTGCGGCTCGTCGAGTGTGTTGTGTTCACCAGCTGTCAGGTCTTCTGTGTTCGGGCTTCCCACGGACGCTGTAGTTCCTCAACAATGGATACAATTTATGTTTGATTATGTTCCTGAAAATGACGATCGTAATTTAGCTCTCTGAGCTGCGCATTTTTTACAAAGACAGCTTCCAGAATCTCCACGAATTCAACACCGGATTCAACAAAAAACTGTTACTAAAACATGATGCAGTTCCAACTTTAAAACCAGAGGCAGCAGTTGTTGGACCACAACTTGTTCTTTAGGCTAAGACTTCATCATTTTACATGTATTTGCATGTGTAACTTCAGTCCTAATGTTTTACTTTTATCAAATGCCAGCGCTGGCTTTATAGCCACTATATGCTATTTCGTGTCTACGACAAACGCGTACTAACATTATGGACCTGAATTTGTTTATGTACTAATTTTATAAATGTATTTTTCATGCATATATACTTTATGACATTATTTTCGATTTGATCAAGAACGTAAACCAATGCCAGCACTGTTTGTGTATGTAGTAGCTAGTCAGTTCGATGCTATTGTGTAAAACAAAAGTGTATTTGTTTTTAACACTAATTTTTGCGTATAAATTGCATGAAAAACACCCTGCGTGCTATAGAGACGCATTCAGTGTGATCGGGTTGGAAAAAACCCGATAACGTTTATTTTAATGTAAGACGAAAGTTTCGGAGGCAGTGTGCAAGCGTGATTGACATAACGTGAGGTTTTATTTATTTTTTAACGTGCAAAAATTTTAGATGCGAATTTCTGACTCAGTATGCAAGGGTCTTATGCAACCATAACCTAACAGTCTACTAATACTCTAATGAAAGTTAACTGACATGTACGTAGTTGCAAAGTTACTTACAGTTAGTATGTCCAAAGTGGACTATCGATATAAAGTGAAAAATAATTGTCTTTTATTTGCAAATATTGCTTTAAACTAAAAGTGCACATTAACTACAATTAAGCACAAGGCTTTTTCACAAGGCTTCATAGTTCACACAAAATGAACAATTCTTTACAAACCTGTGTGACTTAAAAAAAAAGGTATTTTGAAAAAGGTCTCAATAAAAATGCTATTGTTTGTGTTTTTTGCAGAAGAAGAAATTACATGCACATTAGAAATTGATGCACAAAATATACATATTTGTGTAAACTATAGCTTTAAAACATGAAAGAGCAACAAGCTGCAAGCTTGTAATGTAGTGTGCACTTGGCTTTATTATTTTGTTTGCAGTTCGTTTACATGTTTTGTTTGTGCAGCAGGAATCGGGCTCATGTGGACAGTGTGGAGGTTCAGGTTGTGCGCCGTGCTCCCTCTGTCACGGAAGCAAACTGTCCATGCTGGCCAACCGCTTCAATGAGTCAATCAGAGAGCTGCGCTGTCCAGCGTGCAACCCCCACGGCCAAGAGCGGTGCCAGTCCTGCACTCACTAACACATCTACTGACGCCAAGCTGTGCCGGATGGAGATCAGACCCTTTGAGGTGTGAACCAATGTGCATTTTGGATTAGTGCGTTAAATATAAGAGCTTGAGGGGGGAGTGGGCTGCTGGAAAGAACTGCAATGAACCGCAAAATCCCATGCTACGCCACTGGATGCAAAATGTTCAGTTGTAATAATGTATTAATGACTTTTTTTATTAAGCTTTATTAACATTAACTACGATTGATAAATGCTTTAGAATAATTTATATTGTTGGGTCTATGTTAACTAATGAAGTGAACTAATGTTAATAAAGGGAACCTTGTTGTAGTGTTACCCAAACAAACCAATTTCCTCCATAAGTAAATAAATAAAAACAAACAGCAGAGTGACAGTTTGAAATGTCAATTTAGATTCAAAATATCACATTGTGATCAAACTGTGGCTTTATTAATTGTCATTAATATCTGTCTAAAGTTCCTCTTATTAAAGGGATACTTCACCTCTGGAAAGATGGATGTGTATTTAAAATGGGTCATTTATGTAGAAGAAATGTGAAATTATTTTTGAATTTGGAGCTTTCTAGACTGAGAAAAGCCAGAAAATGTATTTGTGGCTTTTGTGGATGAAAGACAACAACTCCCAGAATGCACTTGCTTCGCTGACCTAGGAGGCCACGCCTACCGGTAACAGAGCGCGGTAGTTAAACAGCAAGTCTAGGCTACTAGTGAGTCTCCGTGATGAGTCTGCCCAAAAACGTGTTTCGAGTTCGCCCAAAATGTCCGGGATTCGGCTTTTGCGTTCTACAGTCGGCATTCATTATGTTATATGGTGAGCAGGACGAGTGAGGGCCGCGGGAGAACGGCGCGAGGCCGGTGGCGTGATTACCGATGAGCGACACCTGTGAGACGCACCGGTCTCGTATCTCTCACGGAGGAGCGGGAATTTTCTTAGCAATGTTAGAACGCACATCAACCGATCACTTGTTTAGCGTTCATGTAAACACTACATTCAGATTCAATCGGAATGAATTCAGTTAGATTGAAACAAAAGGTGAACATATAAACAATGAATGGCGACTGCAGAAAGCGAAAGCTGAATCCCGGACATCGACGGACGGACATGCCCGGGAAAAAGAGGATGGTAACCCCGACTACTCAGCTTTCTCCACAGAACAAGAGCCTGCTAGCTTAGCTTCCAAAAAAAGATGGCCGACACTATGTGTTCATTCTGTGAGTGAGACCGCCCTCTATGGGCGGGTTGAGAACATGCGGGACGGACTCATCTCAGGGGGATATGAGGGTGGTATCCTACTAATAAAAAGCCTAATGCTAAATTCTGAAGTATCCCTTTAAATAATCACCCAAAACTACTTACTACTTACAAATGGTACAAAACATGTATTCATTACTTCGATGAGCTCATTGTTTCTGCCTTAAATTAAATAGATCACTCTAAATTGTAATGTAGACATGCATTTTCTGTAAAGCTGCTTTGAAACAATATTTATTTTGAAAAGCACTATACATTAAATATAAAATGTGTGACTTGAATTGAAATGATTTGTCATGACCGCATGCAGGGCAGAATTGTTGGTTTGAAGAGTTAGTATTGTTGAATAAAGGTCAACATTGCAAAAGATTGTTGACACTTTATTTACATGAAATTTACAATTAATTTAATTTTCAACAATAATATTGATCTCTCCTGCATTGACACCATTATATAAGAACTGAGCTGAGCTGGGCGATGACATCACGGTTTTCTCCACGTTTTTTTTTTCCTCACGTTTTTTTTTCTAACTAAATTAATAACATTTTACAACAAAAATGAAACATCCCTAATTAGGCTGGACTGTGACGCTATTTTCTTCTGGAAACAAACTTTGTTGCATTATTTTCCTATTATCTCCGTAAAGCTGCTTTGAAACAATGTGTATTGTGACCTGACTTGCAATTAGCAGTGCCTAACTACACATATCTGTGATTTGTGATGCATTAATACATCCTAAACACTAGTTTAACTATTGTTGTGTCAGATCCCTTAGCATGCAAATAAAAATTAAATGAACATGCACAAATGTACATGACTCAAGTATTATTGTTATTGCTAAAATAGATCTTAAAGTTTTGAGCTTTGATTTTTTCAGAGAGTTTTCAGAGAGTGCAGCACAAAGCCCTAATCAATAAAGGTTCTAGCCTTCAGTTTTGAAAGCAAAGGACATATTGGCAGACTTCACATCACGTTACTGAATACAATTATATAAGATCTTGCAGCATGAGCTTCTTTAATCCAGGGTTCTCAAGTTTGAGCAAAAGCTTGGAGTGAGATCACACGCGGTTAGGGGAGAAGCCATAATGAAGCCCCGCCCCACCCATCCCCGCCCCCAATTTTACCCATTGTTCATAATTAACCGGAACAAATTAAAATGATAACAATTAGTAAATCTGATAAATGACAGAGCAATTCATCACATCAAATATACTCTTTAATGCAGTATTACAAATATAGCTAACCAAAAATATAACAAATTGCTCCAAACAGTTTCAAACAAATCTTTAAAAATTGCATTTTGATTTTTGAATGCGTCTTCTATCTAGACGAATGATTTATTGTGTGGTGGGACATTGAGAACAAATGGACAGATTAGAGTGCACCACCTCTTCCACTGTCTCCTCCTCTGATCTGGCAACCTTTTTAGGGGGCTTACCCCTTGGTGCCCAAAATGACAAAATATTTTCTGCTTTTTTCCTGACATCTTTGAAAAATACAAATGCAACATTATGACAATGATTAAATATTACCCAGAGCAATCTGCTGTAATACATCCTTAATGTAACTAGAAAGACTATTAATATTACAGTATAATATAATTTAAAATAAAATGAGTAAATCTTCATTCCTTTCCATACCCACTAACATTTCTCTTAGTTTCAGATAACGTAAGATAGCCAAACTGAGCCTGGTTGCAAAGTAGTTGTAGAGTTTTTGACTGCATCAATAATAATGTACGATGGGCTATATATTAAATGTTCTAGCCCAAAAATGTTAGACGAGCTTCTTCCAACTTACCTACTTCTCCATCACGACACATGTGTTCGCGCGATGTTGTTGGTTACCTAGTAACGAACGTACGGTGGCCGAGGATGTTCCGTCCATTTCCGTGTGTTCGCGCTACTGAATGACATGTCATTGTATAGATCAGTAGTGCACGCAGCGCGCATATATGTTGCCTAGTAACGAACGCAATCTGGCGGAGATACGCGCTGGCGGCAGGAAACTTCACTTTGTTTGCCTGCGCCTCGTATACAACGTTAGAAAGCTTTCAGCCAGGACAACTTGGTTGGCATTGCCTTTTCAGCGTGAGAAATACACAGTGTGGCGTGTGAGCGTGTGAACCGGTCGAAATGCGTGTCTCACGCCCAATGCGTGAGACTTGAGAACCCTGTTTAATCTGCTTAAATTACAGGAATGTTACGTCTACTGTTACAAAAAATGGTAACGTTCAAGTTGCTTATACATTTTGGTCTATGGAGTCTGGTAAAAACATGTTTTTGCTTTATGCTATAAATATACATCTTTAGTTTGCTATCTGAATTTTCTATGTGAATGCTATTTTAATAAAAAAAAAAAAAATCATGACAAAAAAGATGGATTTATGATCTATATGGTCAAATCTACAAACTCGACTTGACAGAGACGCCGCCCTTGCATTACTTTACTATTAATGCATGTGTTTAGAGAGAACGTTGTCATCTTACCGGCCCCTAATTTTAATAACAAATTATCAATTCACTGGAAGTGAATCAATCACAACTAACTTTAACTGGAAAATAATATTATTCAAGAACAGCTATAAAACCAAACCAATGTGTGTTACCTTAAATTATATTAAGTTTATCTCTATAAAGCTGCTTTGAAACAATCTACATTTTTAAAAAGCGCTATATACTAAATGAGGATGACTTGACTTTACTTTATTAGACAGGTGAGCAAATGTACATAAAACAAATCAATGTAATATAGCTCAACATGATGCAATGTTAGAGTATGATCAGTATGTTATTCTAATGTTGATCTAGTTCACTGCTAGTCTCATACAGACAAACTAACTAACATGTAGAATAACATTAGAACTTTCAACACACTCAAATGACCACACAAAAATATCAATGTATTCACTCATCCATAAACATTATTAGACCAATCATCATGACGACAAGTTCCATAATTCCACTTATTAACTGCGTCATCAATCTACGCCTTTGTTATTCACTCCAAAAATTGCTGGGTTGTTTTAACCCAACTTTGGGCCAAATAGCCCAGCCATTGGGTTACATTTTTTAATTACATTTTAACCCAATGTTTGGGTTTGTCCATATTTGACCCAAAGTTGGGTTAAAACAACCCAGCATTTTTAGAGTGTTGTAAAAGGTTCGCGGCCCCTTTGCATTAAAGTTTTTCTGTATAGTACAATTTAAATAATTATGTTTTAATGATCTTTTGTCTTGCCTTAAAGCAATACACTTATTTTGATTTGTTAACTAACACCTTAAAGTAGCCTACTTCATTATAATTTTAATTATAATTGTATCATAACATCTCAGCCTCCTGTTAGCCCGATCTGGCATCTTCAAATAAACAAATCTCTTGAAATCCCACCTTTCAGTCAATGTGTCAATGAAACGCCAGGTTTGTTCACAATAAAGTTCAAAATCATCCTTCTCCTACACACAAAAGCAAGAGAAAAAAGAGAGATGAATCTGAGCCTGTCAAGGTTGTTCTAAGCTTTGAAGAAGTGGATTTTCTCAAACCATCCAAGCCAAACTTTATCTAGTTAGGCAGCAAAAGAGTGTACAGAGTGTCAACAGTCGTGAGCGGGGGGGAGCGAGTCTGCATCTAATGTTTTGACAGGTCTCTGTGATGGCAAAGACTTGTGCGGTGTCAAGGATCAGAGATGCTACTCCACTTTTCGCTTAATTGTTTGTGCTTGACAAGGCAGAGGTGGTCAGATGTGTGCTCGTTGTTTTGTTGGTATTTTTTTTTCCTTCCTATATGAGACATCATGTTGTTCTTTACAGGAAAGCACTGCAAGAAAAAAAAATTGGAGGTTACCTTGTCAACAGCTCTGTGTCAAAAAAATGTAGGTCATAAAATATCTATTACAGAGAAGCAATAATAACTGTTCATTTAACTTACATCAAGTGGAACGGTCCATATCTCACTTATTGTAATATTCTAAACAGTCAAACAACTGAATGAAACAGAAACAATGGCCATTATTGTGATATTTTAGCGCTTCACACAAGTCAGATCTGCTTCTGTGTCTTGTGCTCTGTGGGACTTTTATGTTGTAGTTTCTCTTTGCCTCACTGTAAAAAATAATCGTGATATTAACGGTAAAAAACTGTAAAAATGCTGCAGTGCAAAACTGTTTAACAGAAAGTTTCCGTAACATATACGGTAAATAACTGTGATAGATCTCATTTTACATTTAATGTAATTTTACTGTAAAATACCATTAAATTTACAGTTTTTGAAAGTAAAAAACAACAATTCATTGTTTAATTTACAGTAAAAGCCATAAATTGACATTCCCACCACAATTCCCTGTGTGACACTTTACGTTGTCAACCACTCTAACGTTACATGTTTGACTCCATCTGTTAGTAAGTAAAACCGTCAGACGACGGAGTTTTATAATTCTTATGTTGCTGATATCTGGTAATGTCTCACCAAATTCCGGACCCTATGATAATACCTCAGTTTTCAATGTTCATACAGATTTTAAATCTAGATCAGGTTTGGGTTTTATTCATATTAATGTGAGAAGCTTGCTTCCTAAGATGGACATGGTGCTTATTTGGATAAAAAATACTAATGCTGACGTTATAGTATTATCTGAAACGTGGCTTAACAAAACCGTTCCGGACAGCTCTATTGGTATCGATGGCTATTTTGTCCATAGGGCCGACAGGCCAAAAAGAGGAGGGGGAGTAGCAATTTATGTAAAGGATAGATTCGAAACTACTGTTTTACTTTCCGAATCAGTGGTTAAACAATATGAATTACTAGCTTTAAATCTCACTGTCTCTAAAACTGTGCATCTCACAGTAGTTGGTTGCTATAGACCTCCTTCAGCTAATAATGATGCCATTTCAACTCTGATGCACACAGTGACATCATTGGATTACAAAGAGCTTCTTCTTATGGGTGATTTTAATGTGAATTGGTTGCAGTCAGCTTCTGATGGTCTTAAATTAATTTGTGATACTCTTAACTTTTCTCAGCTAGTCGAGGCACCTATTAGACCAAATATGAAGGATTCTAAAAAGTCAACATTAATTGATTCATAATTGATTGAACAAATATTCATTGGCCTCAAATGATGTTAGTGATCATTGTGTTGTTGCCACAGCTAGAGATACAAAATTACCTAAACAGAAATCACGTATCATTACAAAAAGGTGTTTGAAATATTTTAATGAGCAATGTTTTCTCCAAGACCTTGCCACTTATGATTGGGAAAGGATCTCCCTTATCCCCGATGTTGAGTTTGCTTGGCAATATTTTTACGATGGTCTTACTTCGGTTCTTAACAGACATGCACCATTTAAGAAATTTAGAGTTTAAGGCAGGGATAACCCGTGGTTTTCCACAGCATTGTCTGTTCTTATACGTGAGCGGGATACTGCTTGGGCAAAAGCTAGGCAATCTGATTCAGATTCTGATTGGATTCGTTTCAGACAGCTTCGAAATAAAAGTACAGTCGCCATTAGGCAGGCTAAAGCTGATTATTTTATCGCAAAAACTACGACAAACTTAAATAATCCTAAACTTTTTTTGGCAGAATATAAAGTACATAGCAGGGAACAAAAAATCATCTGACTTCCCCTCGTGTATAACCATGGATTCCACTATTGTATCTGAAAAAGAGCAAATACTTAACCACTTTAACAAGCATTTTATTGATTCTGGGTCTTTATTTGAGTCAAACAATGTTTTGCCCCTTTAAATAATGACTTCATTAGTGCAGAAACTATTTTTAAAAAGGAGGAGTTCACTTTTGTACACATCAAGAGTTCTGATGTCCACAAAGCACTTAAAGCGCTTGATATAAATAAATCACCAGGTCCTGATTCTGTGGAAACTATCTATTTGAAAATGGCAGCTGATATTATTTCGACCCCTTTGACTTATCTTCTTAATCTTTCAATAGATACTGGTGTTATTCCGGAAATCTGGAAATCAGCTTTTGTTGTTCCCCTATTAAAAGGGGGTGTGACGTTTGAAGAAAGGAGGCGCTGGATCCAAGCGCAGCACACGTTTTATTTAACACGCTCAAAACTCAAACAGACTTCAACAGACTAGACTTTAGACTCAGGAACAACCCACATCGACCACTCGACATTAAACAACTCACAAAGACAAGGCAGGAACACAGGGCTTAAATAATAGGGACAAACGAGCTAGGCAAGGTAACAAGGGGGTGTGAGAAATGAGAAACACCTGGGATGAAAACTAGACAGGGAACAACTGAATACAAATTGGCAAGACACAAAACCACATCATGACAGCTGGGCAGTGGTGGAATGTAACGAAGTACAAATACTTCGTTACTTTACTTAAGTACATTTTTCACGTTTTTTTACTTCTACTTAAGTAGAATAAATAGTGCATACTTTTTACTTTTACTTCGTTACATTTTGCAGCAATTATTATACTTTCTACTCCACTACATTTCTACAACTTCTGTTACATTTTCATTACATTTTCTGATCAGTTTTTCCCCTGCCAAACCGTAATCTGACTGTCCGTTCGTTGCACGTTTGTCTCACCAGTGACGTTTGGTTGCCATAGATACATCAACTAAATGCGTCTCGCACGCAGTGTGTTTATCGTGCAATTTATACGCGAAAATTAGTTTTTACATGCATAGGAAACACACCGTGTTTAATATACGTTTGGGATTATGGCAAGCCAAGAGGTTCAGAATTACACCATAAATTAATCGCGTTTACTGCCAAACATAGTTATTAACATATAGTAAGGATAAGCATGGCTTATATTGCCTATTGCAAGCTTGTTTCAGAAATGGTGACATTTTTTTCCATCATTATTGAACATCATTATAGGAGTATTAGGTTGAATGAGTTAGAATTAAATGTTTTATTAATCATTAGAAAATTGTCATTAAGAGAATCAATTATTATGCAAGTACTTTTACTTTTAATACTTAAAGTACATTTAAAATCAGGTACTTTTTACTTTTTACTTAAGTATGGTTGTCATTGTGTTACTTCTACTTTTACTAAAGTAAACATTTATCTGGTTATTTGTACTTTTACTTAAGTACTGAGATTCAGTACTTCCTCCACCACTGCAGCTGGGGGAGACCCTACTATACTAGATAATTATAGACCAATCTCAAAGCTTTGTGTCCTCTCAAAAATTTTAGAAAGTTTTATTTGTGATAAAGTGACTTGTTATTTAAATGAACACAAAGTTCTATCTAGTAATTAATCTGGGTTTCACAAAAAGCATAGTACCACAACAGCCGTTTTGAAAGTTGTAAACGACATTGTGGGATCAGTTGATAGGGGTGATTGTTGTGCTTCCCTTTTTATCGATTTATCAAAGGCTTTCGACACAGTGGATCATGAGATATTACTGCAAAGATTGGGGAGTGTTGGCTTGTCAAGTCATGTTATTCTCTGGTTTAAAAATTATTTAAGCAATAGGACTTAATGTGTTCAGGTTGAGGGTAAACAAATCAAGACTATTGGAGATTGTTAAAGGTGTTCCCCAAGGATCCGTGTTGGGGCCTCTTTTATTCACTATCTACATTAACAGTATTGATCATGATAAACAAGATGTTAATTTTCACTTTTACGCAGATGATACTGTTGTATTGTGGTGCACAGCAAACAACAGCAAAGCCTTTGAAACAGCAAGCCTCGCTTAAACTTCAAGCGGCTTTTGATGTTATTCAGTCTCGGCTTCATTCACTAAAACTTGTCCTGAATGTAGATAAAACTAAAATCATGTTATTCTCTAGCTCGAAAAAGGCGGTAGACAATTTTACTCCTCTCCAGACTTTGCAAGGTAATGTGATTGAGTCTTTTGGGTCTCACATAACTAATTCAAAGAAAAAATTAAAGATAAAGCTTGGGTTTTATTTTAGAAACATTTAATGTAAGAAAGAGGTTAGTTTCTGCTACTTTCTTGCCCGTGCTCGATTATGGTGATTAGGGTTGGGTATCGTTTGAATTTGAACGATTCCGATTCCGATTCCTTGTTTCGATTCCGGTTTCTAACGATTCTCGATTCCGATTCTTTTAGGAGGCAGGGTCAAAAAAGTTTAGCTAACCTTGCTAACCAAAGGCCTTTCTGAAGGAAATAATCCTTTCTGAAGAAAATACTCCTTCTGTAAAAATACTCCTTTTGTTGATTTCGTTATTTTTAGAAAAGTGAAGCCACACTTTGGATCGCCGACGTAAGTTACTCATGTTCGACTCGCGTGGTTATGCCAACACTTCCGGTAGACGCTTCTTCGTTGGTGTTGTTCAGCGGTTTCTTCTTCCGCTCGGCGGACTGCGAATATCGAAACTAGGAATCTAAATTTGAACTTTTGAACGATTCCGGGAAAAACGAAAAGTTAGTCTCGGTTCCAATCGATACTCGATTCTCGATACCCAACCCTAATGGTGATGTGGTGTATCAATTTGCTTCTTCTCAACTTCTTTCTTCTTTGGATGCTGTTTATCACAGTTCTTTAAGATTTATATCAGATTGTAAACCTTTAACTCATCATTGTATATTGTATAATAGAGTATCCTGGCCATCTTTGTCTATTAGAAGGAAAATTCATTTTTACCTCATTATTTATAAAACTATTCTGGGGTTGTTGCCTTTGTTGCCTAATTCAAAAGAAAAGTGTTGGGAAATATTCCCTTCGGTCTGATAATTGTTTTACTTTCTCTGTTCCATTTGTGAGAACTGAACTGGGGAAAAGGGCTTTTATGTACGCAGCTCCATTTGAATGGAATTTACTTCAAACGACGAAATTAAAATGACAAACGCTGTTGCCTATGGAACATTTCAAATCTGTTATGCGATCACTCGAAGTAGACTCATTGATTTGCAATTGTTTTTAAGTGTTTTAATTGTCCATTTGTTGTTTCAATCTGTAAGTTGTGACTGTAACTGCTGTCCATTCTTGGCCAGGACTCTCCTGTGAAAGAGATTTTTAATCTCAGAGAGATTTTCCTGGTTAAATAAAGGTAAAAAAAAAATAAATAAATAAAAAAATTGATGTATTTTTGTTGAAATAACTGTTTCCTCATAGTTTTTTCCCTTTCTAATCAGTTATATACTGTACATTAGGGTTTTATGTTACATTTAATGTTGTTAAATTAATGTTGATTGCATTTTTTTTCATCTGTGTTACCATGATGGTCTTTAATGTTTGTGTGAATGACACTGCAGCTTCTTTATATAAGTATTACACTTTTTTATGGAAGAGCTGCTTGTGATGAGCTTTGATAAATCATGTGACTCTCATCACTGCTGTGATGATTGTTGGTTGTCAGTGTATTACAATGGTACAAAACAGAAATCAATATGCCAATATGTTGGTAAATTAACATTATATCAGATAATGGAATTTGGTTTATTACTGTAAATTTTAAGTTCAGACTGTATTTGTATTATATTCATGTATATTCATTCTACACTGTATATTCATGGTGAGACACACATTACCCATGATGTTTCCACCAGTGAGAGATAAATTTGCGTCAAAAGAGCCTGCTAGGGAATGATACATTCGTGAAGGGCCACAAATTATGTAATCGATTCATTCAGTCAAATTACTTAAATATTTGTATATATGCATAACGTATGAAGTTACTTCTGCAATTTGCCTATGTGGTATGTCCCTTGGCAGATAGGTTGCTTAAGTTATCTAGCTAAATGTCAACTAGAAACAACTTTTCTGCGGGCATTTACCAGATATCTACTGCACTGCTTATTTGTTTCCAACATTAGTTTGAGTTTAAGTACAATTAATTCAGTAAAGGTTCGCACTGACAAAAGTATTTCCATATATCCTTCCCTGACATTGCTGCACTGCATAAGTTTCTGAGCTTCAGAAACAGAGGTTGGGGTGGACTAACACATTTCCCAGCACTGATGTGAGCAGCTAGACACCATCATAGCCTTCCAAAGGCCCTTTTTATTTCAGCATAGAGCAGCGTGACTAGCATTTGCTTAATGAGAGCCCTGCAGCTGGAGTTCCAGTCATTACATGGAATGACAACCCCCTACTCTGAACACACAAAGCTCTCCTGCCTCGCTTCCTTTTGTGAAGACAATTAACATAAACTGCAGCCATGTGTGCAATTGTGTACAACACAATTTCATTATTCATTTATGTATTTGTTTAGGAATTTATGCTTACTTTAGTCATTGGAGCGCAAGAGTGTAAACCAGCACTAAATGTTGAATGTTGTTAGATTTTAGCATTATCCTACATCACTAAGATACTTTTTTCCCCCTTATGAAGTTCTACAGAGACATTATTTAAAAGTTTTAATTGCCTGTTTCTTGCTTCCTCAACTAAGATTTAGGAAGTCTGCTGGTCATTTCCTTTTGCCTGCTGTCGCCATGGAGATCAGGTAGCCTTTGCCTCTGGCTGGTCTTGTTATGTTGGCGGGTCATCATGAGCCTAATTACCGTTGAGTCTAATTGACTCCATTGGCGTTCAATATGAGCTTAAACTTACAGTAACAAATGTTTAACGGATTAGCTCTGTATAACTCTGATTTAGCTCAGTTAAGAATGCTGCGCTGTCACTTATTAATTAGTCACAGACACCTAATATTTGTAAAAAAAAAAAAAAAAACAGCAGTTTTTTAATGAAGACCACAGTGGCCTTGTCCCAAATGGCAACCTAAACACTTCCTAGGACGTAACGCCACATTGACTGTCGGGAAGTCGTCTGCTCTGGACCTTACACCAGTGCTGGCTCTGCAAAAGTGTGTATAGAGGGCTCGCGAGCCTTTCTGAAACCTAAAATGACAAATGGGTCACCCTACGGTCTCAACGGATACACTGACACCGCAGCCACTGTAAGTCGGAAAGTGCATATGAAGTGTGCCATTTGGGACAGGGCCAGTAGATGAGTTGCATAGACAAGTCCATGGGTCATTTTCAAGTTGTGAAACTGTTGTGAAATGTTGCACAACCAATCAGAAATTAGATTTTGGACCAATGAGACTTCACTGTGCTGGGCAGTCGAGAATGACACCACCTGTGCATTGCACCGGTCTCCTATCTCTCAAGGGGGAGCATCGGAAGCAAAAGAAGGAGCGACGACAGTGAAGGAGAAGAGAGGACCAGGCCTAGACTTTTACTTTATGTTTTGTTTATGTGTGTTTTCCCGCGTCCTTCTTCGCTGAAGTACTTACCTTGAGGTTGTAAATAGGATAAAAACAGCGTGGAAGAGATCCATAGAGTAATATAAAGTCCAAGTTGGGAACACTATAGAACGACCAAACTTATATTAAAAAAGTAGAAATATTTTGTTTCTCTGTTGATGACAACTGAAAATTATAATTTGTATGTATAGTATTTTCTCTGCCATATAGTAAACATTAGTGATTACATCATTAAAATAATGGCCAGAAACTACTCAGTCATTATTGAAATGGTAATGATACGCAAATCAATTATATATATTCATGGCATCTTGTGATATGATACTTTTTCATATTGATTCATGTGCTCAGGCCTTCTCCCCTTGGGTTTTAGGTTTCGGGAAGGGAAAATTTTTCCCTCACTTGAAAGATTGCCAGACCTCCCGCGCCTAGTTACGGTTGCTAAGCCATGATGTCCTGTGGTGGTTTTTGGGCGTGGCTTAGCGAAGGGTCAATTGCATGCGATATCACTTCGCCTCTAAGCTTTAGAGCCATTTCTCAATCCTGTACCTGGGGCCTTATGTATCAACATTGCGTACGTACAGAAACACGGCGTACGTCAGTTTTCACGTTCACGGCCAGATGTACTAACAGTGAAATTAAAGTAAGAATGTGCGTTCCTCCAAATAAACTTCATGTCTGGTGTACGTACATTTGCCTTGATTTTTGTCCGATGGCGACTCATAGAGGCAATAAAGTGAAGTGGCAAACATTACACTACGAATTGTTCTATCGCACCACCACCAGCTGTCAAATATTGCTTAATGATATGTCAAATAATGTATCAATTACAAATTATGTCACACGTGTCTTATTAAAACTTTCTATTATGTGATTAATAAAGCATGTGCAAACCCGTCTAGCAATTGCAGCGTTGGCTTAACTAGGAATAAAAATAAACTTCATTAATTTGGTCAGTAGGTAAAAAAGGGTAAAAAAAAAGTAATATTTTTATTCAGCAGGGACACATTGAATTTGTTTAAAAGTGCCAGTAAATGCATTTATAATGTTACAAATGTGTTTGATTTATGTTTTTATTCATCAAAGAATCCAGAAAATGCTGTGTCACGGTTTCCATGAAAATATGAAGCAGACGCACAGCTGTTTTCAACACTGATAATAATCATAAATGTTTCTTGATCATCAAATCATCATATTAGAGTGATTTCTGAAGGATCATGTGACACTGAAGACAAGTAATGATGCTGAAAATTTAGCTTTGATCACAGGAATAAATTACACTTTCACATATTCACATAGAACACATTTTCAGGCCCCATTTACACGATGGGAAAACGCAGTTATTTAAAAATATCATTTACACGAAAACGCCGTTTTTATCACTGAAAACGATTATTTCTAAAAACTCTAAGTGGAGATTTCTGAAAACGCCAGTTATGTGTTGTCATGTGAACTGATTGGCTTGAATGGCTTTATCCTTAACCCCTACACTGCCGCCAATAGGTTTGGCATAGTTATGATGGCGCTCGACGGCGTATTTATGCGGGTGTTTAAACGATGTTATTTTTGAAAACGGAGAGGGGGAAAATATTCGTTTTGCTTTGTGTAAACGTGGCCTCAGTGACATTTCGTTTCTTGCAGGTTTCTTTTAGATGATGTTCTTGCAGGTTTCTTTTGCCAAATTGGACTAATTACCATATTTAAATTAATTTAATTGAGGGAGGAGACTGGGTGGGGCGTTGTGCCTGTGCATATGCGGTCAATTTTACGTTAATTGGGTACAAAGAGAATATGCGTGGGATCCTTCGTACACAGACATTCATACATCTGTTTTTTGTGCGTACACACATTTACAGCTTTGTTCGTACGCAATGTTTTAGTATGAATTCAACGCAAGTCTTTGTACATGAGGCCCCTGGAGATTTACCTTTCTGAAAAATTCAGATCTAATTTTGATCAAACACAACTGAACCAGCTAATTAAGGTTTTCAGGAACTCTTATTAATTACAGACAGGTGTGCTGGATCACCCCAGACAGCAAACTGACATTGAATCAACGTGGAAACGACGTCTCTCATGACATTGAAACAACATTGATTTTGCTCATCGAATTAACGTTGAACCAACGTCAGACGCGGCATTCTTCAAAGCTAAATGAAAAACGAAAATTGGTTTGCTTTCATAACGTTGAAACAACGTTGATTTCAAGTTGATTTTCCGTTAGTTTTGAAAGAATGACGCGTCTGACGTTGGTTCAACGTTAATTCGATGAGCAAAACAATGTCAGATCAACGTTGTTTCGATGTCATGTTTCCACGTTGATTCAATGTCAGTTTGCTATCTGGGACAGTTGGATCTGAACTCTGCAGGTAAATAGATCTTCAGGAACAGGATTGGCAACTAAGGCCCTGTTTACACGAGAACGCTCGCGGGTGAAAACGTAAAAATATTTTATCGGATGTGCCTTTCGTTTACACGGCAACGGCGTTTTTGAGGCTCAAAAATGCAAAAAAGTGAAACCACCCTCCAGAGTGGAAATCTTAAAAACACTCCACCGCCGCGTTCCCGTGTAAACGGTAAAAACGCAAAAGTCTGCTTGACGGTGAAAGTTGTACGCAGGCGCGTGGACTTGGTGTTGTTGTAGTATGCACTCCTAGCCGCCTGAAGTGCTTACTACATTGAATTTCACACACTTTTGCGTCTCCATTTGCACGTGGATTTCCCACACAAAACGCTCGTCTAAACACAGAATAAAAAAAGATGACGCAACGCCGCTTTTGCGTTTTCTCTTCAGAATCGTTTCCATGTAAACATAGCCTAAGGAGTATTTGAAACTAAGGAGTTCCTGCAAGATGTTTATGCTGTTGCCGACGGGTCCTCTCCACACACATTCATAAGGTTTTATTATGTCGAAAAATGGATTCAACCCCAGGCTTTTCATGTCATCTTGGGTAATCCATTACAACCTTATTTTGCAGGGGTTTTTTTTTTTTGGTAAGGAGGTTTGGGTATTAACGTCCCCATAGTCTCAACAATAAGACACAGCACCTTGTTCCCTTCTCAGAAGCAGGTTACATATGTAACCCCAAATGTTAACGATTTTCAAGGTAAGTCTTTAAAGTTGTACCCAATCTAAGCATCCCTAGTGACAAATAAAGAAATTTAGGTTACTTTTTGACAGGATTTAAGAGGTTTCTGCCTCAAATACTACCCAGATAGCAAACTGACATTGAATCAACGTAGAAACATGACATCGAAACAACGTTGATCTGACATTGTTTTGCTCATCGAATTAACGTTGAACCAACGTCAGACGCGTCATTCTTTCAAAACTAACGGAAAATCAACTTGAAATCAACGCGTTGTTTCAAAGTTATGAAAGCAAACCAATTTTCGATTTTCATTTAGCTTTGAAGAATGCCGCGTCTGACGTTGGTTCAACGTTAATTCGATGAGCAAAATCAACGTTGTTTCAATGTCATGAGAGTTGTCGTTTCCACGTTGATTCAATGTCAGTTTGCTGTCTGGGTAATGACCATTTGTATTTTTATTTTTTTTGTATATTAACTATTTAAATGAATTTAGAATGAATGTAGCTTTAAACACATCACAATTGTCTGTTCCCATTCCATCTGAATTAGAATATAGAATATATGAATACAAAAATCTAGACCGTGTTCACCCATGCATGGGTACAGAATGATAACGCAGGCACATTTTCCTAACATCTATTGTGTATGTGTGGGGTAGTACTTTGTACTGGAGATGATGACAGCACGGTTACTGTGAAACTAATTATATGATCCTTTATTGAACTCAAATGAGTATGCCTCATGACAATGGCATTTATTACAGTTCCACTCTGTATTGTCTGAGAGAGTTGAAGTTTCTTCTTTCCCATTGTGTCTCACGTAATCGTTAGTGCAGGCGTCCAAATTGATTGATTAATGGAGTTATGAAACAGCGAACGGCATGAAACTTGAATAGGAAGTGAGTATTGCATTCTTCAGAACGGCCTGCGTTTACTGCTAAATTGCTGTTAATTAATTTAGAAAGATTTGAGTTCAGTTGAACTTTCTAAATGAAATAGTTTGACTTAATTCAGTAAAGTTTAAGCTATATAATGTATTTGAACTTGTAGTTATTTAATAGTAATCCTATAAATCGTCCAGGACTACGTCTGACGTTCTAGACTGAAAGGGAACCTACTATTTTATATGCAAATTTCTAAGGCCCCTAAATATGATCAAAACGTTGGTGAAAATTTGCTACATCCCTTCTGTCATTTGATGGTTTATGCTTTTTACCAATGCTTTTATGATCATTTATAATTATTTTAAAAGTGTCCACTTTTAGGTTGTGGTTCAACTGTCTTTACTGATTTTCAATAAAGTAAACTATATTGATAGTAAGCTTTCAAGAAGGGGTGTGCATAAGACTGACATGACACTGTCATAAACATGACATAACACCTGTCATGAACATAAAGGAGTCTTTATGAATGTTTATGACTTTTGTCATTAAGTGTCATTCGGTAAATTATGACACTTTTAATGCAAAGTTGACATTGTTTGAAATGTCTTTGTTATGACAACTTGACATTAACCAAGAAATCATACTAATATCCATATGCATTTTGTGCAAGTAGTCTGCTATTCTGTTCCAAATATCTTATTGATTTACATTACAGGCTATCAGAATTTTATCTTATTTTTTGGCAATATAAATATTAGCAAATGTATGAACTTGCATATTTTTGCTCAGTTTTGGCCTCTGAATAAAATTTAAATGATTTACCTGTACAAATGTATCCATGTTCACTTTTGTATATTTTGATACATTATATTTGGTATATAATCCTGTTCAAAAGTTTGTGACCAAAATACAGTGACAGTAATATTGTAAAATATTATTACAATTTAAAACTGTAATTCTTTCTTATTTATTATTATTATTATTATTTATTGATGCAAAGCTGAATTTTCAGTATCATTACTCCAGTCTTCAATGTCACAAGATCCTTCAGAAATCAATCTAATATGCTGATTTGCTGCAAACATTTATTAGGCTATTGAAACATGAAAAAAAATATGGCATTTCAGCAAAATTGTTAGCAGCAACCCAAGACCATGGATAATTTTGAAAAACAGGTAAGCCAACACGTAAATAAACAATATTAAAATATTATGTCCATGCATACAGGTTTATTTTAGTTGTTACAACAGGTGATGTATTCAACAAATGATAAAAAGAATCAGTTTTTTCAAAGCATCACAAGGTACAAAGAGAGAAGAGCACAAAGGCAAGGCAAGTTTATTTATATAGCACATTTCATACACAGTTGCAATTCAAAGTGCTTTACATGGAAGAAATTAACATAATCAAAAGAAATCAGAATAATTAAAACAGTTTAGAATAAAAAAACTCGTAATAATAAAAATAAAATACAGTAAATAATTAAAACAATTTAGAATCAAAAATAAAATGAAGTACAGTAACAGTCGGACAAAGGCACTGAAATCAATGTAGACAAACGATGCTCTGCTGTTTCCAAATATTAAACGAAATGCGTCATTTAATCATGGAAATCTGCAAATTACATTTACATTTATGCATATAGCAGACGCTTTTATCCAAAGCGACTTAAAGCGTGTTTCACAAACCATGCCAATAAAAACATTATAATTCGTCACAAAATGGCAAACACTTGTAGTTTAGGCATAAATGAATGAAATGCTGAAACTAAATGGATTATTTTATAGTCACACAACATTCTGAGAAAAATAGCATGAACTAAAATGCTCAGCTGCATACACAGTTGCGCATGTATGGGAATCTCATGAATATTCACGTTTGCTCCGCCCAAGGAATCCGATAACATCTGAGCAACCGTGACATGTACAGGTGAGTGACAATTTCCTGCGAAAATCTCGCTAGGTCTAAAATATAAACACTTATAAATAATAGGCTTACCATTGTGAATCAGGGTAATCAGACAAAAACACGTTTTGGAAAAAGGATTATGTATTTGAATTGTTTAATTTAAAAAAAAAAAAGTTACATAGTGTACCTTTAAATTGCTCAGATGAATAGATGAGAAATCGATGTTAGCACAGAGTGAAAGCTGCAGTGCAGAGACGTGAAGCAGCTCACTGTTTCTATATGTAGCTTGTATCTTCCCGTTAGTCTCCTGCGGTGTTTCCCTGCAGAGCTCGTGTGTGTGGTCAACCGTTCTCTTTATAGAGTAGTGAAGCCAGGCCTTATTAATGCTGTCCTGAAATACTTCACTGCCTCCAGCTCCAGTACAACATTTTATAATACCCACCTTCACCATGCCATTATCTCATTCATAAACCATTCATTTTTGTTTTGATGTCTTACGTGGCAAAACACAACATAAATCATGGTGTTTCAGTCTTTTAAATGAGGCATTCCAGAGGTTAATGTGCACTAATTGTGGAACAGTTGGCCTTGATTTACTTTGAGTCTGTCAAGCAGCAGGGTTTCTTTGCAGAAGTTTCACCCGAACTTCACTGTTAAATTCACTTTATAATCCTAATCATTGAGGTGCTTTCAGATATATGGAGGGTGATATCAGTAGAGACAGGCTATACGAGATAGAGTGGATCTTTTCCTCAATTTGATCGGGAGGAGAAGCGGTGTGTAACAAATTGTTTCATCATCTAAGAACTGCCCCGTTGCACCCCCACACTTTCCCCCAGTCTAATCCATTTTCCCTTTTCCTCATCGCTCATATTCTGCTTAGTGAGGTTTGAGATCCAATGGAAAGCTGAGCATCCCACACCATGGATGTATTTGGGTCAATCCTTTGTTCAATCATCCTAAATACATTAAAATTCAATAGAAACCAACAATTAAAAAAAACATTAGTATCAAAACTTTTTCATGTCACATGCAGGAAGGCATTTTGAAAGAAAACAGGAAAGGATTTTGCAGCGATGACAACTGCAGACCCACGTGATTGTGTATGAAGGAATATATTTAAAAGTAACAATTTTAAAAAAAGCAAAGTTAGTTCAAGTCAAATGGAGTAATCTAATAAATAATGATTTGTTTAACTAGAAAAATGCATTTGGAAAACGCATGTGTAGATACTCAAGTGTATTTAAAGTGTGAAATAAATCTCATTAGTCTCATTAGTCACCATAGATATGTACACTAGATTCCGCCTTGGCAGTTTATTGGAACGAATGTGTCAATAGAGCTGCCATCTTGGAACAGGGGAGCCCCTCCACTTTAATGCATCAGTGTCAATGTAGACAAAGGTCTAACGGAAATAAAATCATCATAAATCATCACACAGCAAATTCTGGTTTTTGGAATAAACTCCCTGTTAGTTAAAATCAACTCAATCTGAGTGTACATGTGAGACCATCAATTAGACTCCAGCGCAGAGTTAAAATAACTCTGCTCTTGGAGTTGAATTTTTAACACTTTTTTCAGAGTTAAAATGAAGTTAAAATACTAATCCTACAGAGAGTAAATGTAACTCTAAAATTAATTATATGAACTCATTACCAGTGTTACCAGTTTAGTTTAACACTTCTTAGAGTTAACATTTATTTAACACAATAATGTTTTGTGTGGAAATTACTACACTGGACACCATACTCTTGATTTACTGCCTTTATTTGAGCAAATCCATTTGGTTCAGACTTGAGGAGGAGTAACCTTCAACCGCTTGCTGCAGGACAGTCGTCTGAAGATCACAAAAACAACAGCATGAGGCATAATATAATCTAGCACCATTCATTGAGAATGCAAAAATATATAAGCTGAAAATCACGCACATCGTGGGTCACCACTAATATAGCCTAACGTTACATAGCTGTTACAATTCAATTGCCTGTAATGCATTGATGCATCAATTTCACGGCAAAACACTCATTTTCAGAAACACGGTGAATGGAAAGATGGTTAGCTAATGTTAACTCGTTTACATCGATAAAAAACCCACGCAAATAACCATTTCAAAATTTGAAACAAGTAATTTAAACATGCGTTCAACAGCAAGTTTGTCATGGTCGTTGACGTTAATTAGTAAACAAACTAGCTTGTAACGTAACAGCTACGCGATGACCAAACGTGTTTGTCAGAAAATATATATTTTAAATAGTTTTATATAAGTTACACTTTTACCTACCTCACGACGAAGCGTAAATCCATTATTCCTTTGTGCAGCGGCAGGGTCATGTCGTGGCGCACTTCTCAAGAATAACTCCAGGTGTAGTGTTAAACACGCTCCTGAACACCAATGAATGAACTCCAAAATACAACACAGCCGGGGAGTATCCAATAACACAAACCGTAGTCAGAGTTAAAAAAATAACTCCAAAAAATTAACTCTTTCACACTTTTTTGCCTAACTCACGATTTTTCAACTCCTGAAATTTGCTGTGCATGAATGCAATTTTCTCGTTTTTTTGGTTTGTTCCAACGGTCAGACATGTATTTATTATTGATTCCATAAAAAAAAGTTAAAAAAAAAGTAAAGAAAAACCAAAAAAACATTCTTTCTAGTTCGGATTTCATTCGTGAAAATCATGCGCAGCACAAAAGTCCGCCGCCATCCATTAATTCGAAGTAAAGGCGAGAGAGAGCAGCGTTACCTAGCTACTTCTTATGGCAAGACCCCTGTTCTAAGATGGCGGCGGTTTTGACGCATGCTTAGAACCCCAAGGTGACATCTAGGGTATATATCTATGATTTGTCACCAACACTCAAGCTGCGTCTGAAATTGCATACTGTCTGAGTAGGCACAACATATGAATTTGAATTTACTTTGCAACCGTTAAAAAGTATTTTCTATATAGTATGAATGTGTAGTGTGATATCACCATACTCAGATTCTAGTCAGAATATAGCTGTGTCCCAAAGTGAAGGCTGCGTCCTTCGAAGTCCGTATTTGAAGGCCGATTGGCCGCGTTTGAAGGCCGATTGCGTCACAGTGGCGCGACGAAGACTGTCCCAATTCAAACACTGCACCCTTCGGAGGCCGCATTCGAAAGCAGATTGCGTCACAGCAGTGCTAAGAAGACTGTCCCAATTCAAACTCTGCACGCTTGGAAGGCGAATTGAGTCAGCGCGGTGCGACAAAGGCTGCTCAACTTTGGTATGTCATTCAAATGCGACCCCAAATGGCACTTCGTTTCTCGGACAAACGAAGTGTACAAAAATTGACACTTCGCGGCCTACGCTTCCCCAGAATTCATAGCGTGCCTGTAACGAGCAGGTGACGACGTGCAAATGGCAGGTGTCGAGGAATTCAGTTATAAATGTAAGTATTGTGAATTCATTTATTAAAATAGCTAGCGATAAATATAAGGCATAAATATGGACCATGCCCTGAACACCTATAGTTAAATGAAGCAAATACTAATTTATAAAATGCTGTTCTTGCTTAGTTTTTTGGTCTTGTTTCTAGTATAAATTTAAAAAAAAAAAATTAAATTAAGAAGATTCTAGGCTACTAGACAAGCAAAAGTTATTGTACCGTTTTAGTGTTGAGCTTTTTCTTAAAATAAGCAAAAATTATCTGCCAAAGGGTGTAAGTAAAATAATCGTTTCATTTAAGATTATTTAGCTTAACCCATTAGCAAGTTATGGTTTTGTTTAAAGCAAAAATTCACTTAATTTTAAGTAATTTTTCCCCAAAACAAGAAATGTTTTATTTGTCTAGTTAGTAGGCTAAATGCTTCTTGATTTTAGGAATTTTTAGATGTTTGAACTAGAAACAAGACAAAATATTAAGAAAAACTTTTTTGCAATGAAGTTCAAGTAGGAGGGTATATTCAACTAAATAAATCCGCAGCACGAATCCATCTGAAATGTGGTAGATAAACATTCCTGAGAACATAGCAGTGTCTGCAAAACATTATTTAATTTACCCGAAATAGCTAGCGAAACAAGTGTTAAAACCTCATGGAGTTTCTTTAAAAAAAACCCTGAACTTAAATAAAAATAAAAAAAACTACAGCTTCATTTATCAGGTGGTCTGAGGCTAAAGCTGTTGTAATACTTTTTGTTTCAGGGACCAAGGAGCAGACGGCTCAATTTATCAAATTACGACCCGAAAATGAACACCTGTTTACAGGGGCCAAAAACTCGGCCACTGTGGCTTGGAGGTAAAATCATTAACCATTTGTAATATTTCCACTAGCAATAGCTTGTATGCAAAAATTAGCCCTCACCCTGTACAAAGCCCACAGCAATGAGACAAGAATAAGTTAAGGCAATAAGGTCTTTCAAACTTGCAAACAAGCAAACTTGACGATCCAGGAATATAATTTCTGGGGTACTTTGTATGCATGTACTGCTGTGGGATTTTTCTAATGTTAAGATTGCACCCCCATCTTAATATTTTTCGTAAGTCTTTCCTTTTTCTCCTTTTTTTAGGAGAATTCTGGAGGAAATGGACCTGCTAGGAAAGGTCACTCCCTTGCAAGCCAAAAGAAAATGGGACAACTTAAAGAAAAAGTACAAAGTAAGCAAGTTAATTGACACATCGTTGCTGTAATGTATTGTGGTGTTCTTGTTGTTAACAACAGGTATGGTGTATGTGCTCTGCCTTTAGGATTGCAAGTGTCCTGGGACTGGTGAGGGGGTGAGCGGGAAATCCACTGCTGCAACTTGGCCCTGGTTTGTCCACATGGATGAGGTCTTGGGACAGAGGCCTTCCAACAACCCCCCTGTCCTAATTGCCTCCATCCCTGAGGACAAGCCTGGGCCAAGTTCAGCAGTGGCTGACCAAGTTAAAGGGCCAGCCCCAGCCCAAGCCCCAGCAGCCCCAGTCGCCAACAGAAGGAGAGGCAGAGGCAATGATGAGCTCATTGAGCTTATCAGGGAGGACATGAGGTTTCAGAGGGAAACAGAGGAGAGGAGAGCACAAGAGACCAGATATCGGATGGACAGACTATTTTCTCTACTTGAAAGAATGATTGAAAAACAATAATTTAATTTTTTTATGTTTTTTGTCACTGATATGTGTAATTTAAAGGTGCCATATGGGATAATTGAGGTAAAAACATCAAAAAAATGAGCTACACACATCAAAAGAATGAGAAGAAATAAGTGCAATGATGTCATTAAAAAACTGACAAGTTATAGTGCTGCCGAGATATAACCTAAATTAGCATGCTAAATTACTAGCCCCGGCCCGGCAGGTGTCGTAATACCAGTTTCGGCCATGGGAGGCGGTATGCGGGCGGGCAATGTTACCACCAGCCAAACTGATGTACACGAGTGAGTCGCGCTCGCGCCGGCTTGTGTGTACTTGAACCTGATGTCAGTCGTGTGGAAATACAGCCCACTACTACATTTCAGTTCAGGGATGAGTTAAAAAAAATGATTGGTCGATATTATGCATGAGGAATACATTTTGGTAAGTTGTAGCATACTGTATCTTTCAACAGTGTTCTTGTTCTTTTTCCATTAGCTAGTAGAGATGATCGGTTCACGTGCGCTAGGGATCTGTCGTGTAAAGCGCCAAAACTGCATTTATTGTTTGAATTGCGTAATAAAATTAACAGAATCTGAGAGCTGAGATAGGTCTCCGTGTCTTTTTCTGTGCATGACAAAATGGATGTGGCGTGAGAGTGTGTGAAAAGTTGTGTGTCTCACGGTGAATTTGTGAGAGTTGGCAGCTCTGAAAGATGCTAGCTTGGTCCACATCAGGGAATGCTGTCTGTCAAATTAATTCAAACTAATGATAAAAATGTAACATGAACAAAACGAATACCATAAACTAGAAATGCCTGGGCTTTAATTTTCCCATATCGTCGAAATGCACCGGCCTTTATAATTTAGTATTGAGATGTTGTTCATTTAGTCTCTAATCTCTGAAAATTTCCAAATGATCCACATGAAACTGCGGTCTTCCAACCTTTTACTATCGTGTCAATTGACACGCTCGCCCGTGTTGTTTGAAGACATGAGTGCGCGCGGCCGCGGAGGTATTTTTCTGGAGGTATACTGCCCCCATTTGGTATGGAATATGGCGTATGATTTTATTTTTTATCCCAGATGGCACCTTTAAGTTATTTGTAAATGAGGCAAGGCCATTTTTGTAAATGGTTTATTTTTGTTATGCAAGTTTACGTTAGTTTTTTTTTTTTTTTTGCATTTAAAAAGGAAACTTATTTCAAGTTCTTTTCACAAATTTAACAATTTAATTTAAGGTTACGTAAAACAGATTGGAATAACAAAAAACAACAAAATGTTTGCTTTCAGCTGAACAGGTAGACCCTGATGGTACTGCTGGGCCAGGATGGGCTCCAAAATAGAGACCCTGGTAAGACCTCCTGCTGGTGGAACATCACCTGGGATGGGCTTCACACCACTCCAGTCTGGGATGGGCTTCACACCACAGTCATCACTGTATTCACTCATCCATAAAAGATCCATCAGGTTGACAACAAGATCCATTGTTCTGCTTAAAGGGCACCTATTATGGAAAATTTACTTTTACATGGTGTTTGAGCATACGAAAAATTAAATGAATGACATTCAAAACAGCGGTTTCTCTCACTCTCTCAGTCCTTCTGCTTACACCGACTGCCATAGGTATCAAGTGACGCCCTCATCCAAAGGCAGGGCGGGGATATGCAGCTCATTTGCATTTAAGGTGGTATACACCAAAACAGCTAATTTTTAAACAGGCCCCAAAAATGACATTTTCAAATGGTTATTATAAATTAACTGTGGGGTATTTTGAGCTGAAACTTCACAAATACATTCTGGGGACACCCGAGACCAATATTACATCTTGTAAAAAGGGGCATGATAATGCGGAATACGTCATTAATATACTCCTTTGTTATTGTAAGAGGTTAGCGACTCCTAGGGGTGGAAAATCCTGCATATTGTACCTTTAATCTAAACACCGCCACAGTTTTGGTTTTGATTCACTAAAAGTCTTTCAGGTAATTGAATATTGAGCAGGTAGAAGCTGATTACAGGAGATCTGATTTGTAGTGAAATTGGTTAAGATCAGTCCTAAGCCAACTGATAACTTTTGGTGTTAATTACCTTCTAAAACTCAATAGTGTTTAAAAAAAGGGCTTTAGTCTAAAGATTATTTCTACCCTTTCAAAAAAGAACTGTGCTTAATTGTATTGAATGTGCACTTGTAGTTTAGCCTGCTTCATATCTTAAAGAGAGTACACTTCATGAATGTTTTAAAAAGTGCATTTTGTAATAACACCGTTTTACAAATTTTTGATTTAAAGTATCTTTTATGTTTTAATAATCTGTAGTCATGCTGAAAAGAGGGGAGAGCGGGGAACAACTTAACATTTTTTGACTTTCTCAGTTTGTGTAAATCTACTTAGGGTTCAGAATATTTATTTTTTCCCAAATTAATTTCACATGTCTACAAATATGTGGTTTTGTTTTATTAATACAGCGTATACTTTTTTCTTGGTATACCCCGAAAGAATGGAAGTGAAATGTGACAACATGCCCCATAGTTGGGGCACATTGTAACATGACCATAAGCTTTAAATGCTTTATATCTGATCTAAAAATATACAAGATAAACTAATATATGTTCTCAAAAATATACAACTATTTCATATAAAATAATGGCATTTTTATTTTATTTTTAGTTTTTTTGAACGAACACACCGGGAAATACATCTATACAACATTAAAAAACATAATAATAATGAATTATTTCTGAACATTGACTCTCGCTAACTCTTTATTGTGATGGTCCCTAATGCATATTTTATCTATAATTGTAATTTTTCCCCACATGTTCCAAAGCACATGAAAGGTTTTTATTTATGTATTGGTTTATGATTCAAACACAATTTCTCTTCAGATTTGACATGCCCACAGGCTCTTTAATGCTGCACAGCTTATAATTTCATCTAATTTCATCTAAGAGTAATCACTTTATGATTTGCATACATTATGTGTGTTTTAATACTCTCAACCTTGAATAAACCAAGTGGCAGAATATTAAGTGCTTCTGGGTTTTTGAAGAAGAAGGGAACATGTATTTTATTAGTTGTTGTAAAAATTAATGGTACTCAAAACATGGACGTGCCGGCTTGAAAACTGTGTATTTCTCTGCTTAAAAGTTTCACATCTCTTTTTTTCTTTCTTATATTGTTTTTTCAGCAAGACTAAGACAACAACTGAAAAAACCATAAGGGTATATGATATTCTTTATCACAGAATATTACTAATTTACCTCAGTAATCTATTCTAATATTGAGTTGTGACTTTCTTGTTATTCACAAAATCATATCACTGTAATGGATGAGTGTTTCTGTTTTGGGTATAGCTATGTGTACTTCATTTCATTAACTGGTTTGGTTGTTTATTTAAGCTCTGTGTTTCTTTCGGTTCATTGTCTGTTCTCGTCACGGTTGTCCTATTGTTGTTTCTATTGTATGTATCCTGAGTATTTTGTTTGGAGGTTTTGTTAATAAAATCTAAGACTGCTGGCAAATAGATCTGCTCACCTCGTCTTCTTTGCAACTATGCCCAGACAACCACAAATGCAGCCTTTTTCTTTGTTTCTTTAGTTCTCGTAATGTGATTTTATTTTTCAAAATTGCAAATGTATTTCTCTTTATATCTCACAACGTGACTCTAATGTGCAAAAGAGTATGAAAAAGACAGCCCGTTCTCATCCCAAGGCGTCATCTAACTGACGCTTTTGACCATGCGTCAACATCCAACATGCATCAACATTAGACCCATGGTCAAAAGTGTTAGTTAGATGACGCCCTAGGATGAGAATACGTTGCAAAATAGTAAAAGTATACTAGAATGTAATTTTCACTACACAGGATTTCTTCAGCCCAAATGTCAGTATTGAAGACATTTGGTGTAAAGCTTATGAAGAGTTAAACTGTACCAACACAGTCTCATGTCTGTTCGAAACTGTTTTACATTCTCATTTGTACATTTTCATATGAACTGCTTATGCTCCACTGAAGGTCATGTTCAGGGGTAGCTTTTTTCAAAAATTAATATGTTCCATTCACCCAAAATCGCCACCTTGTAAAATACTAGTGTTTTCCTCTGTGATAGGCAGTGTTGTAGTACTCGAGACTCGGACTCGGTCTCGAAACCATATTTTAATGGTCTTGGTCTTGTCATGGACTCGTGTCCATTTGGACTCGGAATTGACTCGTACTCGAACATTTTTTTTTTTAGGACTCGGAATTATTCCTGAGTCCACTCGAGTTCAATTCAATATATTTTTCATGATTATTAATGTATGTTAATAAAATATTTCTTTAAATTGATTGACACGCCCAGTGATTGGTGATTTTCTAGTGCGCAACTGCGCATGACAAATTGTAATAAAATTACTTTTAACACCACCTACTATGTGGCCTTTTTACCCTAAACTGATCATATTTTTTAAAACTCTAAGTAAATTCAGTAAAATAAAAAAAAGGATTTCTCTAAGTAAATAAAAGTAAATTAGGTAATCAACCCTCACTGGTCTCGGTCTCGACTCGGACTCGACCGTCTCTGGCCTCGGACTCGACTCTCTATGGACTCGGTCTTGACTCGGACTCGACTCTCTCTGGTCTCGGTGTCGACTCGGACTCGAGTGAGGTGGTCTCGACTACAACACTGGTGATAGGGATGGTTGTACATCTTCTAATGCCCAATACAGGCCAACATCCAGAAGAAACAGAGGAAGAAACTGTACAGTAATGGTGAAAGCATGATGTGTGTGTAAAATTGCATACACAAACTCATATTTCACAAGATTTATTCCCTAGATTTGTCTCCATAATCAGGCATAAAAGAGCCATGCTGTATTATGCTGGTTCAACTTTACATTGTCGCATAAAAAAACTGAATTAAAAAAAAAATAACAACAATAAAATAATAGTATATGTATATAATATTTCAGGAATTGTCATCAATTTCCAAAAGACTACATAATGTCAGCAGTGATTTTAATTTTTCTCCTGAGGAATTTTTAGGACAAAATGAAATGCAAGTCTTACCACCACTCTATCCACTGAGCCATAAATAAAACACAAATGTCCCCTGGAGAAACCTAATAGTGTCTCTTTCAAAATTGCAGCACACACTGCGACGTTGCCTGCCTTCGGCTTTAGAGAGCGATTGTGATGCATAACATGGTGATGTGTCCTGCAGCAAGTTTATGTACACATGCACACAAACAGTTGGCCTGACAATAAGCTTCATTAACCTTTAGTGCAAATTACATAACTACAACACCACAACATTTCTTATTTATGATTTTTCTGTAGACTGTATATCATGTAAATATTTTGGTATAGCTAATCATACTAACTTATTCATATTGAAAAGCTATAACAAATTATTTATTATATAATATAATATATACAAATATTATTCATTAATTATACACTCACCAAAAAGATGATTAGGAACACCTGTTCAATTTCTCATTAATGCAATTATCTAATCATCGACCAATCACATGGCAGTTGCTTCAATGCATTTAGGGGTGTGGTCCTGGTCAAGACAATCTTCTGAACTCCAAACTGAATGTCAGAATGGGAAAGAAAGGTGATTTAAGCAATTTTTAGCAAATATACACAATGACAAGACACAATTTTTGGCCTGTGAACAGTCTCATCTTATTGAATGAATTGACTTTCTAACTTGAACGTGATTTCAATGTTGTTGTAATTGAGACTGTCATCAATAAAGCAAATAATTTCCCCAAAGTGCACTAAAACAAACAAAACGGGGACTTACCTCATGCAAAATGGCCACGAGGGCATAATTACCACACAAACTTTTTTCTTTAAGGATTAAAATGATTATATTATATGATAATGACCTTTTCTATGTGTAGCACATTTCTGATGTCACCTAGTGTTAATTAGCATATGTTTGTTGTGGCACTCTAATTAACATGAATTACCCTAATCCATTTAATTAAAAAAACAGTCCTTTCTACTGATGAATCTATATCTGTAGACACTCTTAAACATAGTAGGTTGACGCCACTAAAGTACCATTTGACAGTGTTGCGCACCACAATTTATGTCTAATTACATGAGGTAATTAGTGGTTTTGCCCAGACAATGGTACTTCTGGGAAATGTGCAACTCAAAGAGAAATAGAAAACACTAACAATTAGCCCCACCGTGACACAAAAGGACAGAGGACACATCTGGAACACACCAGTGGAATTAAACAGAGGAGCTCTATAGAGAATTACACTGGCTTTAGCACCCCACAGGCGTATGTTGCAATGTGCGACTAAACTGTGCAATGCATAATAAAATAAAGTCATTGTAAACTCATTAGTATTTCTTAGTACATAATGTGTTCTAGCACACATACATTTTTTCCTAAACCAATATGTTCTATTAAGATGGGTGGAAAGCTTATAAAAAGTAAAATGTACATTATTGTTGTTTTAACATTAGAAATAGTACTCTTTTTTTAAACAACTGTTAAAAATAAAGCATATACTGTAGTTGAAATTTAAACATAAAGTTCACATTTTGTGACCAAACATCAGTGTTGTGCAAGTTACTTCCAAACTGTAATACATTAGGTATTACTTGTTACTGTTATTTAAAAGTAATTCATTACCTTACAATATTACTGTGCCAGAATTGTAATGCGTTACATTACTCATGTATTACTTTTGAGTTACTTTCACCAAAATAACTAAGTAGAACTTTTGGGCTGTAACGAAATGCAATATGAAACCGAAATCGCGATTCGCCACACGACTCAGATCCACGAACCTACAGAATCGCGACACACCTCTTCCAACTCCAGCGTTATTCTCCTTACCGTCCAGATCCAATGCTGCCTTATCTTAGGCTATTAGTATTATTTGAAGTTAACATTATAAAATACGTAGACCTACACCACAAAACTAGTTGAGGATAAATTATTTAAAATTGGGGAAGTCCAGCATTATGGACATGACATTTGCAGTCAAAACTTGAAATAAAAATTCTCAGAAAATTCATGTATTGAAACGTATATAGGCTACTTCCTTAAAGGACTCCAGACATTAGACAAATATCAGTCTATGTTTTATTTTTAATATTAGGGAAAAGACACACATTCATGCGTGACAAAAAAATAGGAGGCAAAAAATATTTTTTTTGTCATTGTGTTAATTACACTGCGCAAATCGGATGAGGAAGGGTTGGCTCTCCAGTCTCCATAGAACTTAAAATATTCATTTTATTTTAGTTTTCGTGTTCGCATTTATGAGGAAAAAACAATGTTACAGACGCGACCGCTCTGAACTGGCACTAAAAGACTGCTTTAAAACTTTCACATAGTCTGTTGCCTTTAAGAAGTAAAAGCAGACATTACACTGTAATACAACTGTAATACAAGCCTCACTGAACATGTAACGAGTAAAATATTACTGAAAATTGATTAGTAATGCCTTACACTACTGCGTTACAGCAAAAAGTAATATGTTACTGTAATGTATTTCTTTTGTAATGCGTTAGTCCCAACACTGCAAAACATACGCTGTTGAGTTTACTGCATTGCAAACTTAAATATGTATGGTGAAAGATGGCTGTGAACTGCAAAACAACAGCAATTTAAAGTAATTAAAAGCAATTAAAAGAAAACATTTAACCATATGGCACACTATTTAACATTGTTTATTTTGTTGCATTGATAGTAGAGGTTGTTGAAGAGAAACATTAACCTAGCTCAGATTTCATCTTCATCTTCGGCTCAATATGTGACTGTAGCAGCATGAAACATAAAAGCACTTTGATCATACAGTATTGCCTGACATAAGGGAAGCTTTTCAGACTCTTCTGAGGAAACAGTATGCTAAGTTTTGATGAAGTTAATCCCCAATTAAAGCACATTTTACAGCTGCACAAAAATTATTCAGAAGGAAGACTTTGTAATTACTGTTAATTTGGTTCATATTTAATAATTAAATATGAGGTTTAACTTCATTGTTAAAAACCCTGTGTTTTTAAAATAAACCTGTTAAACAAAATAGAGTTGCAAAAATGATAAGTGAAAAACATAAAAAAAACAACAACAGCTGCAACCACATTTGTCATCTGATCATTGCAGAACCAAAAACATCTTGGTTAGGACTGCAATTCTGGTTTCCTGAGAAGGGAACAAGATGCTGTGTCAGAATGTTGATGCTATGGGAATGCTTCTGTGTGACATGCGTCTGAAGCATGTGTGAAATCACTCCAATATCATTGGCCGACAGCAATCCCGTAACATGACGCCGCCTGCCGGGAGCTAGGAATCCTTGACCAAATATTGTCAGCTTCTAATTGGCCTAAGTAAGAAGTTCTCATGCAGGCAGGAAAAGTATGGAAAAGTGATGCAGCATCTTGTAACCCCTACCAGGGTTACAGTCTTAGCCAAGATGTTCCCTTTCAGAGGGAATGCTATGGGAACATTTATACCAACTACACCATACTTTAACAAATGCCTCCCCAAAAGTGTGAATCATAATGAGAACAAAAAGTCGAAAGCATTTGAGAGCTATGGGCAGATTTCATTTCCAAGCTATAGAACCAGATGAAGGTGTGCAGAGAAGGCCGGCCTGGCACACAGTGTTGTGCAAGTTACTTCCAAACTGTAATACATTAGGTATTACTTGTTACTGTTATTTAAAAGTAATTCATTACCTTACAATATTACTGTCCCAGAATTGTAATGCGTTACATTACTCATGTATTACTTTTGAGTTACTTTCACCAAAATAACTAAGTAGAACTTAACTTTTGGGCTGTAACGAAATGCAATATGAAACCGAAATCGCGATTCGCCACGCGACTCAGATCCACGAACCTACAGAATCGCGACACACCTCTTCCAACTCCCAGCGTTATTCTCCTTACCGTCCAGATCCAATGCTGCCTTATCTTTAAATTAGGCTATTAGTATTATTTGAAGTTAACATTATAAAATTCGTAGAACTACACCACAAAACTAGTTGAGGATAAATTATTTAAAATTGGGGAAGTCCAGCATTATGGACATGACATTTGCAGTCAAAACTTGAAATAAAAATTCTCAGAAAAAATGTATTGAAACGTATATAGGCTACTTCCTTAAAGGACTCCAGACATTAGACAAATATCAGTCTATGTTTTATTTTTAATATTAGGGAAAAGACACAAATTCATGCGTGACAAAAAAATAGGAGGCAAAATATATTTTTTGTCATTCTGTTAATTACACTGTGCAAATCGAATGAGGAAGGTTTGGCTCTCCAGTCTCCATAGAACTTAAAATATTCATTTTATTTTAGTTTTCGTGTTCGCATTTATGAGGAAAAAACAATGTTACAGACGCGACCGCTCTGAACTGGCACTAAAGACTGCTTTAAAACTTTCACATAGTCTGTTGCCTTTAAGCAGACATTACACTGTAATACAACTGTAATACAAGCCTCACTGAACATGTAACGAGTAAAATATTACTGAAAATTGATTAGTAATGCCTTACACTACTGCGTTACAGCAAAAAGTAATATGTTACTGTAATGTATTTCTTTTGTAATGCGTTACTCCCAACACTGCTGGCACATCACAAACATCTCGAAAGGAATCCCTTGAAAACAATGCTTTTGAGGAAGCCATACTCATATTAGAATTCATAAAATGTGATCATTCAGACTTATAAAACCTTGCGTACACTAGAACCTGCACGCACATCTTCCCCGAAATAACCATATGTGGAGCTTACAATGCCTTGTTTTACTATGCATATCCTCATCTGCATATCATTTGCATATGCATATTCATCCACGTAATACCATGTTTAACGGTACATGGGTCAGTTTGTGTTCGGGTGCGCAAATTTTCCTGTCAAGTTTGTTTTTATAAATCCCAACTTGTGTGTTGGAAGTAGTGTATGCAATGGTTATAAATGAGGATCTTGATGACTATAGGCAAAGGAAGAAATCACGACTCATAAGCCACATAAATTTCCTCTATGAATCGTTTGCTTATGTGTTGCTTGGATGCTGAGGAACCCCATCTGGGAAAAACCAAAGCACACCAACAACTTATCAGTTTTACGCCACTGAGAAGAGGGTGAATGTAACAATTGAGGGCCCGGACTAGGCAAAGAAAATTGAGTTCCTCTTGGTCCGGCATCTGAAATGGAGAAGGGGCAAAAGGCCTGCAAAATAATGGAGCATGCCACATATGTAGGCTCTTTAGGGACATAACCCGGTCTAGGGTGTAGAAAAGCTTTGGCCATGTAGAGAGCAAACTCTAAGCAAGAAGAAGCAACAGAAAAGGCCTCTCCTAAATCTCCTACTCTTTTGAGAGTTGAGTTGCAAGTAAGAAAGCCATCTTCAGTCCGATATTTCTCAGAAGCAGACTCAATATGCTCAAAGTAGACAAACTCTCCAATAAAATAGCCAAGTCCGAGGCTGGAACTCTAGCATGACATGCAGGCCCTTAGCTGTACAGTACTAGGTAGGAAACGGGACACTAAGCCGTCTCCCTAATGAATCACTACTGAAATTTGCATGGTAATCAGAAATGGCTGCCGCAAAAACCTTTAATGTGTAAGGGGTTAACCCAGCAATCCTAAAGGAACTACAGCACTGAACCAACAGGGCAGTTGTCTGGGTCCATTTGGCACCATAAAGTAAATAGTCTCTACTTAAGGCATACAGTTTCCTTGTGGAGTTTAGGATGGTCTCAACAACCTCAGTTGAGAGACTAGTGTTGAAAAGTTGATCCCCCTCAGGGCTAAACCCACAGTTCTACCAGTAAGACTCGGGAGATAAAATGATGTAACAAAGCATCCATTTATTGACAGCCCAGCAGGCAATAATTTGCAAAGTTCTTTGGCGTAGGCCCCGTCCGTAGATCGTAATCCGAGGGTAGCGGATCAGCATTTCCTGCCTGAAGACGAAGGCAGGGGTGCACCCGACCCCCCAGGGAAGTATAGACGGGACCATCCTGGTGGTGGTGGGGAGGGTGGAGGTTGTGGTCGCGTCGGCATCTGCGGCATCTGAAGACGTGTAAGTAACGATCTTTTATACGACAAGAATAGAATGTGATTGGATAACCTGTGAAGGTAACACGTGACACGGTAATAAAGTCTTCCTGGCAGAACTTATGCTAAAGCTTTCATTTTCAATTTCTCTGGTTGGGGTGATAAATTGTGCCACCTGCTTGTGACAGTATATCTCTCCAAATCGGAGTCTCCTATGACAAGCCTTCCAGGAGAGACATCAGGGGCCTCATTTATAAACGTTGCGTGCGCACAAAAGAAGGTGTACGCCACTCTCTACGCAATAGTTGGTATTTATAAAAAGCAAACTTGACGGGAAAATATGCGTACGCACAAAAACGGGTGAAATGAGAAATGGCGACACTGTCGGCAGATGGAAAAAACACGTGAAAGTA